>JAWRVF010000244.1:0-420103 GCA_036785485.1 Physcomitrellopsis africana
TCCAAGAGATGTGTTGTCGAGACTGAAGAACCCTTCAGCCTCGACTCCTATATATACTATCAGATAGGAAACTTCTCGAGCTACTTCCGCTAAACTAGGAAGCTTCTCAAGCGACTTCTATTTAATCAGGAAGCTTCTCAAGCAACTTCCTAGAATCTAGTAGAATATTCTAGGAATATTCTAAGAATTTTCTAAAACCTTCTAAGAGAATCTTTAGAGAATCTTCTAAGAATCTTCATAGAATATTCTAAAAAATCTTCAGGGAATATTCTAGAGGGTTCCAAAGACTTGCTTCTAGAATGTTCTAGAAGCTTTCTCTAGAAGGTTCTAAGGACTATGTCCCTAACATTATATCAATTACTTGACATCTTTTACATCTCCCAATTCTAACTAAGATTTATAAGTAGAAGATATACAAATTGATGTGGTTTGCTTCAAATCTCTTTTTAAGTAAAAGATGAAGCATCACAAAGAACACAACTTATATTTGTATTGTAGAAAACTTGGCTATAAGGTTAATAATTCAACAAAAAGTATCAACAAATATATTAAATAAAGAGTGCAACCACATCACCAAATGCTTTGCAAGAGGACAAGGATATCCAACCACAATAAGGACCATATAATTGGATTTTTTTATTCCACAAATCAAAAATGATCATATATTATCATCTAATATTTATTATTATTTTATCATATCAATGTACTTAAATATCCAAAAATTCAAAATCTTTTCTTTAATAGATTTAAGAGCCTTTGCTTGTTTTATTGATTTAAAATTTTTAAGAATCCATAAAATTCTTATAATTAAAAAATTTAAGGCCATTCATATAGAGGTCATAGATGGTTGACTCTTATTCTTTAGAGATATTATTCATAAAACTAGTCCATTAAAAATAAGATAAAAGAATTATAGCAGTTAAATTATATTGAATAGCATTAAATTTCTATCAAATTCTATCATTTTAGGACTTTCTTGGCTTCAAAGATATAACCTCCATATAGATTACATATCACATTATTATATTGTAGTTTAGCTATTATGGTTTTAATTGGATAAGAGCTATATTAATAAATTTTAATTAGTTATAAAATATAGACTTTAAAGAGGCTTTTTGAAATTGATTTCATATTGATAATAACTTTTATATATTTTGAGTCACCTTTGTTAGACATTGGTGATCCTTAAAATCTTTTTTTATTTTTTTTATTTGGTGTTTAAAACACATACTATGTAAATCTTATTAGAAAAAGAATTAGAAAGGAATTTCTGATATCAAAAAGAATAGTAAGGCAATCCATGTGAATGAATGGAGATGAATGATAGAAATTTCTACTTCTATTGGCCAAAAGTCATATCCAATGGACTTCAAAGACGCTATATGAGGCCTTATTAGGAATTAAGATTTTTTTAAAGCCATTTGAACATTAAAGATTAAGATTGGTATGTTTGGATTTTTGGTTATAATTTTGGTGCAAAAATTGAATAATTTGGAATTTTTATGAAGGAGATATAAGTGCTTAAATTCAAAGTGTTGATTTTGTATCTACTATCACTCTTTAGGATATAATACATGCGTACCAAAAGAAATAAAAGATTGGCAATTAGAATTGAAGAGAGCACTTTTTTGGCTATATTTAATTTGTATGGTTCGATGAATTTTAAATTGGAATAAAAGAGATATTGAGAGTTAAAGTCAGTACTTGCAATCTAAGGACAAAGAGTAGCCCATTTAATTACTAGTTGTATTTTGAGCTATATCTTAAGCAATTTCATAAGGTTTTGGCTCAAAATTTTTAAAAATATGTATTATTATATTGAAAAACTATATACAAAAATTTTGTAGCATTAGGATTTTGAATTTTTGAGATATGAAGAAAATAGTGTTTAGATGTCTATAGACTAGGATTTTAAGCACCTACTAGGATTTTTGAAATATCAGACAATCAAAACCAAATTTATGATTGATGTTTCTTATAGTGAAGTTTAAAGATATAAGCTACACTTTTTAAAAATTTGACAAAAAATGAATTATTAGATCAAGAATTATTGGATCTTAAAGTTCAAGAAGAAATCAATCTTTTGTAGGTGAATAAGGTATTGAAGGATTTTATTATAATTTAAGTATTTTATATAAATTAAAGGGGTTTTTGAGAGCCAAGACTTTATAGAGGTGAAAATATAAATATATGGAACTATAATAAAATTTTGATATAAAGATGAGATTTTGAAAAGAAATTATAGATTTTTTTTGAAGTTATCAAAAATTTAACTTATCAACACTTGGTTAGTTATGATTTGCATAGAAAAAGATATTAAGGATTTTTTAGATACCATAGAAAAATCTTATGTACAAACCTACTTAAATATAAGAAGTTTTTATTCCTATAGTATTTTTTTAATATTATTGTATTTATTTTTTCTTCTTAGTAAAGATAAATCATTTATGAATGCTTGGCTAATAAATTATAGGTATATTCTCTACAATTAGATATCCAATATATTCTTAGATTAAAAATCATGCCACATAATATTATAAAATAAAAATTTTTAGAATATCAAAATATGTTATTACTAAATCTGATGAAAAACACCATACACCTTATAAATTTAAAATTATAAAGCCTTATTTTAATAGAGCTAGAGCTTTTATAAGAGCAATTAAGAAAAATACTCTTTTTGTTATTTATGCAGCTTTAACATCTGAAGCAACAAATATTCCAACAATCTTTTCAAAAAAATAAAAAGATTTTAAAGATGTATTTGAAAGAAGAATGCAAACATCTTGCCAAAACATCATTCATGTGACTGTATTGTTGATCTTTAAGATGGCATACAACTACCTTTTGGTTCAATTTATAACTTATCATAGAATAAGCTTACAATACTAAGGAAATATATTAATAAGAATTTAATAAAGAACTTTATTTGACATTCAAAATTTTTTGTTGATGCACCTATATTCATTATAAAGAAAAAAGATGGATTTTTACAAATGAGTGTTAATTACCATGGTTTCAACAAAGTGATGATAAGAAATTATTATCTTTTGCTATTGATATTTAGACTCTTTAATCAATTGAATTAAGCTAAGATCTATATCAAAATAGATCTTTGCTCAGCTTATTATCCAATACATATAAATAAATAAATAAAAGACTACTTTAAATATAAGATATAGACACTTTGAGTATAATGTCATATCTTTTAGCTTTATAAATATGTCAACTATTTTCCAATATTTGATGAACAATGTATTTTATGAATTCCTTGATGATTTTATTATATGCTATTTAGATAACATCTTGATTTATTCTAAGACTTCAAAAGGGCATAAACAACATGTCTATCTTATCTTATAAAAATTACAAGATACTTGAGTATACACCAGATTAAAGAAATGTATATTGCATGAGCCCCAAATAAAATTCTTTGGCTATATCATCTCAAATAAAAGCTTAATGATGGATTTAAAGAAGATTAAGACCATTACTAACTAAATACTATCAAAATTAGTACATGATGTCTAATGCTTTCTTATATTTGCTAACTTCTATCGGACCTTCATCAATAATTATTCTCAAATAGTCACTTTACTTATACAATTGACATGCAAGGATAAGTTTAAATAGTGATTAGAAGCTAAAAAAGTCTTTAAATATTTAAAAATAATATTTACCATATTCCATATATTGATTCATTTAGACTTTTTAAAGCCATTTTTTATAGAAATCAATGCATTAAACTTTGCATTAGAAGCAATCTTATTATAATTTGGAAGATAAGAGAAATTGCATCTAATTATATTTTATTTTAAAAAATTATTACTTACAAAGATTGATTATAAGATCCATGATAAAGAACTTCTTGTTATTTTGGATTTTTTCTAGGAATAGCACCATTTATTTAAAGGTATTTTATATCAAATGATTATATATATAAATCACAAGAATCTTGAATATTTTATGTCAGCTTGTATTTTAAATTATTGTCAAGCTTGTTAGAACATGTCTCTATCATGTTTTAATTTCAATATCATATTTTAATTTAAAAAGTAAGAAATATTATTAAATATTTTATCAAGACAATCATAAAATAAAAGAAAGAAATGTAATATGTAATCAATAATAGATAACACTTTTAAAATCCAAGAAATTTTGAATTTAAAAAATTATTATATTAATTCCAATAGATTCTTCATTTTTTGATTAAATTTATATAACTTTTATTATAGACCTTCTTATTTTTATATTAAATATTATTCCAATAATATTTAAAATGATTCAAATAAATTTAAATTTGAAGACAATCTCTTCTACTTTGAAGAATGTTTATATATCTCCAAAGTACCATTAAACTTTTTTATTTTTGCAAATATGTCATGACTTTTCAAGTATAAGGTATTTAGATTCAACAAGATGTTACAACTCGTTTTTAAAGATTTTTGGTGGCTTCAAATATGAAAAGTTGTCAATGAATTTGTCTTATCCTAAAACTTATGTTTCAAATCAAAGAATCTTTGATATCATCTATATGGACTTTTTCAACTATTACCAATTTCAAAACAATTGTGGTCTTCTATTTCTATAAACTTCATCACAAATCTTCCACCATCAAATTCTTTTGATATATACATATATATATATATATATATATATATATATATATATATATATATAATTGTTGATCAATTCATTAAAATGATAAATTTTGTCCTTGATAAAAAGACCATTATTAATAAAAAGATGACCAATTTTTTTGTTAATAGGATTTATTAATACCATAGATTTCTAAATTATATTATATCATATCAAGGACTATAGTTTCTATTTAAATTTTGGAAGTCACTTTTTAAATTTTTTAAATAAATATCAAGTTTTTTTTTAGTATTTTATCCATAAATTGATGGCCATATAAAGTAATTCAATAAAATCTTAGAGTAATACTTAAGGTGCACTATGAATTACCAACAAGACATTTAGACATCTTACTTATCTCTAGCTAAGTTTATCTATAATAACATAATATATATATCTATTTTATAAAATCTATTTTATTCTAATTATAGCTACTATCTAAAATTAAATATATTATTTTTTGATAGATTCAAAAATCTAGTGACAAAATATTTTACAAGCCAAATTGATAATATCTAAGCTACCTTAAAACTTCAACTGGAAGAAGCTCAAGTACATTCTAAAGAGTCAACTAATATAAAGAGGAAGGAATAACACTTATTTTAAAGTGGCAATAAAGTATGGTTGCTTTGATGTAATATAAAGATAAATTGATCATCTAATAAGATGAACTACCAAAGATTGGAATCATTTTTTATGTAAAAAAAATTAACTCTATTGCTTACCAATTAGAATTATTAGCATCTATGAAGGTGCATATTGTTTTTCACACCTCTCCTTTGGAATCATTTAGAAAATCAAGCATATTAGGAAGAATACAACTATCATTGCCTTGTATTGAAGTAGATAGCTATAAAGAATTTGAAGTAGAAGAAATATTTGATTTGAAGTTAAAGTAAAGATAGTTGGAATATTTTATATATTAGCATGGTTACAACATTAGTAAGCATATATAAGAGTCAGCTTCAAACTTAATCAATACATTGCAAAAGGTTTAAGAATTTCATCAACAATATCTTTCTAGATCTAAAGTAGAAACACATATTAGATAATATTCCTACTTGGCACATTCAAATACAATATATTTTAGACTTTTTAATTTTTTTGTAAAAGAAGTAGAAGCACTTTTAAAATTTTTAAAGCTAAATCTTTATATACATAAAATTTAAAAATCCAAAATTAGTTTCATTCCATTCTAAGATTGCGACATGTCTTTGATATAGCTTGCATAGTTAGATATGGATAGTCAAGAAGACAATACTATGATAATTAGGCCATGTTAATTGAATATTTCATGCCATTGACTTCAAGATAAAGAATTTTTTGAACCAAGAAGATGCCAAAGGATACCTAACAACTATTTTATAGCAATTATTATCAAATTAGAACTTATCTATGGAAGATGTCTTGAAATAGTTTTTGAAGGTCATTTTTGCAACAAAGATACAAAAATTCAAGTTTGGTCTATGGTGGGAGGTGTTGGTTACTATCATTGGTTGTAAGGATTAATAAATCTTTTGATTTGCAAATGATAGTTTGAATATATAATGGATATTATATAATATATCTTTGATTTTTTTGCCTTTGATCAACTATGACTCTATCTCTTTTTGTAAAACTTGGAACTAAAGAAAGAGGTGATATTATTGATATACAATGGAAGAAGGCTTTAGAAAATTCTTGAAGATTTTATTTGGTCCTAGAAGATTTTAAAAGATTTTTGATAGTTTTGAAAAGGCCCTAGTAGATCCTAAAAGGTTCTAAGAAGATTTTCAAAGGCTCTAGGAGATCTTAAATTATAACAAAAGATTCTTAGAGGCTTAAATATTTTAAGAAGTTGTTTAAAAAAAGATCTTAGGCTTACTTCACCTCTAAGTATTAAAAAAACTCATCAAAGAGCTTCCTTGCACCTAGTATATATAGGAGTTAAAATTAAAGGAATCATCATTCTTCACAATGTAATCCTTATGGCTCAACTTCAGCCTTTTGGTCTTATTATTGTGCCTTATTGTAGTCCTTGCTTGTAATATAAAGTGAATTTTTTTTATTTTATTTCTTTGAATTTTTGAAGTCTTGTTCTACTTGAACAATGTATTCATAATAATGGTTAGATATTATTATAGATTTCTATAAATAATAAATTTGATTTCAAAATTTTATATAAATTATAATTGCATTCAAATTACATGTTAAATTTTTAATTATAGATTAATGGTATATATATAAGGAAAATATATATATATATATGTATATCAAAAAATTTGATAGAAAGTATGAATTAAGAAATATCATAGAATACATCCTAAATCCTAAACCCTAAATCATGTCATAATCAATACATAATAGAAATGGAAGATTAAAAAAATATTGATAAATAATTGATAAGCTTTACAATAATTGATTTAAGATTATATTAATTAATTATAACTTTGTATAGTTTGTCAAAAAATATATTCATATCTATAATTAAAAAATTAACATGTAATTTGAATGCAATTATAATTTATATAAAATTTTGAAATCAAATTTATTATATATTATATATAGGTTTTTAATGGATCTTTTTATTTGTTTAAGGATTATTTCCTATTTTTATGTTACATCTCACTTATTATGTTTAAAAAAGTGTATTCCACTTTTGATGATGGTATGTTATATCTCATTTAATAAAGAAATATATAGTCTTTTGTATTAGGAGACTTCTTTGCTTTGAAGATCGAAGAATTATTTCCAATTCTCCAAACACCTCCTTCTTCAATATTGTCAAGTGCCTCAAAACAAAGAAACTCTTTGCTATGCTATTTGAAAAGTTTCATGTTAAGCTCTTCTCTTCTATATCAAGATCAAAGCTCCTTCGTTTATTTTAGTACATTCTCTCTGAGAATATTATGGAGAATTTGTATTTCATCTTTTTTAAAGAGGCTTATTGAGACTTCTTGAACTATCCATGGTATTACAAAATAGATAGCACTCTTTTCAAGAAGACGCTTTCTAAAGCTGTTTGTATGAAAAATTAGGTCATTTTTATATAAGTATGCTTATTCTTAGTGAGACTTAATTTGGATATATTATACTACTTTTTGTATTTGTTTCTTAAAAAATTATATCAATTTAATAACAATAATATTATTCTCTATATTTCTATGGATATTCTATTATTCATTTATCTATTGTATAGATTTGGCTCAGTGTCAAAGATTTAGAAGCATGTTGTTAAACCTAAGAAATTATATTGTGTAGCCGCTAAATGTCTTTGATATAACTACCACAAAATTAACCTTTCTTAATAATATGGTAATATATCATATATTGGAAGACAATTGATAGATCACTTCTAGGAGTTTCATCAAAAAATTATAAATCCACATTTTTTAGACTCTTTGTTTAGTTGTTAAATTATTTTGGTGAAGTAATTATAATCTGTAATTATTTTTGTTTATTATAGTATTTTATAGATGGCTTTGTCAATAGAATATGATTTTTTTTTTTTGAATTAATATGGTCTATTTTTAATAAAATATATATTAAAATATGTTGATTCATTTTTTATATATCTCTTTAAATTGTAATTGATTGTGACACTAGTTTTTTGTCAAGGCTAAGCACTTCTTGGTTTTAATTCAATATTTTTTTTATATATCAAATATATTTTACCATTCTATCAATTTTTTTTTAGTTCATATGTCTAATCAATCTATAATGGTACTTCTTGATTTGTCTATTAATGTTGTTATGTTCTAATACGGCTACTAGATAAAAAAATACATGATGACCAATACATTAGAAGGGCTTTATTGACAATATAGTAAGAAATTACTTCAAAAATTATAGGTAAAGAATAGGAGGTAGTAAAAAAAACTTTAATAATATTATTATTTTTTTATTAAAAAAACTTTTATCTACTTTGTAGGATCATAAACAAAGCAAGAAAAGTTATATTAATCATAAAACAACCATAGACATCTTGAGGTGAAAATAAAGGATAGTTTTTAGCAAAAATTATCACAAAAAAACTTAAGTTGATACTTAGAAAGGACCATTTATAAACTAGAATTGAAATCAGACCTTAAGACACAAAATTGAGTGCCTGTGGCAAATGAAGGATTCTTTGTTTGATTGGAAAGTGGAATTAGAAAGAAAATTTTAGAAAGATTTTATATGTATTGATTTTGTATAATTTAGATTTGTAATAACTTTGTGAGAGCTATGCAAAGTCAAGATTGGATTTGGATGACTTTGATTTTGAAAAATAAAATGGAGTATACATTTTAAAAAAATTTATGAATTTTATAGCAAATTTATAAGTAAAAATTTTATAAATTTGTGCAAATTCTTGTATTGAATTTGTGCCATAAATTTTAGCTCAATTAATTGGTCAAATTCAAAATTATTAGAATACAAGTGAACTAGAATATTAGAAATTGGTGGTTTGAGGATCAATAAGGATTTCTACAATTTGCAATAATCTATTTATTGGATTGAGATGAAATCTGATAGGCTAGTAATTGACATAAATACTAATATCTATTAAAATAATTTAGAAGCAATTAGATAATATAAAAAAGAAATCTTATCATTGGAAGCTCAACATCAAGGTTAGAAAAAGAGGCTACTGTTAGGGACATACATTTCGGATGTTCATAGAATCTTCTAAAATATTTTCTAAGATTTTTGAGTTAGTGAAAGTTGATTGAGAAGCTTCCTAGTTGATGATAGTAGCTCAAGAAGTTTCCTAGTTAGTGGAAGGAGCTCAAGAAGCTTCCCAATTGGTAGAAGCCGCTCAAGAAGTATCCTAGATATGAGTATATATAGGAATCAAGGCTGAAGAATTCTTCAATCTCGACAACGTATCTCTTGGAGTTCTAGCTCACATTTTTTGGTATTGTTCGTATATTCATTTGGTTAATTCAAGTTCCTGTTGGCTCCTTCTTGAAACCATGTCCCAATTCAAGTCTTTTGCTCTATATTATTATATTGTTGACAATTTGTTAAGATTGACCTCATTTTCAATATTAGAGTTGGATCTTTTTTATTAGAAAGTGATTTAATTCTATTAAATTAGGATTAATTAAGATTTAATAGGATTTGATTAAGATTTGGCTAAGGTTTCTTTAAAATTTGATTAAAGTTTAGATAGGATTGATTAGGATTTTTTAAATTAATTTATGATTATTTAAGATTTGAATTAAGATTTAAATATGATATATTAAGATTTAATTAGAATTTACTTAAGATTTTTTAAAGATTTAATAGGTTTATTTTAGAATTTTAGAAAGATTATTTAAGATTATTTAGAATTTGATAAAATATATGTAGAATTTTTTTAGGATTGATAGGATGTACTTAGGATATTTTAGAACTTACTTAGGATCTTATTTAAATCATTTATAATTGCATGGAATATAATATAAAATTGATAGAAGTAAAAATTGATTGACTTAAGGATTCTAAGAGGGTCACAATTGCCAAGCTAGGTGTTTCTAAACACCTCAAATATTTCTTTTGATTACAAGAAGAATTTTAAGATTAATTGAAACCCTTCCACAATCAAATGCCCAGTGCATTCTTGGTTTAAATTTCACATAATAAGATAACAGCCCATAGTGACTTAAATGCTTGTTTTTTAAGTTTGGACCTTTGTTAGTTTTCTTGTAATTTTAATGTTCTCTTCACATATACATATATATATAATACTTTATGACATTCAGATTTGCCTTGTATGAGTTCATATATTCAATGCATGTTGTTTTTAATTCCGTCTATAGACAGCCCACCTTCACTTAATGCCTATTTTTTTATTTTTGGTCTTTTTCTTGATTTCTTAATCTCTTCATGTATATTAATATTTTGTGAATTAAAATTTTTCTCCTATGAGTTCCTCTATCCACTGCATGTCTTTTGATTAAGTCTATCTGCAGCCCACAGTGATTGAGATGTCCAATTATTATTTCTGGAATTTTTGTCTATAACTAGTTAAATATCAATTATGTACTGATGTAGTGTAAAAATGCAAGAGGTTGAAAAAAATGTCAAAACATCTTTAGTATTCTTAGTGTCGTGTTTGGGAAAGTAGACTCCGAATCTAAACCCGACGGACAAGATTTCACTCAACCTCTTCACAAGATTCCCTCGGTAGCTACCGCCCAGCCAATGGATCACCTGATCTCGTAATGTTCGTTGTCGTTTCAGGCTCTGGCTGCCTAGAAAGATGCTAAATGCACACACATACTAGTCAACTACACCGTCTTATCTCACGATTGCTAAGCACTAAATCACCTCTTTTGTCAAATCCATTCTACACGAATGCGAGTATTTCGGTATCTACTGTGCATTGACCAGGGTTTCTTCTTCCACACCCATTTAAATTTAATCTTGGAGTGATTAAAGTGCATTTGATCACTCTAGTAACTCTTATCGCTTGGCATTCATGCTGATGAACACGAAGAAACAAGATTCGAATAAGTGCTTTACTGGCTGCTTCCAGTTCTCATTTTGGGTCAAGTAGCTGATATCATGAGCACCGACGCGTCTTCAGCAACAAGGTTGATATTGATCTCTGAGCTCAGACGGCGACCACAGTTCACCATGTAGGAACTTCAACTGGGTGCTCTCTCTTATGTTCAACAGGTAATTCTAATGCAATGTAGGCCATAGTGCAAACAAACTCTTCTGATTTCAAATGGCGGGACGATGGTGTACCAAATATGGGATGCAGTCGAATGCCGCGATACCTATTGGACATGTACTGAAAAATGGGACTATCTGAGGGTTGACATCTCAATTCACATGAAAAGTGGATTATCACCGATCATCCACCAGCGATGCACTCCCAGCTTCGGTGGCTCTCAAAGCATCGCCGCAGTTCCTCAGATGTATTATGTTGCTAATCCTCGCATTCTAAGGATGGGGCAAAACTAGTCTACTATTCATGGCCCCACGTGGAGACTTGCGACAAATAGACTTGTAGTCCAAGCTTGACCTCCTCCGACCTAAATTGGGCTGTATGAGCTCTCACGTTTTGCCTCGATAATTGCGCAGGTGTTCATTCGCTACAGCTGCTACAAAGCTGGTGCTTCTCTCAAGCATTCTGACCTCCACTCGTTGACTACTTTGCCATTCTAGAGGATAAAATATCAAACCCATGTTTCGATCTAGGCTGTGGCCAACAAGTCCACTTGCGCTTAGGCTCTAGATGTCGTCGCATGGTCCTTTATCACGGTCATTGTTCAGATAAAATCTCTCAAATCCAAGGCATGGAATGTGGAGAATATGGGTAGATAAGCACGATCGGTTGGGCAAGTTAACTTTCACTGCAACCTGGCATTCACACAGATCAGGTCAGAAGATCGATTGCAATCCATCGTTGAATCCAAAACGAGCGAACCTAATCACTCGTCTTGGACATGAATGTTTCATTCAATTATTAACCGCAGTTGGAATTCAAAGGACGAGCACTCACACCCTCAAATATACGGATGTCAGAAATATACGAAGTGCCTGCAGGCTGCATTACTCCGCTTTTCCCCTCAACTCCAACACTGATTGTGCCTCCCATCGATATTTTACGAACATCTTCACTCTGCCCAAAGCCGTCAAAAGTCAACACAAACAAAACACTCAACAGTCTTATCTGGAAAAAAAGTCATTATATTGCAGGGCAGATTCAAAAGTCCACTGTCATCGAAATCTAGGAAATCTTACAACCCGGAAATCCACGTCAGGGGATCCGAAAGTCAACCAGCTGCAGGAGTCCCACCGAACAAGTCAGAGGTCCAGGCTCCTCTGCCTTATGAATATGAGCTCAATCAATGCCCAGCAACTCACCAGTCACCGCCGTCACCATTGCAGCCTTCTGCTTCGCTTCTGCATGAACTGCGAGTGAGCTCCATCATCGTCCTCTCTGCTCCCAAAGTCTTCAGCGACCTCAGAGTCGCGGCAGTCTGTCTCTGGGGCTGGTGTGTCTTGTGGTTGTGGACATTAATCAGCAGAGGAATTGCTTTCGAATCGTCTCACAGCGCTATTAAAAGGTAAGCATTCGAACCCCTTTTGTGTCGAAGTTTATTCTCTAGTGTCCATTGCAGACCTAGAACTAAAGTTTAAGATCGAATTTTGTCGATCTCTGCATGTTGAAGCATATTCGGGCCCTCTATCGTTGTATCCTTCAGTGTAGCTCCTTACTATTGTGTAACTGTAGTCATTGTTTTACCTGTTAGTATTCCACTTGGTGTGAGTCTGGTGGAAGGTTTTAAGCAATCGCTGCACACTATAAGCCGGACGCTGTGACCCATAGCCTGGGTCGTTGTTTTCTGTCACATTTCGATTAACATCTGTAGATTCTGTAACCTCGTATTGTGACGTCGTGAGTTGCGAATATCTTTACATCCCTTTCTATTCACCTATCAATCCCACAAGAGTTGTTGGTGACGGCTACTGCAACTTTTCATGCGTAGCCCCGCTTTCTGCCCACACAATAGTATACTCAAAGTATTGTGGGACACTCTTGTTGCAGGATGAGGTCGCAGGCTATGGCATTCCCAGTGAAACTAGCAATGCTGCTGGCACTCGTGAACGTCGCAGCAGGTGCTTTGACCGTCAACCAGGCCATCGAAAATGGCGCTTCCGACGACATATTGTGCAGGTGCATATCTGCTGTCACCCAAGGGGAAGTCACCCCTGCGCAGACATTGAAGCCCGGCGGCATTCTGACGTTTACTTTCGCCAGCTCGCTTGAAGACCCCGTCGTCACATGCGAATTCTCATCGAAAACCATAGCTGATTTGCTGATCCTTAAAAAAGTCGACATATGGGACTACTTGAAATCTGGGTTTTCGGACGCTCCCCAGATGGCCTGCCTCAGCACCGGATGCGCCTGGAAAGCTGAAGAGAAGGGGATCTCTTACCGATCAAAAGATGGTGGATTCGTGCTTTACATTCTATGGGCCGATATTCTTCCTACGATTCCTGCTTAGAACTGATATGAGGGGGAAGGTGCTTCAGATGTTGTACAAGAGTGACTTGAATCAAGCTGATGAAATGCAGCGTCCAAGGCAGGCCCCGAATAAAATGTCGATGAGTGGTAGGGCATGGTTCAGTCAGTGCTTGTCAATGACCTAACCTGTGCCTACATTGTGCTATTTTCAGAATTAGAGTAGCTTATCGGCTTGCAAGTATACGTCTTTCATTAGTTACGTTTGATATATTCGTGACTTGATTTGCAACGCCCAAATATACTTTTGTAATGTTGATGTGTCAACATTAATAAAAGTCGGAAGCTTTGCACTCTGCAGTTTATGTGCTTGAACAGGTCAGCGTCGGCTGCCTGGTTGAATGATTAGATGATGTTTAGTGACCCCTTTCAATAAACTTAGATTGTGAAAGGACCTTGTCTGTAGCCTTGTATGGAGTTTGGGTATTGTGCAATTCTGCTCAAGTGGAATACAGTGCAAAAGACGGTTTTGGTCGTTAACTACAGCGCTTGATCAATCTCCGCCACCTTAACTTGGAAAACATTACCTTCGTGCTTCACTCTTATCAACTTCTTTAAAACATAGGTGTTGTCCAGTTACAATTAAGATTCAAAGCGTGTAGACGCATGTGTACATACGCATGATAACGAATGGAACCATTGCTAAGATTGTGCTTGTATAGCAGTGTTGCAGCCCTAAAATTCAGCAAAACGAAACAGTGTTTGTCTAACAGACTGTAATCAAATCTTACAGATTGTATAATTTAAAGCTCAAAATTATCAAAGAGGACCATTGGATAAGTGACATTCTTTACACTGTTTGTCTTGCTACCCTGAAACCTCATGCAAAAGTAGAACTCAAAATAGTAGTTAATATATGTGAATGTTTCAAACTGGGAACTCATTACACTTCAAAAAAATTGACATATTTTGTCATAAAGTTTTGCATTTGAGTAAAAGGTGGGGGTTAAAGGACTAATAACTTAATTCAAAGCAAGGAGATGAACAGGAGTAATTAAAACATGATCTGGAGTTGAACACCATTTATACATTAAATTCCTAAAATTTGCAACACAAATATGTATAAATGAATAATTCACATGAGCATTGATAATAAAACCAACCCATGACATTGCAACTTCAAAAACATAAAATTTACGTAAAGCTAATAAAAATAAAAATAAAAGCCCCGCATGTTTATCTAGAATAACTGCCCCTGAAGGAATGAACAGATTTGTTTCTCCGCAACAGCTTCTGGTTACTGCAAACGTGAGGTTGGCGTACTATGTAAATTTGATCACCAACAATCTCGTCATATTCGTCTTGGTTTCGATGCCAAGTCCAAAGCAAGTGCGTGCTATTCACCACCTGCTAACACAACAGAGACACATGAGACACTGATTGAACTACTTCTGCATTGAATTTTAGAGATTTGCCCAAGTGTTCGACCCCTGATCACTAGCTCTAAAACTGCCAAAAACAATTATTTCCAATTTCACCGAAACAATAGATCATCTTGATTGCAAACCTTCCAAGTGAGCATACAAACACCAAGCACGAAAGCACAAACAATGTAAGAAGACAATAATGCTAAAATTCAAATATGACCTCTATGATGCCATGACCGAAGCTGCTGTCACGCCAGGCACTCCAGACGGGTTGCTTGTCCCAGCAAAACTTGCCATTGGTAAAATTGAAGCCACAGTAGCCGCTAAGATACGAAAAACCCCTGTCTGGGGTCGTCAACGGATCAGGACATGCACCATCTTCATCTGCATGGAGTAATTCCAATTTTTCACCGTTGCCACCATCGCCGACTGTGATATACACTGGAGCACACGGATCGTACTTGTAATCGTAAACGCGATTGATTCGTTCATAAGCATGCACCTGCAGCATAAAGGGCATGTTCAAATCTCACTACGTAGCTGTAGCACAATTAAAAGATCAAACAAAAAATAAATAACATATACAAGATTCAGCAAATAAAAAGCCTAGTTATATCTTTTGAATGTAATGACCCCAGCGTGATGAGTTGCTACAATGACTTTGAAAGCCTGTACACAAACAGAAGGGTTCAATTGAGCATACATGGCCATGGAACATGACGTCAACGCCGTATTTGTACAAAAGATCTTCCATCGATTGTCGAAAACATTCTACTTCTCGGTAGTGAGCGAGGTAGCTATTATACCACGGAGCGTGTGTGGTTGCAATGATCCATGGAGTAACAGTCCGATCTACATTTGCAAGATCTTCCTGTAGCCAACGGTATTGCTCGCCTATTTTCCACATACAACACACATGACATTCAACTCACAATATTCTCTTTCAAAATTCGTAAAGCAACTGACAACGTACCCGAATCAGAAAAATATTAATGGACTACATGACAGTCTTCAGACTAGACAGCCTTAGAAGAGGTATCACAACCTCAAAATCATATTCCTTATCCCCAGCTTATGAATTGATTATTCAAAGAATTGGAGCAAGACTTACTGCTCTTATTGTAATCTGCGTAGGATCCAATCATGACAAAATGGATGCCACCTGCGTTGAAAGAGTAGTACATGTTGGTACCCGATTTACTCTCTGTTTGAGGAACCGCAAACCTGGCCTTGTACGCTACAAAGCTTTCGCCGTTGATTTGTGATTCAAGCTCATGATTGCCTTCTATTACCATAAAAGGTACCCTCGATGCTAACGGCTCAACCAGTCTGCTCAAGAACAACGTTAGATTAGATCAAAGAAAAAGAATCTCCTAAAATACACACGATGAGAAAGCGTAAAACATACCAAAACAGCATTGTATGTGAATATGATGTTTACGTAAATGTTCACACCTCTGCCACATGTCCCAGCGAGGTTGGTATGTCTCATGTATAGGAGTATCTTTCCCAAAAGTTTGGCCATAACTACTCGCGCCAGTTCCATTAGTAATGTACAAGTTTGCATATGACAAGTCGCCCACCATTAGAATAAGATCTGGATTGTTCTCAGCTACGTGATCAACAGTTGAAGTGGAATTATACGTTAGACCAAGATCTCCGATAATAGCAATGCGCTTTGGATAATTGGCAGGTCCAGTTGCTGGCAAGGTTATGAATGAATGTTCACCGCTCATGGCAGATAATGTCGGATCCCCACACTTATAGTAGTATTTTGTGTTTGGTTTAAGGCCTGAGCAATGTACAAACAAAGTAGGTTTCAATTAACGCTGAAAACCAACTCAAAATAGCTAATTCCCAACCGATGAAGCATATCAGAAAATTAGGTACAAGTTCTGCTCTTAAGGAGCGTGTTAATCGATGGATTTCTCAGCAACTGTACCGAAAGGTACAAGTTCTTTCCTCATAATTAACGTTAATAAAACTACATAACGCATGCTTTGATAAGCTAGCTTGAGCGTTCAAATTCTCTGAAAGTATGAACCCAATTACCGGTGATGCGGACGTGGTGAATAATGCCCGATGTATAATTGAGCACATTGTCGAAGGGGTAGAGCTGACTGTAAACCTCAGAGGTTCCATTTGCGGACATTGTATACTTTTCAGGTGCAGTACCATACTGCACGACACTCTTAACACTGGTCGGGTCCAAGGGCGTCACTTTCGGACCCATTTGCCAATCCCCTGCAACGTCGAGACTGTGTTAGCTACATTGTACTTGGTGCAAAGAGAAAGAACATAACCAGACTTGGAAGATCTAATCCTGCACTTTATGTTTACCCTCGAGGGTTGTCTATCAGTGGAAAAGGTAGCATGCTTTGTCAAAATCCATTCCCAATGGTTCATTAAATTCTAAGATTACGTAACTATCCTGTGTAAAATGACATTCAGCGTACAGTTCCTGGGATGCTTGAAATAAATTCCCTAACAAAGCTTCGTCCACAACCAGCCGACCCAACCAGAATAAGGTCAGAAGACTTTGGTATCGTGCCTTCCAGTAGCAAAGAAAATTAGTTTAAGCGCAAATTCCAAGCGCATTCCACAAGACGTGTTCTCTACGAACTCACTGTTGGTCATATAAACTCTCCCAAAACCGAAGGATTTAAGAATGGGAAAGAAAAATGCAACGGATCTGGATGACTTACCAGAGACCCAGGACACCCACATAGCATCAGGTGTTGACAGAGCAAGAAATATCTGCTCTGGGTAAATAGCGGTGACGCGTTTGACAATTCGTGGGTCATATAGGGGCAAATCATCGCTCCCAGTGCGCAAATTGGTATCGAATTTCTTCGTGTACGGCTTGAAGGGCCCTTCCAATGTGGTCGGAATCCGTTTCGCCTCAACAGCAGCTCCGACAAAGCTCGCGATCAAAAGCACCAGAAACGAGGGCAAAACCAATGCCCATCCCCTCGAGCACTCCATTACTAACAACAATCTCCCCCCGCTCTCTCTTTCCAAACCACATAAGCTCCCTTCGCCGCCTCTCTATCCACAGCCCCTGTTCAACCGACCAACACTCGGCAGCATCAAGCTCCGTCACAACTGAAACAATATTCCCCCACAACCATCGCTCATTTCATACCACAATTCTCCAAAATGGGCAAGCAGAGGAACCTCCTCTACCCACATCCACTACTCTGACAAGGCAGCACGTTCAGAGCCACACTGCTCGTCATATCACACCCAGACCCTCCCATAAGAAAGCTCTTGCACGCCCAGCACTTCGAAATTTGTCGCACACCCACAAGAGTACTGAAAAGTCTCAATAGCATCCAAGACAAAGCTTGCTTGTACCAAAGAGGCCCATGCCAAGCAAAGCTTAAAGCGTAAAGATGCGGAGACAAAGCCGAGCCACCTTCAAGCAAACCAACACTCCTAACCATTGATAATAACCTTACAGCATTCATTGTGGAAAGCAATTAGCGAATCCACGAGATTCTTACCCTGTGGTTACACCACTGCTTTCGAAATTAGAAAGGTCGCGATTCTCGATGTCGGTGCTGATGCAGCTTCGGCAAACGCTGATGCTGCACCCTCGAAACACACACACACACTGACAGAGCAGAATTCACCGCCTGGTTTCATGCCCTAGTACTATGACCCATCGCCGGAATCTCACGCTTCATGACAAGCGCACACATTTTTCACGCCCCAACTGATAATTGCAGCAAAGGAACTCGAAACAAGACCCCACCTTCGCATCGCGCGCCGCGGATTCGCAAAAGTGTATCAGCAGCCTTGACGTTCATGTGAAGGGGGCTCCGCTAAGAAAAATTCCTCGTCGACGTTTTTCGTTCGTCCGACGAACAGATTCTTCGGCGAACTTCGTGGCCCTTCGTTTCACACTTGGCAGTTGCAGTTTGGTTTCTGTAAGGATAAAGCAAATTTAAAATTAAATTAACAAGTACACAAATAGAAATAAAATCATATATTGAAGTGTAAATATTTCTGACATGGTGGTTTTAATTTTGAATGCATTTCTAGACACATGTAATAATTCTTGAAATTTCTTCATGTAATGGTATTCTAAAGGTGATTATAAAAGTATTAATCATTTCATCAACACTATGTTTTAAGTTTTGATAGTTGTGTATTATTTTTTTAAAAATTAATTTTTACATGATAGTTTCAAATATTTGTATTAAATTTTATAGTACACAACATTAAATTTGTTTCTTCATTATATATTTATTTTCATATACTAAAGCAATTTTCTACTTCATCAAGCTAAATCTTCCACTATTACAAAATGTTTCCATTCAACTATCTTGACTTTGATATCCACCTTGACATATATCTACTTTTTTTATATTTCATCAACACATATTTCTTTATACAATTCAAAATATTTCTAATTTTTCACACATTTCAATAACAATCATTTTTTCTTTTATAAAAAAAATTATATGTATACATGTGTATATATATCTTTACACACACATTTTTTGTGCAGGAAATGGCTTAATCGAAGGAATATTTGAAAGAGATTGGAATATATTTTAATGAATGTTTATCAATTGTGTGTGAAAAGCTTGCTCTTGGGAAGATATTTACTTTGCTTGAAGTCTATTTTCAATGGATCATTAAAATGTATAGAATCTAAATACATATATTCTAGCCTTATTTTTATTTTTTTTAATATTTCTTTTATCTTTGAATGTAGTAAAAATCTATCATATTTGTATATGCAACTTTTAGATGGAAAGTGAATTGGAGTGATTTTTAGAAAAGTCGGTCTAAGATTTATAATTAGTAATATGCTGGTGTTAGTAATTAATGTATTCAGATTTGGCTTCTACATATGAAGAGACTACATGTTGTTATTTATGTATTACAATAATATAAGGATATGAATAATGTAGAGGATTATTATGTGAAAATTTATAGAAATTGATGATTTGAATTTCATCACGAAAGATGATACTTAAAATTATTGATGCATTTTCCTTGCTTGCCTATAAATATTATTGTCAAGGTAGAGAGAATTTGCCTCGAGAAAGCACTAAACTTCTAATTATCACTAATTTCTCAATCAAATATCAAGATAGATAAAAACTCCAAATTTATATAAAGTTGTCTTTAAAAAGGATAATTATATCAAATACACAAGCCTTAGATATTCTAGAATTTCCAAAATGTAAGAAAATATACTAAATCCTTCATTAATCTTAAGAGGGATTTTTTTTCAAACTTCAACAGTGCATATTTCTAAATTCGACTATTCATAAATACTTAGATTTTACATAAAGTATTGATATATTCTTAACAACTACCACAACAAATTTCAACCATCGATTTGTTGTCAATCTTTAGATATCGCCAAAATCCTAATAATGGCTTCAAACCCTTATTTACAAATATCCATGTATTAAATTCTTCATATCTCACAAATTAAATGTCCAAAAGCTATAAAAATTGGTACATAGCTTTTTAACATAATAATTCACCTTTTTTAAAAAATATAGATAAAAATTTGTTTGGAAGCTTAAAATATGGTAAAAATCATCACTATTAACAAAATGGTCTATTTATTGCTTTAGAATTCAATCTATTGTCTTCAACTTCTAATATCTCCTTCTTCTGAATTCTAAATGTAATAATTCTTCTATGCAAGATGTAGGTCTTAAAATCATCTTTCCAATCACACCTCCCAATCTCCAAAAACTCTTGTACAACTCCTTGTATCTTCAAAAGAATGACAATAGATACGATTCGTATACCTTAACTTCAAGTGTTAACTCCTCTCTCATAAAAATTCCAAATTTTTCAATTTCTATACCAAAATTGTAGCACAAAAAATAAACTTTCTAACTCTAATCTTTGATTTTTGAATGCCCTCTCTAAAATTGCTAAAACCTTTGTTCTTATTACAAACAATCTATTGAAAATCTATTGGATATGATCATCAACCAATAAGAATGAAGATCTTCATCCCTTACCTTCATTCATCCATATCTTACTTTTATTCTTCTAAATAATTTTTTTAGTAGTTTAATTTTTCATCTATAGCTTCATATTAAACATTTAGATCCTATATAATTTAAATGTCATAATCAAAATAAGTAAAAAAAACCAAAATAAAATTTTATATATCAACTTCTTTAAATACTTTACTAATCATTCTAACACATGCTAAAACTCATGAACATATTACATATTTTAATTAATTTTTACATACTATAAAATCATAAGACACTATAAAATCACCTTGTATTATTTGGACAAAATGCATAAAAACAATCACAATAATAACAATCACAATAGCTGAGATGCTCAAACTGCTGACAACTTTCGATACAACACCTCACATTGATTTCTCGAACATCCATACCTAAACACTTACACCTAAAAGTATATTTTATCTTGCCAATTAGTAAAGCTAGTAAAGTCTCTAGTCAATCAATCACTGATACCAAATGTACATAATGCTCAGTCTAAAAGTTAACTGCACTTACTTTTTTAGCTTGTCAACCTAGTAGCTGAATCTCAAGTTCATTAGTTGTGGTATTCTTCACAGGTCCAGCACAAAATGAGTTTAAGTGAATCTCTGGAGTAATTACAATTATCCCGGCACATTTACTGTTAGGATTTAAGCACGGGAGTTTCTAAAATTGATACAAATCCTTTAGGAGGAAGAAAGAATCAAATTCTGACAGTAGACTTCTGAGTTGCCAGAGATTTACATCAAGGGTATTGTCGAACCTACTCGCAAAGTCGCCATTGCTGGCACTCAGTCATCATCACTGTCATCAATGTTCGCGAAGTCCTGCAAATTTCCAACATGGCTGCCTTGATCTGGCGGAGCTCTGCAATGTCTTGCTATCGGTAACCAGCTTGTTCTCCGCCAACAGCGGGCGGCAGCCTGCAATTCACCAAAATGTCGTTTAATAGAGTAAATTAAACCATGCCTGAAGCTTGTGACCTAATGGAAAAACAACCAGGTTGAGAGAATGATCCTTCTCAGCCTTGTCGCACACACACAAGTTGTTGCAAAATTTGTTTGTGGACCTGAACATGCGCAGAGGCAAACGCAATCTTTCTTCTTTGTTGCAATGTAGTTGAGAGCTGCAGCTCGGTCGTAGATGTGTTCACAATCTTCACTGAATCAACGTCAAGAAAAAGAAAAAGAAAAAATTAGTCTCATTCTCGGATCCTCTCCAAAAATTCTATTCAGAGGAGTATTTAAAGGTTGATTAACTCACTTTCTCGCCAATAATTAGGAGGGTAAATCACAAAACCAAGATTGAGAAAAACTTGACGTGGATTGGAAAAAGTTGCAATCTTCGAACTGAATCTTTGAGATCAACCACTGGAATCCCGCAGATTGGGCAGACAATATTTAGCGATGAATAGGAGGAGTTTGTCATGTACACATCACTTGAATTCCCCTCGTCTATTTGTTTCCCTGCTTTTCGGCAACACTGCATCCAGCAGAAAAAAGATGTGAAGTGAGTGGGAAATTCTACGAGAGTAGGAGATTCTTCTTCATAAAATACCTCCGCAGATGATTTGCTTCTAAACATCCTTGGACGACCTAAAACAGAAGACATGCGCAAACTAGATAAGAATGTGATTCAAATGTACTAAACCCTGCTTAACTTGAATGTGCTAGAAAGACGACCAACTAGATCCTATTGAGAGAACACAGATCGTAAAATTCTTTAGAGTGCAAACGAAGAAGCATTTCTGAGCCTTACCAGACACCCTCAGCTCCCCTCACGATTCGTATACTCTTGAAGCCCCGTAAATCCATCTTCAGCCAGATCTGTCATTCCATTTTTTATATTCAAGGGTTCAGGAAGGGGCTTCTGATCATCTCGTAGGCTTGAGTCTGGCCTGCAAATTGCTATCTCTGCAAGACTGTTGATCACACCATCCATGGTAGCCGTCACTTGATCGGCTTCAATCTGGTCCCTCTCAGTTGCGTCGATATTAGATGCTTCCCCCAATGCGCAACCCGCGTACATTATCTCCTCCTCCTCTAGTCGTTTCTTCAACTCCACAAATTCGAAATGCTTCCTAGCCCTCACTTCATCATCCTCTTCCACATCAACTCCATCAAGAAGAAACTTGACATGAAAATCATCAAGAATTATCTGCTGCAGCTCTGTCAAGTCATTAATCTTGGAGGCTTCCTTCTTCACAAGTGCCGGTTTCCGCTCTACACCCACTCCCTCCACAGCCTTGAGCTCCTCACTTCTCCTGATCGCAGCACCTGACTTGCCTGTACTCTGAAATTCTGAGCTTTGATCAAAGTCGGAGTCATACGCCATTTGCTCCTCCAAGTTTCTATCATCGTGACTGATGTGACAGTGATCCACCCTGATCAACGGCTTGGAAATCTGCAAACACTTGACTTCATGCTTGAAATGACCACCTTTCGTAAGTGGGGACTTATCAGCAACCGCCTGCTGGTATTTCGATTCTTCGGATCCATGTAAAGTAAGGCTTCTGAGCAATGCCTTGTCATCCTCCTGTGCCAATCGTAACATTTGAAGGCCATCCCGGTCAAGCTCCAGCTTGTTTGTTTTCCCATCTTTCTGATTCGTGTCCGTAAAGGACTCCATCTCTCCACTCACATTCCTCATTACTTTGGTCCACTATAGTTAACAGAGTATGCACACAACTTCCACCATCCTTGCAAATAAATCCTTCATGCCAAGGTAGTTTCCATTTGAATGCAGAATATATTTGATACCTACAAACAATCAAGTCACATATTAACTCCAACACCATGAAGAAGTAAGAACTGTACAAAATTCTGGCCGAACAGGCTTCATCATGTTGACAAACAGCAGATCGTCCAAACTGTTGAATGCAGTGACTAAAATTTCTCACTGAATTTGGGAGGAGCACTGAAAGGAAAAGTAAAGAGACTGAAAGAAATTGTCAATAAGCTCGTGATTAGTCAAGACACACTAACACGATAAATCTGTGATCCTGATTAGGGACAAAACTTCGAAAAATAAGAATATCATAACAAACTGTTACTTCACACGATCGATTTATTCTAAACAAAAATAAACACTGACTTGATACGTTCAGAACGGAGGATGTACATTCAATAGTCCTTGGCGATTCTCAATGCTCATTCGGCCTCTGCTTCGATAAACAACTAGAAGCACAACAAACAAGGAAGCTGATTCTTACAAGTAAGGAAGTCAAAATGGGGAGGCTCTACATGACGTGGAGGTGATGAAGGCAGTCCATTGACAAGTGAACATGATTGCGGTTCTGGAGAATGATAAAGAACTACAGGGACTAAGAAACAAACAAGGTAAGCCAGATTCAGAAAGCTGCGACGACAAATAACTTGTAATAGGTTCAGGGAGGAAGGAAAAGGAAAATGTAAGGCCTAGAACCAATGTCCATTGGAACCCAAGAGGTAGTCAGTCACAACCCCTACACGCCAATCAGCAGCAAAATTTACGCTCCTCATCCCTAGTCACACGTCTGATAAAAAATACTACTCTTTCTCGAATACCCTAATTCCAAGTCTAAGCACGCGCCCCTTAACCTGGAGTTCTTTAAGTGATACAGGAACCTCCAATGATCTCTGCAGTCTTCGTCCTTCATGCTGCTTTCTCTAAAAACCCATCTGATACAGACCTCCTCTCCACACGGCCCAATTAGAAGAATCCCTGACAACAAGCAGGATGCATTCTAACGTGAAAACTAGTACAAACTCTTAGATTGCTCTGCCGCGGACATTTAAGAGAGATAAAATGTGTGTGTGTGTGTGTGTGTTGATTCTATTCAAAACCTACCTGCGCATCTCGATCTTCCAAAGCATAAGAATTCTCCATGAAATGCCGCAGCCCCTGGTAATCCACCCACATCAAGACCCTGAGCTCGGAATCCAACCCCATCCCAGGATCCCACCTTGAAAACCTCCAAAAATATGATAAACGGCACTGAGGCTTTCGCGTCTAACGCAATCAACCATGCAATTGTGCAATGGCCAGTCCAGACGAGGATTCCGAACATGAGAGGAGAGATTCTTCCAGATGGAATTCGCATGCGCTACCGTGTCCTCGAAAACCTTGCTAATTCCACCCAAATCCAACATCCGAGAGTGAATCGCCGAGGTTGCTAACCCTCATACTTTTCCCGCAATTGCCGATCTCGTCTTCGGAACACTGCACAGATTCGCTCTGCGAGTAACGATGCATGGTGTCGGTATGAGCTGAGAATCTTGCGACCAGCCAGGTTCGGACAAGATTCACAACATGTGTCGCTTTCGCGGATAACGGAGGTGCTTGTCGATGAAGGGAGGATTTCTTTTCTTTTTATTTTTTCTTATTTTTCTTTCTTGTCTTTTTCTTTTTATTGTTAGAGTTGTTGTAGTGTTGCAGATATTGGTGTACTCTTTTTCTTTTTCTTTTCTTTCCTTCTGTGTTTTGATGTAGGATGAAGTTAAAACATTCTGCAACAACTGCTTGGAATGTGGGTCAATTCGATAGAAGTGATTTATATACATGTAACTTTACTTTTATGCTTCTTTGTTGTGGTTTGAATTTCATTCCAACTTTCTCAGGAACTAAATATGACTTCTTTTTTTGGGTCGATAGTGTTGATTTTTTTAATTGCTTTCTTAAATTGATGTTTATAATCCTTGGTACTTATTTGGAGAGAAGAGTTAAAACTATGTTTTTTGCAGATATTATTTACTCATTTTAGGCTTTGAATTTGAATTTGAATTTGGTATATTTGTATTGAGCTCAATAAAGATATTCCAAATTCAAATTCAAATTCATCTATATACAAATAATAATAAAATAAAAAATAAGAATGAAGTAGACTAAGAGAGATTACAACCTTTGTTTGACGATTACATATACATACACATGTGTTTGTATGTATATATACATCCTCATTTTTTTATTTATTTTTTAAATAAAAATATATTTGTTTTAAAACTATTTGTTAGTCATTACATAGTTTGTTGTGTTATATTTATTATCTTTTGAATATATTGAGAAAATATTTAAGAAGTTGAAATAAAAAAAGAGATTTAAAATTGAAATAAATAAAACAAATATTCAACATTGGTATATATTTAATGATGTTCTAAAAAAGATAAAGTAAATAAACTTTTACTACATCATTTGACATCTTAAAAATTATACATTAGAGATTTTGAATTTTATCTTACATCAATAAGTTTTTATTTTATTTTATTTTATTTTATTATATATATATATATATATATAACTTTACTTTTATAATTATTTAATTTTAATGTATATAATTTAATAAAAATGTTACTAATGACTATTTTATTCATTTTATTTATAAAATATTTTAAAGGATATAGAAACAAAGAAAAATAAAAAAGTAATAAATAATAAACTATTATTATATATTAATTTTTTAACACTTTTTTATTTAAATAACTATTTTTAAATAGAAATAAATCAAAAAATACTTTATACACAAGTTGGATTAACAAATATTTTTATAATACACCAAGAGGCAATAAAAACTTATCTTAAATGTTTGTTAGGATTAAAAAAAAACTATAGTAAAAGCATCTCACAATTTGAACAATTGTCCTCTAATCTTCTGATTCTTCAAAAGTTTTTACTTGTTAGCTAGTATATATGAAAGTAAGATTGTGGTCATTCTTAGTATTATCAATTAAATAACTTATATTCTAATCTTACTTCAAAACTCTTGAGTTTCTTTGTATTAATAGATAGTAAATCTACTTTTAATTTTTTTAAATATATACTTTAATGTACCTTTTATTTTTAATCATATATGCATTAATAAGTCTAAGTTTGTATAGATCTATGTCCTTAACATTAGTACTTCTTGAGCATAAAAATATGCCTAAATAATAATTAAACCACAAATAAATAAAACAATTAAATATTTTTTATATTATATCGTATTTTATTTTACTAAATCTAAAATAAATTTTTCTCAAATAAAATTTAAAAATCAAATAACTGTTTATTAAAAAATTGGTTGGATTTGTATAATAAATAAATCAATAAAACAATACAAGTTATTATTATCAGTATTTTTTTCTTTTATTGTATTATCAGTATTGTTCAGTATTAGTTTTCTTTTGCAGAACTTAATATGTTTACTCAGTATTTTTTTCTTTTATTCTTTTTATGTTTATCCACATTCGTTTTAAACTTGGCTACTAGTAATACATATATATATATATACACACACATATATTTATAACTCAAGGTTGTGAATCATTTTACAGTTAACAATCAGTAAACTAAATATGAATTCTAGATTTTTGTTATTAATATTAATTAAAATTACATACAAACCATTCAGAAAATAATTTATTGATGAGATTCATAAAATAATTGGATTGATATAAACTCAAACTAAAAGATCACTTATGTATTACAAATAGAGATATCATTATCTCAGAATCCACCTACAGTATGTTTTCATGTGAATTTTTCAAAATTCTGTTCAAAGTACATAAATTGTATTGTAAATATGATTCAAGGTCTACATTCTAATTGAATCTTTTCTCCTTTACATAGAAAATTACAATCTCAAAATAATTAATTGTATATTTTTCATCCAAATATTACCAATTGCATGTGAATTTAAAAATCAGGAAAAAAAAAAAAAAAAAAAAAAAATTATCAATTAAATAATGCTGAATTTTTTTTTGTATGCATGAGCATTTACACAAATCAAATTTTTAAGATCTAAATGTTTAGAACCGAACAAAACTTCCAGAAGACATACAAACATACAAATGAGAATTAAGTTTTAAACTTCAAATTCAATCACCCAAAAAATTATGTTTCTTTCAAAAGATATCTTAATTGGAACTCCCCTTGTGAAATACAACACAAGCAACAAAGTTCAATACTGACAGTGGAATGTCAAAAAGTCGAAACACACAGTCGAAAGCTTTAAAGGAAAAGGAACAAAATTCAATGGATGAAGATTCTCACGAAGGGAGCCACCCACGTGTTGTTTTCTCCACACCCAACTGCCACGGCGCCTCCAGCTCAGAAGCAACTTCTAAAGACGTGGTGATGACGAACGGGTCAGTTGGATATGGCGTGACATATACGTCATGGGATCTAACTGAATCCCTGGTGGTAAGGGGTTTCAAAGACCTGTGCAATTCCATTGAGTCTCTTACATGCCGCCAAGTGGCCTTTCCACAGCCGTTACTGGACGTCAAATCTGCCTCGGTTAACGAACGAGGTGCTTCGTCGACACTTGTCTGTAAGTTATATCTTCATCCATCGCAGCGTGATGCGACGTACATCCACTATTTTCATCACCATGCCCATCTACATTCGTTCGTCCCATCATATGCACACCGTGGTTAGACGACATTTATTTTATTAATTTCTGTCAACCAACGCTTTTAGGAACATTCTATGTATAATTTCTTACAAGAAAATGAAGAAAAAAAATATATATATATATATATATATATATATATAAGTAATTATTTATTTATGTACAGATATTGATTGGTTTTATATGTATATATATTTTTTTGGTAAAATATAATAATCTATTTTTAATTCATATTTTAAGATGATAAACAAGTAATTTTAATTTTATATTGAATATTTTAAACAGATGATTAAACTTTTATGACTAACTTTATATTATATTTTAAAATAAAACAAAATAATTTAAGCAATACAAAATAAAATATTAAAACAGTTGTTTGGGATTGCTGAAGAGTTTTAATGAACAATTTCACATTTGTGATCATCTACAAAAATAATTAAATGAAGCAAAGAATATAAAAATAAGATAGATGGCATGAGAAAAATTATGTGCAAGTTCCAAAAACAACTTTGTTAGGACATTTGCCAACATTTTAAATTAAAATTCATGTCAATCTTCAATTGTTGATTGGCTACATAAATTGGCCCACATTCAAACTTCTCAAGATACCAAAAATTACAACAATGTAAAATTATTAATAAATACTTTTTCAAACGTAAAAAAGAGAACACAAACAATTTGCAATGACCTTATATATTGTTGTAGGAAGATACAAAGAATTTTGCATTAGCCAAAAAAAAAATCTTTAAACATTATAAAATGTATTGCAATTTTGAAGAAAAAACATATGTATGTATGTGTATATATATTTGGTATATCAATATATCAATTGATCCTATTAATAAATTAATGGTATTTGAATAAAACTTACGAGTAATTTATATATATATATATATATATATACACACACACAATTGAATGCATCTCCTGTGAACTATTGATGTCACCTGAATAGAACACCTAAAAAAAGAAAATAATAAGAACATTAAATCTTTAAAAATTAACAATTTCTTTTAGAACAGTTTTTAAAAATATCAATTTTCAGCTTTTTAAAAGATTAAAAGTCATATTGGGTATTTTAGAAAAATATGATATAATTCAAATAAGCCAAAGAAGAATGTTCCATAATACTTGTGGAAAAGAAATGAAAAATATATAAATAGTTAATTAAGATTTAAAATTCTTAAGAACCACAAGATTAATAAATAAAAAAATTGATTGGTCGTGTATGAAGAAAATAATAAATTTAACTCGAATTACACTATCCTAGTAGAAAACTTTAAAAAAATCTGTACCATTTTCAAATAATCTTTGTAACTAATAAAACTTGTTTTGTTGACTTCTTCAAGATACTTATTGAATGTTTCTATGAAGCTTATCTTGATTCTTCCACTGCATTTTCTTGAATAATTTAAATTATTCTTTGCAATGGTATATTTCAAGATTAGTTTAACTTTGATTTGTATTGGTGATTTTTTGAATACCAGCACAGGTACAGATATAATGATGGAGTAAATATAAAACTTCCATGTTAAACCAATTTTTAATACTTACTGTCGAAGTAGAAAAATTTGCTACAAAGAATTATTTTTCTTTTACCTAGATGGAATTATAAATATAATCTTTAATGAAGAGATGTTTTAAAAACTAATAAAGTAGTATCTAATGCTTACTTAAAAATTAATATTACTGACTAAGTACTCTGCTTATTTGCCTAAAAATCATTTTAAGCTATTTTGATTTAAAAGATTCTTGAAGAAAGTAACAAAGAATATGAAATCTCAATTGTTTTAAAACATAAAAGAATATACAGGAAGTTTTGTGATACAACTATTGGTACACTTGATGTGCTTTGAATATCCAGACTTTGAACTCAACGTGTATATATATATATATATATGTATATTTGTATAATAAAAATTCATCCAACTTCAATGCATAGTTTAAAACCTTTGACACATGTTTACTTGTTTAAATAGGCAATCCAATTTCATATTTAATTAAGTAATCCATATTTAAGAAGTAACAATAAAGCATGTAAAAATGCACAATTTAAAATAAAAATAAAAATAATAAAAAAATAAAACCACAAAATGCATCCAACAAAGTTTCAAAGAATGTAACAAGAACACAAATCACAATCATTATAGTGGGTTTATCAAACATTGTATTAATATTTATATTAAAAAAAAATTCCTCTATTCTAATTAAATTTTATATCAGAACTTAGTCCAATGTATTCCAAGTAAAAATATTTCTACTATCCTAACTTTCAGAAAAGAAAAGAAAAGAAAAAAAAGAATCATACTGCATCAAAAGTACGATTGAAATTCAATTAGCCATCCGAGCCTGCGACAGTGTATTGGCGGCGATGTTACTTTAAAGTAAACGCATTACCAAGGGCTTTTAAAGTAACTTCAATTGAGAACCGTCATGAGGTGGCAGGCTCTGGCGGATGCGATTGGATGCTTGGGTACGGTGCTGAGCTGGAAAAGTGACTGAAAAGTAAGACGATAGCACGACGACAAAAAAAATTCTCGTGGATTTGCGTCCGCCGACAGTCGCCGTCAGGGCCAGGCAAGTGGGCAACTATGGAGGTCGAGCTTTCAAATGGTCCTCCTCACGCTCCGCTTCAGTTGAAGTATCCTCACATCGCCACAGCTACGCTACGACCGAAGAGCGAGCTTGTAACTGCTCAAGGTTGCTCTCAGAGTATCTAACGCTGCTGTCAGTGCTGTAAGCTCCCTGTGTGATTAGTGGAGCCTTCGTTGCAATTTTCGTAAAGCATAGAGGAATTGTGAGAAGCTTCTCGGTTTCGTTGTAGCGCGGAGGCTGGCTGTGATTTTGAAATCGGCATTCCGTTGTATTTATTGCATCGTGGTCACGGGATTTTTGAGTTGAGAAGTTGAGTGAAGTTAGCACGGCGTGCTTTTAGCGGGTTTCGGGAGATTGTTGTCGGGCAAGGTTTGCGCTACAGGGTAACGATTATTGCTTCAATTGATTTGCTGTAGTGCAATTGCTTTGCACGCACGGGCGCTCGTTGCTTTGTTTCGCCCTCGTTCTGATTTGATTTTCGAAAGGTTTTTTTTTCGTACTTGTCTCTGATTAGTGTTTCATATTTCGCACGTTGTCTCACATTCGCTGCCTCTGCTTCAAGTGGCTCTCGAGAGTCGGCTTGCGTGTTCACACTCTGTTTTTCTACCTCTCCCTACAGCCGATTTAAGTTGTTGGTATTCGATTTCTTAGAGGAGGATAGATGACGCAAAAAGAAGGATCATCGTTACTTGCAAGCCTCGGCGCGGCGTTGAACTTGCACTTCTCGCTGCTTCGCAGCAACTCCAACAATGTGGCGTCCAAGCAGCATCCCTTGTTGCAGGAATTTGAGAACCGACTCAGCGATAGGTTGGACTCGTTGAAGCCTGCCAGTGAGGAGAAAGGCTTCTTGAGCATCGATTGGCTGCTTCAGGCTATGTCTGTCGTTCTGGCTACGCATACTAACGTTGAGGCTCTCATTTCAGAGTCTCAACTTACTTTGTGTCTTCAGCGAGACGGCAAATGGTCAGACGAATACCTTGACGACAGCGCCAAGCTTCTGGATGTTTGCAACGTGCTGAAGGAAGGGATAAGTGAGGTAGAGCAGTACCAGATGTCGGTGCAGCGTGCTTTGCACAATCTCTACAACAGGGAAATCTCTGGCGAGTTGAAGTATTCGCGAGCGCGGAATTCCTTGAGTGAATGCAAGGAAGCTATTAAGAGGAAAGACACATTATACATGCAAGGGTTTCCCAAATCTAAGCTGGAGAATTGCAGTTCCATGTTGAGAACTATGGGAGAGAAGCTTGTGAATCCGAAGGGGTTAGAGGCCATGAGAGGTAATGGATTCTTGAACGCGATCTATGGAGCTAAGGTCACGACGATTTTCTTGTGCGGATTGCTGGTCACTGCTCTGACATGTAAACCGAAGCGGCCTCTGTCAAGTCTAACCGTAGCAAGCCACTACAAGTGGTCACCATCTTTAATCTCCTTGCAGCAGCGAGTGAAGGAGGACACCGACAAAAGAAAAAACAAGGGCTCCATTGCGTTGCTCCGCGAGCTTGACAGTGTTGACGCCTCTGTGCGTCGTCTGCATGAAATTTTGGATCAACATTTGAGCGGAAGAGCCTTCCCATTGTCACAGGAGCAAGCACAAGAGTTGTCTCTGGATGTGGAGGCGTTACGAAAGCATTCTTCGGATCTTGGACAAGGATTGACACCGTTGAAGGGTCATGTCAATGAGCTCTTCAGGATGTTAATTGCTAGTCGGCTGGCCTTACTTGACATCATCAGCAGCTCAAGAACTTAGAGGAAGGCGTTATGGCATCATATTGTGAACTTGGTCTTCCACTAATCTCAACTCACGGCCTCTCACGTCCTCGTGACAATCAGTATGTTGCAACTCATTGTAAGAGAAGGTTGCCTGTCGTGCAAGTGTAAAGATTAAATTCTTTACAAATGGTCGAAAGTATCCAGTGAAGGCTTGGCCTTTTGGCAGTTGATTCTCCTGCGGTAATCAATGGCCATGGATAGTGAATATAGGTACAGAGACAAAAGAAAATTATGCGTAAAACATCACAAAATCATTATCATACATGTGTTTTTTTCCTTAAAAAAAAAGAACTATAATGTAATGATAGTACGTGTATAGAGCAGGTTCTGCAATTGTAAGTATAATTTTGGTCGATTACATTCATGAAGAGTGTTGTCGAGGATTTCGACCCTCAATTAAGGTTCGTGATCGTCTACCATAAACTTGAGTTTCTGTTTGCATCATGTGCGTTTCCCCGAGGCTTTCCTGTCAACCTTTAGTAGGACTCAGTCATTGAAACTTGTCACATCTGTACCGTAGGTGCATGGTACTTCGATCTTAACATGCAAGAGTTCGGGATTCGCAATGGTTTTCAGGATTCGCAATGGTCACAATCTGAGGTTTGATTCTCCTTGGCACTATCACCTATGAACCATTAAACCTTCTTATTTTCTTTTTTTTCCAAATTGCACAGATCGTAATAGTTCCTTATTGATGACTAAGAGTTGCTGATATGCACCGAGAGTCAAAGTCAATTTGAGACTACTGAAAGATCAAATCCATTCTTTCGATCGGATGAGGAATCGGGACTAGCCAGATTGGATGTGAAAAATACGGTCAGAATTCGAAAGGTACATTTAATGTTTTATTCATAATCTTCTAATTAACAAAGTCCTGGTTTGACATGGGCAAAAAGGTAAACGATAATAAAATATACTTGAAAATATACTTGAAGTCATATCAAAGTCAATTCATTACCAATTCAAGTCATTTCTTGACATCTAGCCTCACTCTTCCATAGTGTTAAGAGATTTTTTGAGCCTATTGGTGTTTTGATTGAATAATAGTAAATGCAAATTGGCATCTAATTAACAAAATTTATTTGTTTGTATGTGTGTGTATATATATATATATATCAAAGTAATAAATAGTGATGTCTATTGTCTACAAAACAAATAAACAAAATTTGTCCACTCTTATAAAATCAATTTATAAAGTTATTATGATATTTTAATAAATTATTTTTAACAAATAGGCATGCTAAGTTGCAAACATTATGCAATATTTGATTGTATGTTTGTAAAGTTTTATCACTTCTTATATGCTCATGGTTGTGTTACAAATATAATACTATTTGAGGCATTTTATAAAAATCACAATTTTCAAATATAAAAAAATTATTTTATAATTTATTGATTTGTTATTTGAAAAAGGCCAATCAAATTAGTAGAATTCATATAATAAAATGTTAAAAGATATGAATGTAAATTGTTGTCTTTAAGATTATAGCAATGACAACAAAAATAGAAGGATGTGATGAGTAAAAGCCAAGTGGTAAGGTGGACTTGGTCTTGGTGGAAAAAGTTGTAAATGCATATTTAAAGAGCACATGGTCTTTAATAGAAAAAAGAAAAATTGCAATTGCTTAAAGATGACTAATTATTGTATGTTGTTACAAAAATAAATAAGGTGTCTAGTAAAGATAAGACAATTTTTTACAATGTTAAACTACCACACCTAATCTTTTAAATAGGAAGAATGAAAAATTAAAGATGAGTTAGGAGACAATCAAGGAGAATATTGACACAAATGAGTTGAACATTAGAAAGATTATTTTGTCATTGAAGTTGATTTTTTTATTTTTTATTTTTATTTTTTTTCTCCTTATTTGAAGCAAAGTAGAAGTTGTGTAGGTCCTATGACTTATTCTCATCAAATAATTATATTATTAGGAAGTTACTGAAGAGATTTTATTCATATATATATATATATATATATAATATTATTTTAAATCTTACACATGTGTAATTAAAAGTGTAATTTAAATGAGTTCTAAATTCAACATTTGTGTATATAATTGCAAGTATGTATAGAATTAAAATAGACTTTGATTTATAATTAGTTGATTTATGAAATCATAATATATATATATATATATGTACACTCAGAGAGTTATACATCTCTAAATTAATATGATCCATAGCTAAGAATTTTATTCAATAGTGGAGGTTATTAAGTTCTAGAGTTCCTCTTTAAACTTGATTTATAGCTGTAGAACTAAATTGGTGAATAGGAAGCAATATTAAAAAAAGGTGATATCAAGTTATGGGAGATCAACTTAGGAGGTATACTATATTTAGAATTTGAGCTAATAAAGACATTAATAAAATATTATATTTTTATAATATCTATTATCTCAAATATTAATAAAGATGTTTATAGATATAAATTTAAATATGTGAATATATTATAATCATTGTATAATAAACTTCATTCAAATTTGTTTAACTTATAAAATTTTCTAAGATAAAATCTATAATATATTCAAAAAGCTAATATTTAAAATATAATTTATAATAATTCATTTGTGTAACAAATATCTAAATGTGTATATAGCATTCTAAAAACTATACCACAAACCAAAACTATAAAAATAATGTAGTTGCTTAGTACATTTCTTTTGCATTGCAGTTGTATAATTATGTGTGTTTTAGTTTTTATTTATGTATGTAATTTGAAGATCAAATAAAGAATGTGTGTGTGATTCTTCACTACATTACTTACAGTATAGCATATTATTTTACACAACTCACTTCAACATAGTACTCCCAAACCACTGCAAAAGTCCCCAATGCCAGTATGTATATGCATAAATATATAATTTAGTATTATTTCAAGTAATCAAAGTTACTAATTTATATACAATATGATTAAATAATTATTAGAAAAAATAAGTAATTATTTGGTCTCTTATCATATGCAAAATTGAACATTTTGTATGTATTTGGTCTAATTTGTATCATTTTTCTTATAGTTTTCTTTTCTGTTGTTCAAAATTCTCCAAAATTCTATTTAATTTTCTAAGTATCCTTGACAAATAATCTTTAAATGCTTTATACTAATAATAATATCATTCTCCTTTCTTTTTTAATTTGAATAATCAAGCTTTCTCAACATTTGCTTGAAATAATTGAAAGGTATTGTTAAAAAAACATCCAATCTCAATGATGTTATTTGGTATTTTGAAATTCCAGCGACATATATATATATATATATATATATATATATATATTGTTGTGATTCTTTTATTATTACACATTGTAATTTTTTGTTGTTGGTTTATGTTGCACTTTACAAATAGAACAATATTTTTTGAGATTATAAATAACATTTTTAAACATTAGAATTTCACAATAATATTATAAAAAAATTTAATCACCTAAATGTAATATAGATTGCATATTTAATTAATATCAAATTACCATTATTTTAAAACATTTTGATGATAATATAATTTTTAGTTTTGTCACAAATACTGTGAATAATCTAAATAACATATTACACATGTAATATACATAATGCACATCTAATTTACAGTTAAAAAACTACAAGAAAAACTCTTCAAACAAAGAATTATGTAATTCTAAAATATGACAGTGTAAGATGCAAAATTTGAATTGATGAGTAACATTAATATGTTCTTATTTTGTTTTATATTTTGTAATATATTAGTGATATTATGATGTGCAATCCTCACATACTTTGAAAATATGAAAGATTAAAATATATTATTTTAAACAAATTAAATAAAAATAAAAATAATATATTATTATAATAAAAAAATATTAAATTGACCCACCTAATTCTTAAATTAATCCACTATTAGTAAAATAAAAATATTTTTTAATCATTTTTATTGTTTGGCATCCTCAAAAACTTTTCTTCTTGCCATACCTCTTTTGCCAAATCTTCTCCATGATTCACCTCCAATGCCTCCCCAACTTCCATATAATGTAAAATAATCTTAATGCTGCATGTTTCTATCTTCACAACTGATTTCTCACACTCAAATTTTCTACTCTTTCTCCAAATTGCTCCATTATAGCCCTTCTCAAGAGTTACATTCTCTACCCCTCTCACCCCCTTGCAAAATCAACACATCACCAAGTGCAAAATTAAGGAATCAATGAAGCTCTAGGCAATAAAGAAGTGGAGACAGGTGGGTCAATTTAAGTTTTAAGTGGGTCAATTTAATATTCCCCTAAAAATATCCCAATAAAACCAAAAGAAAAAAAAATCATTATCGAATTGAGTGTGATTATTTGTCAAATCTGATTTTGAATACTACAAACAAATTTTTTTAATTTCAAAGTACTAATCTCAGCCTAATATTAGGTGTATGTCTACAAATTAAAGCACAGAATAATATTAAAATAAATAAGAGAAAATAAACTTGATTGGAGAGAGAGAGAGAGAGAGGAAAAAAAAAAAAAAAAAAAAAAAAAAAAAAATCACATGCGACAATCATAACCAATTAGCATGGAATCCATTTGAAACCGCCATAAGTATCCCCTTATTTTACTGACGAGAACTATGTTCATCCATATACGAACTCATCCACGACAACGACGCTGTCCTCTGTGCATCCACGAGAGGGACACTCCCCTCACCCATCAACTCACCCCTCCAAAGGGCGGTGTGAAAGGGTCCATTGGTTTTAGGGTTTACCATATTATGGAACGGCAGGACCGAGCCGTGGTTCCATTTGTGTAGTGCTCACATTCCCCGACTGCTCGCGATGGCCGCTCAAGCCATGCATGCGACGCAGATGCGAGCAGCCGTTGTGGCATCTTTCAGCAATGTGCAGTGCCCGACGAGAATTTTCAGTGCCTGTCGTTTGAGACCCTTGGGAGGCTTGCGCGTGGAGAATGCCGGGCAGCAGCTCAGGATTAGTTCTAAGCAGAGCAAGCAGGGGGAGGCGGCGGCTCGGGGTTGCAGAGCGGCGGTGTCGGACTTCGCTGCGGTGCAGCAGCAGGAATCAAAGCAGGTAGCGTTGCAGAATTCTGCTTTTCCTGTTCGAGAGGATGACTACATGTACTGCGAGGACGTGCGGGTGCAGGACATCATAGACAACGAGGTGGAGGAGGTGCGGCCATTCTATTTGTACAGCAAGAGGCAGCTGCGGAGGAACTACGAGGCTTACGAGGAGGCGTTGAAGGGATTGAACTCTATTATTGGATACGCCGTGAAAGCCAACAACAATTTGAAAATCATGCAGTGCTTGCGGGAGCTCGGAAGCGGTGCTGTGCTCGTGAGTGGCACCGAGTTGCGTCTTGCGGTGGAGCATGCCAACTTTGATCCCGCCAGGTGTGTTTTCAATGGGAATGGGAAGCTCTTGGAGGAGTTGGAACTCGCGGCTCAGTATGGTGTGCTCATCAACGTGGACAGTGAATTCGACCTGGCGCAAATTATCGAGGCTAGTAGGAACACTGGAAAACGAATCAAGGTGTTGCTGCGCATCAATCCTGACGTTGATCCCCAGGTGCATCCGTACGTTGCAACCGGTAACAAGAATTCGAAATTTGGGATTCGCAATGAGAAGTTGGGGTGGTTTTTGGAGGAAGTGAAGAAGCACTCTGATAACCTTGAGTTAGTGGGAGTGCATTGTCATCTTGGGTCAACCATTACGAAGGTAGATGTGTTTCGAGATGCTGCAGTTGTGATGGTTGATTTTGTGAACAAAATTCGTAGCGAGAACTTCACAATAAAGTACTTGAATATTGGAGGTGGCCTTGGCATTGATTACTATCACAAAGGCGCCATCCTACCCACTCCGACGGATCTCATTGACACAGTTCGTGACCTGGTGACAAAAGAAGGTTTAACTCTTATCATTGAGCCTGGGAGGTCTCTAGTTGCCAACACTTCTGCGTTCGTGAGCCATGTGACTGGTGTGAAGACGAATGGAACGAAGGACTTTATTGTCATTGATGGAAGCATGTCAGAGCTGATTAGGCCTAGTCTGTATGGTGCCTATCAACATATAGAATTCGTCGCTCCTCCCGCTGAGGGCGCAGAAGTGAAGACTTTTGATATCGTCGGGCCTGTTTGTGAATCTGCGGACTTCTTGGGCAAAGAGCGTGAATTACCAACACCGAAACGTGGAGATGGGATTGTCGTGCATGATGCAGGTGCATACTGTATGGCAATGGCTTCGACATATAACTTAAGGATGAGACCTCCTGAATACTGGGTGGCGGACGATGGTAAGACTGTAGAGAAGATTAGGCACGCTGAGCAATTGGATGACCACATCCGCTATTTTGAAGGCCTGTGAGTGGATTGCATGCTTGGTGCAGTTCAAGACAGGCAGTTCAGAATTATTGTTTCACCTCCTGTTCTTAATCTCAAATGATGAGGCACACCTCTTGCAACTTGTGCAGCCTAATTTCCTGCATTTGCTTGTTTTTGTAGTCAACTGACGCGTGGAGAGGTTACGTTTGTCTTAGCAATCGCAAGCGTGTCTTTTCAGAACTTTCCTCTGGCTCGCCCTAGCTAAGTATCTCGGTTAGTGAACGTGTGAGATGGCGATATTGTTGATTTATTTATCAGGTGTGAGTTGTGAAACATGCATACCGCCTGCATGCTATTAGAACTTCTAGAGTGAAGCAGCATGGACTATATTCTTACCTGTTGTGAAAACATCGCCTTGCCCTGGAACTGTAGGTCTTGTTTATGCTGATGTATAATTGTACATACTCGGAGGATTGCCTTGACACTAATTAATATATTTGGTTTCTCAAGGTCACTTGTGAGCAATGCATACGGACTTCCTATTACCATTTCAAGCGACGAATATTTTATGTCCTTAGCCGTCAGGCATGCTATGTTGTGATCAGAGGTGCAGATCAAATGTGAACTCGTGTCCCCTAGTCCGCCACAGTTGTAACAAGACAATTAAAATGTACTTTTGATCTGGTAGCATATATATGGTTCTTTTGCTTTTCATTCCTTTATTATTTGTAATTTTCAATTCGTTGCGGTTAGAAGTTCCGTAAAGGATGTTTTTGTATTTTGCCCGATGTACAGGTCCTGCGCCAGTCACAACCGTACAATTAGTAGTAACCGTTTCAGTAGACACAATATCGCGTTAATATTCTTCAGGCAGCTGTGCAACTCGTGTTTTCTGTCCTAGCACAGTGCAGAACATCTACATTTGCAGAAGTGGCCATACACTTAGATGGCATAAGGGGTTTCCTATCTTGATTGATCTAAAGCATCGTCCATTTGACAATCTGAAGCAATTTTTTTTTTTTTTTTTTTTTTTTTTTGACTCAATAAAGAGTATATCTTCTACATTGATTAGTTGTGGTTAAAAGTTACAATGGCTTTCAAGCTACCAACATTCTATGTGTACGATAAAACATGAAGTAAAGTGATTGGTTTTCCTAGCTACACTTAGTTAATTTCTATCTTCAGATTTATGGACTATCATGCCACTTGATAGATGTCTAGGGTTCCATTTAGTTGACATGTATATTTATTGTTTAGTCCTATATATTTTTTTTGCTTAAAGACATTCCTAAAATCTATGTAGTATGGTTTTAAGAAGGTTTAGAATACACATTGGGCAAGTATTTGTGATGTTTAGATTAAAGTGGCCCCTCTAAGCATTAATTACAACTCTTTGATGGTAAATTAGCCAAATGAGCACAACCTTCTTATATGTGTGTGGTTGGAACCATATGTCTTTCCAATTGATTAAATATGTAGTGTCAAATTTATCCTTCCAGTTTGAAGCAATAAAGTTCTATAGAAGATGTTTTTGAAGAAGTTGCATTTTAGCTTTGAAGTGTAAGCCATAATATTGCATCCTTCACTCTATACATAATTATGGAGATCAAAAGTTTGTCCTTCAATAGTATTAAAGAATAACATGGTATCTTCTTGAGATTTAGTTTTGACTTTGGCTTTAATAACTAGAAAAATCTAAACAAATCCTTATACAATATTTGTATTGTGTAGATTACTTGCGGGTATTGAATATAGTTCAATTAACAACTTATTAAGATATATGAATCTAGATTGTACTTCTACTTTTGTGTATTTTAATATTAATAGGTGGGGTCATAACAAACCATGATGGTGCTTATATAATTGGTAAGTATGTTCTTATTTTAAAGACATATTTGGAGAGCATAGCTTTATTTGACATATATTATCTCTTTTCTTTGGTTGCTTTAAAATAATATTTGGTACTTTTGCCTCCCTTTCATTTCTAGTTTATCCTTGATCTTATTCTATAACCTTCTTTCTTCCATTCATTAAATTTTTCTAATTGTTTATGAGCTTGTTTCAACTCTTTTTAAGCCACATAATTTTATAGCTCTTCTTGTAAAGTCATATGGATAGTTTCTACTTTGCTTTTATATTCTAATTTCTTTTTATTTCTAAGGAATACCTAATCTTTGTAAAATATTTTTAAAAATTATACAAACTTAGATACAAATTATAAAATTAAAACACTTAAATATATTTTTGATAGAATATTGACCTATATATGGAAAATATGATGCAATTCATATAATAACCAAAAAAATCAAAATTTTATGGAAAAGATATTAATTTGTGTCGACATATGCATTACAATTTTGATGATTATTAATTGATGTCAAGTAAGACAATATTATAATCACCACTTAGTTTCTTTATGTTGTTATTGTTGTGTAGTAACATGGCCATTATGTGAAAGAGTAAAGAAAAAATTATATTATAGAGGAACTCAAATAAAATATTTTAGCAAATTATCTTAGAAATATAGATAATAGATAAGAGATAATAAAAATCATAAGGTGTTAATGCTGCCTTTTTTTGGAAGAGGCTTCTATATATTTTGTAGGGCCATAAATAAGATAAAATAAATTAGATTAGAAAAGTAAAAAATGTAAGCATCTTTAGGAAGGAGTTGAAAATAAGTTTTAGCAAAATTTACCTCAAAATTCCAAGAAATGATACCCAGAGAAGACTAGAGGTAAACTTGGATCAAAATCAGACCCTGAGGCATAAAACTATGTGCCTAGGGCAAATGGAGAGCTCTTTGGCAGATTGGAGAGTTGGATTTTAAAGCAAACTTAAGAAGGTTTATTTAAGCATTGATTTAGAGTGATTTGGATAGATATTGACTTTGTAAGAGCTTTACAAAATTAGGGTTGATTTGGGCAACTCTAGGTTTTGTGAAATAAAAAAGGGTATACATTTTTGAGCATTTTGTGAGTTTGGTTATAGATTTAAATGTGAAATTTTGTAGGTATGTGATTATAATTGTGTTCAATGCATGCTATAAGTTTGAGTTTGATCTAATGGTTCAATGATAGGTTATTGAAGTTCAAGTGGGTCAGGGTTTCAAAAATTAAGTTTTGAGAATTAGTGAGGGTTTCTAAGATATTTAGTAATCTACTTGTTGGATTGATTTGAGAATTATATTTGTAGATAATAGACTTGATTTTTTATATGTAAGTAAAATTTAAAAGCAATTAAATAGTACAAAAAAAAAACATTGGGACTAGAAGATTGGTATTAAGATTAGAGAAGGAAGATGGCCTATATCTAAGGAGATTTTTGAGCTTAACTTCTATTTGGTGAGTTGGATATTTTTCAAATTTTTTGTGCATATTGTCAATTTAGTTATTAAAAGGTATTTAAAATTTAGATTAAGATCAACAATTCAATCATTAGCTATTGAAGTTTCAATGTGCTATAGGATTTATTAGAATTTGATTAAGATTATGATTAGGATTTGTTAAGATTTGATGAGGATCAAATTAGGATTTATTAGGGTTTATTTAGGATTTGATTAGGATTTGATTAGGATTTGATTAGGATTTAATTAGAATTTAATTAGGATTTATTTAGAATTTGATTAGAATTTGATTAGGATTTATGATTTAACTAGGATTTTATTAAGATTTGTTTAGGATTTAGGATTTGGCTAGGATATGATTAGGATTAGATTAGGATTTGATTATGATTTGATTAAAATTTGACTAAGATTTGATTAGGATTTGATTATAATTTGTATTTTTAGTATTTTAAAATAATTTATGTTTTAATATTTCTTTTAGGTTTTATATTAATATTTCTTTAATATTTCTTTATTGTTTTTTTATGACTTCTTTAGGATTTTTTTGTATTTTTTTTATAAATAATTAAAAATCTAATTAAAATTCTTTAATAGTTGAATATACTTGTTATTCTTTAATTACAATTTATACAATATCTTATTAGAAGTATTAAGACTTGTTGTTGCTATTTCTTTTTATTTTCCACAGCCAAATACCTAGTGTATTTTCAAGTAAGATTTCATATAATATGACATCATATTATATTTCATCTTATTTAAAAATGTACCAAGTATTTGGCTATGGAAGATAAATTTATATTTTATAACTAACTAAGAATCTAATAATCCTAATAAAATCCTAAATAAATATGAATTAAATCCTTAATAATCCTAATCAAATCCTAAAATAATCTTTAAAAAATTCTAAAAGAATCACAAAGAAATCTTTAAAAAATCCTAATGAAATCATAAAAAATCTTTAAATTTTTAAAAAAAGATCATAATGAAATCACAAAGAAATCTTTAAAAAATCCTAAAGAAATCATAAAGAAAACTTAAAGAAATCCTAACCAAATCTAAAGAAATCTTATATAAATTCCAATTGGATTTTAATCAAATCCTAAATAAATCCTAATAAAATCTTAATCAAATTTTAATAAAATTCTAATCAAGTCCTAATGAAATTCTAAGAAAATCCTAAATAAACTCTAATAAAATCCTAAAAATTATAATAAAATCTTAAAGATATACTAAATAATTTTTAATCAAATCCTAACCAACCTTAATAAAATCTAAAAGAAATTTTAAGTAAATCTTAACAAAACCTTAATAAAATCTAATAGTAAATTTAAAATCTCAATAATTATTAAATCAAATATTGATCTTCATTCAAAATTAGCACACTTCTTGACTTACTAATTAAATATAAGTATACAAAATTTGAAAAGATTTGAACTTACAAATTGGAAAAAAAAGCTTATAATCTACTTATACATTGGCCATTTTTCTTTTTTGATGTTGATGTCAATCTTCCAACATCAATAGTTCTTTTTTTATACTATTTATGTATTATAAAATTTTACAAAAACATTGAAAACTAAGTCAACTATTAGTCCTAAAAAGAACCAATCTAATCTAATTAGCAGATTGATTAAGATCACTAAAACCCACATTAATCCTCAAAATCCAATTTTTGAGATCCTAGCTCACTTAAATTCGAATAATCTTTGATCTAATCATCTAATTAAGCTAAAATTTATAATAGATATTAAATATAATTATATTTTTAAATCCACAAATTTTCATTTAAAGATCTATTATAACATTTATAATATTTTTCAAAATATAAACCCACTTTATTTCTCAACAATCAAAATCGTCTAAATAGACCCTTAACTTTGCAAAGTTCTCATTAAATCAATACAAATTCAAAAACTTTAAAACCAATGCTTAAAAAAATCTTATTAAGTTTGTTATTCAATCTTATTTTTTAATCAATAAAAAAAACTTCTTGTCTATTATAAGAATATAATTTTATGCCTTAGGATTTGGTTTTGATCCTGATTTACAACTGACCTTCCTTGGGTATCAATCTAAGATTTTCTTAAGTAATTTTTATTGGAAACTATCTTCTGCTTTGATTTAAAGATGTCAATAGTATTATTTTTGCTAATCTATTATATTTTGTTTTATTTATGGTCCTATAAAATAAATAAAAGATTTTTTTATAAAAATATAGTATTAATATTAAATATTTTTATTACCTCCCTATTTTTTATCTATATTTTTTTAAATTAATTTTGTTACTAAATCTTCAATTAAGCTCCTCTATAATATAATTCTTCTTTTGCTCTTTTATCCTATAGCCGTGTTACAACACAAAAATGTGTTATAATATGGTATAAATTTTTTTCTCACCTTGTCTATTTTTCAAACTTTGAATCAAGTTGTTGATTTTACTAACAAATGCAATAATCAAATTTTTGAATTTTGATTAGAAAGCCATATGTTAGTACTTCAATTTTTTTATACTTTTATTATAAATAATTTTATCAATTAGAATATATAATGAGAGATAAAAGACATACAGATTAATGCTATATGTTTTAAACAACTTACAACTTTAAAGAAATCTCAACCTTGATGAAAAGAACTATGCCTATTATTAATCTTAGATGTTATATCAATCAAAAAGGTATTTTGTCCATATAATCAATTGAATTTGAAATGTATGTGAGTAAAAAAATAAAATAAAATAAAATAAAAAATACTATTCTTTATTTATAATTTTGACCTCTTTTCATAGAATCTTTGATTTGAACTTTGGTATTTTGGTACTTTGGATGTATATTTGTTTGTAATCCAACAATTTGAAGTTTAGCTAAATATTACTATAAGTTTAATACAGATTCTATAATCACTTTGAAATATTATTAGATTCTATTATCTTATATTAAATACAAATTTATATACTAATTGAATACTAATAACTTTGTTGAAATAAAAAAATTGAAAAAAGAACCTTTGTTATAAAAATTTGGAGATAGGTTAGGTTGAAGGCAAGGTAGAATCCTAATAATACATCTTAATTGGTGGATGTATTAAAAAAATATTTTAATATTATTTAAATAAGAAAATATTAAATTATAGAGTTTATTTGATTATCTAAGCATTAATTAGGATTTAAATTTTTTTTTAAGTTATAAGAGTCTTGTTAAATAAAAAATTATAAAAATAAAATCTTAATAAGTCTTAGAGGCAATTATCCTAGTTAGTTTAATATTTTTTCTTATTTGTAATAATTTGTGTTTGGTTCTTGAGACTAATGGCTAAAATGGTCTTCTACTCATATATATTAATCATTAAAAACTTATAAATGATAGTTAGTAGGTAAAAGAGGCATGAACAAGAACATCATGATTTATTAATGATTTAGATAAAAATTAGGATTTTTAATTGATATAAATTAATTTTAAATAAATAATTTTTTTATTATTATTATCATTTTTTTGAAAGTTTGTCAAAGATTGAGGTAATGGGCAATGGAAGGCATAAGCTTAAATGCCATGAAAAAAAAGTGGCTATTAATAGTAAAAAAAGAGAGGATGAAGAGTAGGAAGATAAAAAGAATATCAAAATTGTATGGTACTAGAAGGGTGTGCTATGTAATGATAACAAGAGTCTCAATATTTGTTTTGGTACAATAGAAGAATATGATGAATAATAGAGGATCAAATGCCATTATGTTAAGTGAGAGGATGTATGCAAAGGCAGCTTGTCATATTTATTAGGTTGTATCCATAGGATAGATATGTTCATGATATTCTTGTCTTTACTTTGGAATAAGAATATTATTAGTTTCAAATTTTTTCTCTCAAAAGATAAATAAAAATATTATTACTAAATAAAAATTAAAGTGACTCTTAATAAGATAATATCCAATTAGTTGGTTTTATCTTAGACTTAAGTTAAAGGCAAGAAGTTTTTAAATATATGTGATAACTAAGAGAATTAGTCTTAGCACAAATGAATCATAATTCTAAGGTGTTAATCTTTGATTTCTTTTACAATATTATTTCAAATCATGCATTTAAAAGGAATCCATGATAATAATTGATAAAATATACATAATATTATATACTGTCATAGACATATAATAGAAGAAGATTATAAAAGATTCTATTAAGGTTTGCCATGGTTTTGATAAGGCCCTAGTAGGTCCTAGTAGGTTCTAAGAAGGTCTTAGAAGGTTCTAAGGAATCTTAGATGGTTGTAAAAGATTTTAGATACTTAAATATTTTAGAAAGTTGTTAGTATTGTATTATAATATGTCTATAGGGTAAAAGAGCAAAAATTATATATATATATATATATATATATATATTATAGAAGAGCTTAATTGAAGACTTAGTAACAAAATTACTTTAAAAAATCTAAGTTAAAGATAGAGAGGCAGTCAAAATAATTAGTATTAATATTGTTTTTTTGTAAAAACGGCTTCTATTTATTTTGTAGGACCATAAATAAGATAAAATAAGATAAATTAGAAAAAATAATACTATAGATATTTTTAGATAAAAACAAAAGATAATTTCTAATAAAAATTATATAAAAAAATCTTAGATTGATACCTAAGAAAGATCAATTATGAACCAAGGTCAAAACCAAATCCAAAAGTATAAAACTATGCACTTACAACAAATAAGAGATTTTTTTTTTGTTGATCAAAGGGTAAGATTAGAAAGCAAACTTAATAAGGTTTTTTTGAGCATTAGTTTTAAGATTTTTGAATTTGTAATAACTTTGTGAAAGCTTTGCAAAGTTAAGATTTTATTTGGATGACTTTGATTGTTGAAAAATAAAGTGGATTCACATTTTGGAAAATATTATAAATGTTGTAGGAAATCTATGAATAAAAATTTATAGATTTGTAAATAATTGTGTTGAATGTCTATTTTAAATTTTAGCTTAATTAGATAATTAGATCAAAGATTATTAGAATTTAAATGAACTAAGATCTCAAAAATTGGATTTTGAAGGTTAGTGAGGATTTTGGTGATCTTAAGTGTTTTACTAATTAGATTATATTGGTTCTTTTTAGAATAAATAGTTTATTTAATTTTCAGTATTTTCATAAAATTTTAGAGTATATGAATAATACAAAAAGGAGCTATTGACGTTGGAATATTGACATTAAGGTTGGAAAAAGAGAATAGTTGATATCTAAGTGAATTAGGGGCTTGTTCTTCCAATTTGTAATTTCAAATTTCTTCAAATTTTAATTTTTTATTATTAACTAGTATATTAAGAAGTTTTTTTTTTTTTGAATGAAGATCAATAGTTAATTTAATAATTATTGAGGTTTTAAATTTGCTATTGGATTTTTAGGATTTTTTTTAGAATTGGCTAGGATTTGGTTAGGATTTCTTTAAGATTTTTTTATGATGTCTTTAAAAATATTTAGAATTCTTTAAGATTTTTTTACAATTTCTTTTAGCTTTCTATAGATATTTTTTGTTTGTGATTTGAGTGTGTATTGAATTAGGCACAAATTTTTGAAATACACATAGCATTTGATTGCACATTGTATTGAAGTGTTTAGTTTTTAATTAATTATATATTATTAATCTTCAATTATTCTAATTTAACCTTGAATTAAAATTTAAAAATAAAAAATCAAAATAATATAAAAAAGATAAAATCAAATTAAAATCATAAAATAAAAGTTAAAATAATTGGAGTAAGATAAATAAAATTAAATAAAATTAAAATAATTAAATTAAATTAATATCAATTAATTTAATAATAATTTGATATGATTTAAATTAGATATAAAAATCAATATTGGACTTAATTATAAATATATATTTACAATTAATTCAAGTTAAATTATTAAAAAGCAATCCTTGTGAATTTTTAAATTCATCAAATATATTGGATTTATTTTTTTTATAAAATATTCTAGCTATTTTTCAATATTTGATGAATTATATATTTTACAAATTCTTTAATGACTTTATTATATGCTATTTGGATAATATCTTGATTTATTCCAAGACTTCATAGGAGCATGAACAATATATCCGTCTTGTCTTATAAAGATTATAAGATATTAGACTATACGCCAAATTAGAGAAATGTATATTTCATGACATCCAAGTAAAAGTTTTTGACTATGTTATCTCAAATAAAGGCTTAATGATGGATTCGAAGAAGATTAAGACCACTACCAACTGGACAATTTTAAAATTGGTATGTGACATCAAATGCTTTTTTAGATTTGTAAAATTCTATAGGATCTTCATCAATAATTATTCTCAAATAGCCACTTTGCTTATACAATTGACATGGAAGGATAAATTTGAATGGAAATATGAAGTTGAAAAAGCCTTTGAATGCTTAAAGATAACATTCACCATAATCCATATCTTGATTCACTTAGACTTTTTAAAGCCATTTTTTATGGAATTCATTGCCTTGGACTTTGCATTAAGAGCAATCTTATCACAACATAGAAGAGAGGGGAGACTGCATCTAATTATATTTTGTTCTAAAGAATTATCAACCACAAAGATTGATTATGAGATCCGCAATAAGAAACTTCTTATTATTGTAGATTCTTTTTAAAAATAACATCATTTGCTTGAAGGCTCTTCACATCTAGTGATTATATATACAGATTACAATAACCTTGAATATTTTATGTCGGCTCATGTTTTAAATTGTTATCAAGCTTATTGGAGCATGTTTCTATTATATTTCAATTTCAATATGATATATTGACTTGAAAAGCAACAAAGATTATTAGATGTTTTACCAAAAATATCATACCATACACCAAAAGAAAATAATATAATATACGACCAACAACAAATAATATACTTGAAATCTAAGAAATTTTGTGTTTAAGAAATTACTAGAATAATTCTAATGGATTCTTTTTTTCTTGATCAAGTTTATGCAATCTTGACTATGGACCCTCTTGTTTTTATATTAAATATTATTCCAACAATATCCACAATGATTTAAGTAAATTCAAATTTAAAGCTAATATTGTATTATAATATAATTTTAAAATGAAAAAAATAAAAAATAAAAATAAAAATTATATTATAAAATATATTAATTAAAAATATAATAGAAATTTACTTTAAAAATATAGATAAAAGATAAAAAGATAATAAAAATATTTAGTATTAATATTATCTTTTATAAAAAGAACTTCTATATACTTTGTAAAACCATAAACAAAACAAAACAAAGTAGATTAAAAAATATAATATTATAAGCATCTTTAGGTGATTATAAAGAATAAATTTCAAAAAAATTACTTAGAAATACCTTATATTGATACCTCAAAAAGACTAGTTGTGAATTAGGATGAAAATCAGATCTTAAGGCACAAAACCATGCATCTATTCCAAATGTAGGATTCTTTTGTTGAGTAGAATGTGGAATTAGAAAGAAAACTTAACACAATTTTTTTAAGCATTAATTTTGAGATTTTTGAGTTTGTGATGATTTTGTGAGAGCTATGCAAAATCAAGGTTCTATTTAATTGATTCTTATTTTTGAGAAATAATGTGGATTTACAATTTGGAGAATTTTGTGAATTTTGTAGTGGATCCACAAGTAAAAATCTATGAATTTGTGAATATAATTATATTATATACATGTTATAAATTTGAGCTTAATCAAATGCTTAGATCAAAGGTTATTGGAATTCAAGTTGGTTAGGATCTCAAAAATTGGATTTTGAAGATCAATGAGGATTTTTGATAGTTACAAAATCTCATCAATAATCAATAAGCACTATCAACATTATTTGCTAATAGGAAGTAGTTATTGTAACAAATTTGTATAGAAGAAAGAAGTCTTATTCTTTTTATTTGAATTGCAATCTACTATGCTCAAAGAGAGATCTTACAAACAGATAAAGTTTTAATACAACAAAGATATAAAATTTTGCCAAATTTTAGCCTTGGATAGTTTTATCAAAGCTCATCTTTGTAGATCATGTCTTGCTTGATGTTGTTTTTTTAATAGTGATATGTCTTATTATTAGATAAATTATTTTATTTATTATAAATTACCATATTATCATGAATACCTTGCTAGTAGTTTTTTGCAACAATTGCACTTTGTATAGTATTTTCATGATCTATTGGTGAAATTAAATCTAAGTCAATTGTAATGTATATAATATTATATAATAATACAACCATTAGATGAAAGAAAAAAAAATGATTATATTATAGAAGAATTCAAATGAAAATTTTTTAATAAATTATTTTAAAAATATAGATAATACATAAGGAGGTACTAAAAATTAAAAGATGCTAATGTTGCTTTCTTATAGAAGAGGCTTCTATTTACTTTATATAGTCATAAATAAGGCAAAATAAAATAGATTAGAAACAGATATAATGTAGACATCTTTAAAAAAGAATTAAAGATAAGTTTTAGCAAAATTTATCTCAAAACTCTAAGAAATTAATATCCAGAGAGGATCAATTGTGAACCTGGATCAAAATCAAACCCTAAAGGACAAAACCACGTGCCTATGGGAGATGGAGAGTTCTTTGGCAAATTAGAGAGTAGAATTTAATACAAAACTTTAGATGGTTTTTTTGAGCATTAAATGTGAGTGATTTGGATAAATATTAACTTTACAAGAGCTTTGTAAAGTCAAGGTTGTTTTAGGTGATTCAGATTTTTTTGAAATAAAAAAGAGATTACATTTTTGAGAATTTTGTGAGCTTGGTAGTAGATCTACATGTGAATTTTTTTGGGTTTGTGATTGTAATTGTGTTGAATGCATGCTATAAATTTGAGCTTAACTGAATAGTTGGATAAAAGATTATTGAAGTTCAAATAGGTCAAGGTCTTAAAAATTGGATTTTGAGGATTAATGAGGATTTCTAAGATATCTAACAATCTACTAATTGGATTGAAGTAAAAATTATATGTGTGGAAGTTTGATTTAATTTTTTACATATTTATAAATTTTTTGAAGCAATTAAATAGTGCAAGAAGGAGATATTGGTGCTTGGATATTAACATCAAGATTAAAAAATGAGGCCAGTCTATAACTGAGCAAAGTTTTTGATTTATCTTCTATTTGGTGAATTGAATCTTTTTCAATTTTTTGTGTTTATTGCCAACTTAGTTGTTAAAAGTTATATAAATTTTGAATTGAAATTAATGGTTCAATCATTAATTATTGAGATTTCAATCTACTATAAGATTTGTTAGGATTTGTTAGGATTTATCAGGATTCATTTAGGACTTGACTAGGATTTTATTAGAATTTGGTTAGGATTTGTTAGGATTCATTTAGGATTTGACTAGGATTTGACTAGGATTTGATTAGGGTTTTTTTAGGATTTAGAATTTGATTAGGATTTTATTAAGATTTGTTTAAGATTTAAGATTTGACTAGGATTTAATTAAGATTTTATTAAGACTTGATTAGAATTTGATTAAGATTTGACTAGGATTTTATTAAAATTTCATTAAAATTTCATTAAGACTTGATTAGAATTTGATTAGGATTTGATTAAGATTCGATTAAGATTTTTATTAAGATTTAATCAGGATTTTATTAAGATTTATTTAGGATTTAGAATTTGATTAGGATTTAATTAAAATTTGATTAAAATTTGACTAAGATTTTATTAGGATTTGATTATAATTTTTATTTTAATATTTTTAAAAGATTTTTATTTAAATATTTCTTTTGGATTTTTATATTTATATTTCTTTAGGATTTCTAAATTATTTTTTTATAATTTCTATAAAAGTTTTTAGAATTTTTTATATTTTCTTATAATTCTTTAAAAATTTAATTCAACTTCTTTAATATTTGAGCATACTTCATAATTTTTAATTATAATTCATACATAAATCTATTAGAGATATTAGGATTTGTTGTTGCAATTTTCTTTTTATCTTCTACAGCTAGGTGTCCTGTGCATTCTCAAGCAAGACTTTATGCAATACAACAATAACTCTTTGATTTATAGATTATGTCTCTTTTTTACTTTTCATCATATTTGGATCTATAGTAGCAGATAGAGAGGCTATTACAAATATATCTATGTTCCATTTTTTTTCTAATCTATAATAATGCATTCCTTTGGCGGCATTTGTTTATTTTTTGATTATTGTATTGTTCTTAAATCCAATCCTAAATCTTTATAAATAAATTTATTACTTTTAAATTTTAGCTTGTTACTTTTTTTATATTTGGTGTTATATATATAAATATATATATATATATATATATATATAGCTTGAATACTTTGCTCTTTTTGTATTTAATAATATATTTGTTAATATAATATTTTATCAATAAGTAAAATTAACTATGTTTTAATAAATTACTATAATTAATTAGAATAAATTTTTTTTGCTTTGTCATTAGATTTGTTGTAGTAACTTTAAACTTCCACCTTGCTTCTATGTTTAGTGATAGATAATATTTTGATTTTAATAAATAGTTTATTATTATTATTATTATTATTATTATTTTAATCCAAAATTTGCTCCAACCTAGTTGTAATGGGCAATGTGATAATTCTAAATTCATTTAGTATTACTTTTAAAATTATCCATGTTGGCATTATAATATTATCATTTTGTTTATTGCATCTAGGTTCCATATTGCTTTAGAATCAAAGTTTGAATCCTAAGTTTAGAAGGTGCATATATCTTCCTTTCCTCTCCTCTTACAATTTTGTCTTACAATTTTGTATAGCAAATAAAACAATAATTTTTAACTAATATGTATAAATTTTGACTTAAGATAGAATTAATCACTATCAAATTTTTTGCCTAAGTAGATTACCTTCATTTACATTCTTATAAAGTTTATCTAGCCAAGATTGAAATTGGTCATGAAGAAGTTTGTTCTACACAAAACAAGCTATTGAAACATATTCAATCACTAGCTATATTTTTGGACCAATAATGTCCTCATCAACTTGAATCTCTTTAGAAATCTTTTAAATAAAAAATCCAAAATAACTTCAATTTAATTTATGAAAAAGAGACTTATTATGCAAGATTTTTATTGAATGTGGCTATCTTATATTGTATTAGGCTTTGATGGCATTTGACAAATTTTATATATCTCCTTCATTCAGTATTTTTGTTATTGTATTGTAACATGGCTATTAGATAAAAGAGTACATGAAGATCAATAATATAAAAAGACTTTATTAAAAATAGAGTAGAAAACTACTTCAAAAATTATAAGAAAAAAATAAAAAAATAATAGAAATTTTAATATTAATGTCATCTTTTTATTTAAAAAAATTCTATTTACTTTATAGGACCATAAAAAAAGCAAGATAAGTTAGATTAGACATAAAACTTCTACAGACATATTTAAGTAAAAATAAAGGATAATTTCTAATAAAAAATATTAAAAAAAAAACTTAAATTGATGCTCAAGAAGAATCGTTTGTGAACTAGGATCAAAATTAGATCCTAATGAACAAAATTACACGCTCATGGCATATACAAGGTTCTTTGTTTGATTGAAAAGTGGGATTAGAGAGAAAGCTAGAAAAGAATTCTATGTGCATTAGTTTTGAGCAATTTGAATTTGTAATGATTTTTTAAGAGCTATACAAAGTTAGGATTAGATTCAGAGTGACTTTATTTTTAAGAATTAAAGTGGGATTGCCATTTTGGATAATTTTGTGAATTTTATAGCAAATATAAAATTAAAATTTTATAGATATATATCATAAATATGAACATAGTTTTGTTAAATATATATTATAAATTTGAACTCAATTGGATGGTTAGATTAAAAGCTATTGAAATTCAAGTAGATTAGGGTATTAGAAATTAGAGATTTGAAGGCCAATAAGGATTTCTATGATCTACAATAATTTGCTCGTTGGATTTATGTAAAAATTGATAGACTAGTAATTGATATGAACACCAAAATCTATGCAAATTTTGAAAGCAAATTGATAGTTTAAAAGAGAGAGCTTAGGACTAGAATCTTAGTATTAAGATTGGAGAAGGAGGTTTTCCAATATCTAAGCGAATTATTTGACTTTTTTCTCAATTGATAAGTATAATTTTTTAAAATTTTCTTAGACTTATTGTTAATTAGGAGGTAGCAAATTGTGTAAAGTTTTAAGTGAAATCAACAATTAATTAGGAAGTTACATGGTTTTTAATTCACCATAAGATCTACTTACAATTGACTAGGATTTGGTTAGGATTTTTTTAGAATTTGGTTAGGATTTGAATAGGATTTGTTAGGTTTAATAAAGATTTGATTAGATTTTTTTAGAATTTGATTAAGATTTTATTAGGATTTGATATGTTTATTTTAAGATTTTATCAAGATTATTTAGAATTTCCTAGGATTTGCTTAAAGATTGTTTGATGTTTGATTAGGATTTGTTAGTAGAATGGTTTTGAATCAATAAGTAAATACCACATTTAATCTTAAAATATATTAAATAGAGGCCATAATTTATGATCTTGAAAGAAATTTAAATAAGAATCAAGTGGAGTGGTATTGAAAATATTAAATAGAAACCATTCTAGTGGCTTAAGAGGTATTGGTAGAGTCCATATCTATTAGTTTGAAGGACATTCATCTATATTAGAGATGAGTAAAGGGTATGTAAATGACTTTAAAAATTATCTAACTCCATTTAGAGATAAGGTTGGTATCTAATATATTATTATTTGTGTATCATTCTTTATTTCTTCCTAAGTCAAAGGAAGAATTAGCTTCATGATTGGCGATAGAAAAGATGTAATTTAAAATTGATAGAAGTAAAATTTTATTAACTTGAGGATGTTAATAGAGTTACAATTGCTAAAATGGATGTTTTTAAATACCTTATGTATTTCTTTTTTATTATAAGAAGAACTTCAAGGTAAGTTGAAACTATTTCATAGCCAAATGTCTAGTGCATTTTCAAGCTGAATTTCATATAACATGACATCGTACAATCAATTACATTATTATTTATACTTATTATTCATATTAATATTTTGATATTGATAGTTCTATTACACTTTCTTTGTATATGTATATAGATATAAATGCTAGATGCTCTAATCTTATTATAATAATTTGAATTTTAAAAAAATTATTTAAAAATATGAAAATTAAATTAATTAAATTTAAAAAAATAAATAACAAAAAATATCACAAATCTTGCTAAGGCAAAGTTGATACAATTTTTTGCTAATTTCTATTTTTTTAAAGATAATAATAAAATCTACATGAATAAATTTTTAATCTAATTAAGACTACAATCTTGCTTCAACCTAACATCATGCAATGCTTTTATTTTGTCATTTGCAAAGCTCCCATTATTCAATCTAAAATACGTTTTAGATTGTTAGTGTATATTTTTAGACAAAATTATTGTTCAAGTCTTTTCTTTTGAAATTGACATCATTTGAAAGAATATTATTTTGATACAATTTAATATTAACTAATTGAATAATTATAAATATTAATATTTTATTTTTAACCATTAATAGATATTTTATATATTTTATAGATTCAATCAAAGATTTGTGCAAATGCTAGCATGGTTGTCTATTGATATGTTTATAAATCTAACTATCTCATTTTTAAGTTTATAATGTTATTTCATTCAACAATTATATAAAAAAAATCAAATCCTTTCAATTTCTTAGGCTTAATGAGGCTATGATAAAAAAAAGAGAAACATATTATATCACTCATCTACCAAATAGTTCCTTGTCTTATTTTTATTGAATCAATGCTTCATAGATCTACCTTTTTATTTTTTTTTATTTTTTTTAAAAATACCAAGATGTCAAGTAGATTATTAAAGAAATATCTAAATATAATTCAAAGAGAAGAAAAAAATAATGATCCTTCTTATTTAGTGAGTTACTTATATATTTACAAGTATAAGTTTAAATTCAATGTTTTATTAATTAAGATGATAAATAATTTTTTACTTCAATTAATAAAAGTTAATATTTTATCAAATTATTCTATCATTAGATATTAAATCAAAAAAATATGTTGTTAATGTATACTTTTATAGAATGTATCATGTTGAAGAATTTTAAGTCAAAAATATATATTTTAAAATAACTACCTTTAAAATTATAAAATTTTATTATATAATATATTTAGATGTTTATTTTTTAAAATAAATAAATTATAAATATTTATTTTTTAAATTTATTTGTTTCAAATAAATATATATATATATATATATATATATTGAAGCAATTGGTTTTGAAAAGTAGAGATTTTTTTACTCATAAATACTTATCTAATAGTGTTGCATTATTCAATTTTATTAAATATCAACTATAATTATATATGCATTACTTGTTATGTATGTGCACTTATATATTGTACTAGCAAAAACTTGTTGAACTGACAAGAAGACTGAACTTTGTGTTATATTTTGTTTTGCTATATTTCTTTTGATTTTTTAAATTATAATATTATAATTACATGTGAAAGGGCAATATATGTAAAAAGACATATATAGTATTTTTTATATAATAAAGGAGTATATGTTTTTAGTGATTTTGACATAATTTTTAGTTATTTTATTGGATAGATACAATTCTATCATATTATAGATTTATAACATTTTTTATGTATAATTTGGAATAAAATTTGCTTACTTTTAAGTAAAATGATTTTTTTTGTAAATATTTTGCAAATAAAAATAAAATTTGGAGAAAGATTAATACTTTATTTATAATATGGCATAAATAGATTAAATTTCTAAACATATAATGTTGAAACTTAATTTTAAAGAAATTTTTATATTAAGCTCTCAAATAATATTAAATAAATAATATGTCCATTAGTTTTACATTCATGCACCATTAAAAATAATCTTTGAAGTGATAAATTAATAGTATTTTCATATTGTATAGATTATTTGATGGTTGTCTTCTATATATCATTTTATGTTGTTTTTTGGATGATTGAAATACAAAGGATGGTGTAGTCTTAAATAACTTCTCAGTTAATGATGATAGTATCTTTTCCCTTCTTTGTAATTTTTAAGTATTCTAGCAACACAATCATCTTTGTTGATTCTATAATCATTATTTTAATTAAAAATATTAATTACAAATAAACACCATTTTTTAATATTGATATGAAATAAAATGACAGCATTCTCTATATGTTTCAAGCTCACATCCTATTCTTACTTTGCAAAATAATCAAAATATAAAATCAATTTAAAATATTAAATATTGATCATCTAATATCAATCATAGATCTGATCATTAATATTTGATAAACAAGTTGTATGTATATATATATTTTTTTTTAAATACTTGAAGATTTAATAAATTTACTGACTTTTAAACAAAAAAGATCAATCAAAAACTTAGGTTCAATTAGGTTTCTCTTAATCAGTTATACAAGAGATTTTATCAATTCAAAAATGTATAACAGTAATAAAGATAGTTATTTAAAAATGCACATGCTTTGTGTAACATATCTTTGTAAAATATCTTCTTTGGATTTTTTTTAAATATTTCAAAAAAAATATTATAAAAACATTGTTGCAATTTTTTTGTGAAATACATATAAAAATAAAATAAAAAAGAAGTATGCACTTATTTATTTATATATATATATATATATATATATATATATTAAAATAAAAACTCTATAATAATATTTCAGAAACATATGGTACCATAGATGTACATTGATTTTATCACATGGATAGGAATAATATTTAAATGTTTCATGATAATTTTGTAATTTCAATAATTATTGAATAGATTACCCAATTCATGAACATGTTTGTGAATGTCATAAATGATTGAAGGAAAATTGTGACTACAATCATTGTTGTAAGAAAGTGTGGAGCATCCTAGAGAATAGACATTAAACACCTGCAATTCCAATCAGTTGTTTTGTTCATCAACATTGATAATTTCACTAACTACCACAATCTTATAAGAATCATAAATATATTCATTTGATAAATACTATAACTAGTGTTTGTACTAAATTTTGTTTGATGCAATTGTTGTAAACAATTTATACATGTAATTACATAACTGGGATATATAAGTTTGATCAAATTTTGAAATGTGTGCATCACATCATAATAGTTTCTTTTTCATTTTGCATGGGTTTCTTAATATAATATTGTACTTGGTTTTTGCATCAATGAATCATTTTCTGTTTGTATGTCTGTCCGTGTCAAAGTGTTTGTCTCTCAAAGTGTTTTATATATCCATGTTAAATCCATGAATTAAAAAAAAAAAAAAAAAAAAGAAGAAGAAGAAGAAGAAGACAGCCCTTCGGACTCAAACCATTTATATGTAAGAAACAGTTTTTGGTTTTTAGTGATTTTGGCATGATTTTTAGTGGTTTTGACTGCTATTATATTATATTATATCAATAAATCTACAAATTCATTTATTTCATTCTTGTACAAGTGTATGTCTGTATATGATATACATATCATATACATATGATGTATGCATATATATATATATATATATATACATATATCCGCACACACAAAATATGATTTTTTAATAAGTAAGTAGCATAAATTAAAAGTAAAATTATTTTTCCATTTTAGAATCAAAATTTTCATTTTTATTTTATAATGTTGGATTTAACTAAGTCTTATCATTAATATATATACTTAGAGATCTAATTTAAACTAAAAAATTTACAGACGTTAAGTATATGTATATATATTTGAATACTTATTACCAATTTGATTCAATAAACTTTTATTGCAGAGAATTGTTCTTCGTAGAAGAAACCACGTGCAATTAACTTTAATGCACTTTTGTTGAAATCTTGAAATGGCAAATTTTGAGGGGGTTAAAACTCAACCATATTTTAATATACATAAAAAGAAATGTCAAAGCTAATTTAATTCAATAAAATCATTTTTAAATTATTATGCTTTTCTTTCTTATGTATTTAATAATTACAGAATAAATTTAAAGATTCATATTCAAAAATTCTAGCACTCCATTCAAAATCCTCTGAAAATAACTTAACTCATAAAAGATCGATTGGGGAAACCTAGGAAAACAAAGAAATGCCAGCATTTACAATCAACAAACACAAAAAACAACAGAAACCAAACCAGCAAAAACGAAGAATCAACCAAACTCATATAAATCACCTGGAATGTTCAGAAATTACACAAAAAATCATTTATCTTCAAAGCATATGCTGTCTACCGAAAAATAATTGACTATTTTACAAATATGTTCAACATCACTAGCAAAACCAGAAATATATCATACAAAAATCATCCACCTAACTAGAGGAATCATTTTTCCACGGACGCTATTACACTCACCCCGGGGAAGCTTACAGTGGTCCAGCGATGGAGTGATCCGAGGACATGCTAGTCTCGCTTTGAGATCGCGAGTAGAATCGGCTGAACGGCGTCGACGACGTCGTGCTCCTCGAATCCACGCTCGTGCCGTCGCTATTCGGGCTGTCGTTCGCCGATTTCAGACCCGAGGCCAATCCACGAATGGTCCGAACGCTTCGCAGCACGCGTCGCGGAGAGGCGGTAATAGAACCTGATTCCCCACCGATGCTGTCCAGTTGCGGTGCATCGCTAAGAAGCAGCGGCCAATCTGCTGATGCGTTCGTGCCGTTTTTGTATGATTCTGAGCGGGTGTTGGTTTGCCGGTGAAGGAGACCTGGTAGGGCGGAGTGGGTTGATCTCGAAGCCCAGGTTAGGCTGGTGACGGGATGGACTGGGGGAGCGGTCGCATCCGCTGACTCTTCTGCTTGCGACCGAAAAAATTCTGTAGTCTGGGTCGTTTTTTCTGTGGAATTTGGAGAGGCGGGAGTGGGTAAGGGGGAATTGTGATGTGGGTCGTGAATGCCAAGTGCAGATGAAGCGGTTTCGTTCTCCTTCCCTGCGCTTTTGGACGCATTGTCCTCCGCAGCTGCAAGTTGTAAGCTGTTCTCGAGTTCTGTGCTTCTTCCTGGTGAATGCTCCGTTCGTCCAACTCCTCTGATTCCCATGGTTCATCGTTTCAGTCAGCCCTGCTTGACATGGAAGTGTAAAAGCCGGACGAATGTCTGAGTAAGCATATACCAGTGGAAGGGTGAATAGCGCTTCTGTTGTTTTTTTACCTTTGGGTTTGTTCCTGGATGTCTTCAAGTTTTGCCGCAACCTCCTGGTGGCGACACCGCTCGCGCTGCAGCTCGATTTCCAGACTGGCAACTTTATCACGAAGCTGATGCATCTCAGCGTTTGCAGCTCGCGGGCTCGCGGATAGGCAGAGACCTGGAGACGAGCGCTCCAGCATTTCTAGTTCTGACAAATCCCCCTCTTTATCTTCATTGTCTTGTGCAGCCTGAACGAGTTTTCAAGTGGCGAGAATTCAGTGCACGAGACATCAACAACTCGCAGTGCCAACAGCGTACATTGATTAGGCATTGATGATGTCTAATATTAAGATTGAGTGATCACCTGTAGTGCCTGTAATTCTTTCACAAGAGTCTCAGATTCACTTAATCGCACCCGCAAGGCTGCCACTCTGGCATTGGCCTCGACGAGCTGTTCGTCCATTCCTGACAAACTATTCTCAAGCTCATTCTTCTCCGTCCTCATTTGCATAACCTCAGCTTCCAGATTATGACCAACTTCTACTTGAATCTTAGGCTCCACATCCGAATGCTCCACTCTTAATCTGCACAGCTCCTCTTCCAGCTGCGATATAGTCACCCTTGCTGACTCTAACTCCATAGTTATCGCCAGCCGTTCACCGGCCGAGCTATCCCTCTCTTTCTGCTCCTTCTCGTTGGCGGAAATGTGTAAGGTCAAAATGCAACCTAAGGTGGCCGTGAGCTCCAGCAAAAGCTTCAAAACATCTCCACCGCTTTCGAGATACCCATTTGTAGCTTGCAACAGGCTGCTCATCGAACTGTCTACCATCCCGTCGTGCCAACTCATTGACAAGAGAATGGAATTTTCGCTCGTGTCCGTCGCGTCATGGTGCTCAGATGTGATGGGCGTTGATTCAGTCCCAGTGGTTTGCGCAAGAGCTTCAGTGATATGCACCAGTTTCCTAAGCTCCATAGCAATCTCACCATTGCCAGAAACTGCATTACTCCCTTCAGAGTTTGCTCGCCTCTCCAGCAACGAATCTAACTTGGCTTGTAAATCAATGACTAACTGCTCATTCGCAGTATTCCTACTTTGCAAAAACCCTAGCTGTTCCTCGGCCACGGAAAGCTTTTCACCAAGTTCCTGGTACATTTGATTCGCTGCCTCAAGTTCCCTATCTCTCAAAGCCAGCGTCTCTTCAAGCCCCACAATCCGTAGCTGATTATTCGATTCGTCGACAGCACCAAACACTGTCAGAGCGGTCTCAACTGTGCGCTCGGAGCCGGATGCTGACAGCGACTGAGACTGCGAATTTGCTAACCGTTCCATTTCTTCGAAATCGTCCATAAGTTCAAAATTTAGGGAAGTGCCGCGTCTGGGGAAAGAATCATTTGATGGCCATTTCTTTGATGATGTAGGTTTCGAAGGTCCTCTCAATGCCTGAACTTCTTCCTCCACAGATGAGAGACGGCTGGCAGTTTTCGCACACATGAAGCGAGCGTTTTGTAGTTCATCGTTCCGCTTGGCGAGGGTTTCCTTGAGCATTCGCGTTTCCTTCTCCAGGTTGAGGATCTTGTCGACCGCAGCATTAGCCTCCAAGATTGCTTGCAAAGTCTCTTGAGCGATGGCCTCTTGTGGGTCCGTTGCGCTTTGGCTCCTTCCTAAGGATCTCCTGCGTGGACTCCCTTTGCTAGGATGATCTTTTCTGGAACCACCCACGTCCTGCTTCACCCGCACCAGCGCTGTGGAGTCTGTAAAAAAAGATTAGTTCTTATGAGGGGCTAGGGTTTTGATGAGACTAACAATCAATTCGAACTCAACTCCTTTGGAATGACGAAGGAAATTGTTGGGAGGAGAGAGGCCCTACTTAGAAGCTTCTTGCGGAGCAACATGCGAAGACGGTCACACTCCTCGTCAAGCTTGGCGATCTTCTTCACGACTTCTGCGTGTTGTTTCGACGCCATATTTGATGCTTTTCTTTCAAGCTCCAGCTCTGTCATACGAACCTCAAGCTCCTTGGTTTTCACGTGGATATCATACTTGAGGGCCATGTTTTCTTTCACCACCCCCTCGAGTCGCACCTGGTGATTTCAAACCCAAAGAAACCGAAAGCTTAAACAATATTCTCGATGATTGAATCCCAGGAGATTCAAAGTTGCTCTACGCGCTGCAAAGCTGCTCTATGTGCTGGGTAAATACGGGATACATCACATTCTGGAGTATTTCTTACCTGCAGAGCTTTCATAACAGTCTCTGAACCAGCCATATTATCCTTTCCCTCTGCTAGAGTATTCGAACGATCTTGCAAGGCGAGAGTAAGAGCCTTGTTCTCAGCTCGAGATTCAATGAGCTCGGCCCGCGTTTGTCCCACAATGTGCCACACTTCCGCCAGTTTGGCCTCCATCTCTAACCGGAGTTTATCATACTCTTGAGTCTTCTTCACAATAGTTCCATGGACGCGTTCATCTTGCTCCTCACGCGCGCTGCGAAGCTGCTTCATCGCCTCTTCCAAGGCGCCATCCAGATGCTCCACGCGGTCCTCGCTGGCCAGCCTCTGTTGCAAGGCGCACTCCAGTTGCAGCTTGAATTCGGCCGCCTCATTCTCTGCTCTCTCCCACCCTATAAAAACCAGCACGACTAAGAGCTTGCAGTGTAACCCCACAATACAACGTTCTAAAACAACTACCACACGACCAAACAGGTGGAGTTCATGGGAAAGCCGAGCATACCGATCACAGCCTCCTCCGCGACTTTGATGTGCTGCTTGACGAGGTTATCTTTGACAGTAATCTCAGCAAGAGCCTTATCCAATTTTTCATTTATGGCTTTCTCTTTCTCGCCGTACTTTTCATCTACTTCACGAAGGGTGCAGTCCAATTCTTCTTTCTGGATCCGGAATTGGTCTTCCAGTATCCTGGCGACTTCCTGCACGATGCCACACTTGAGCTCAGAAATTCAAGGAGGATGGCTAGAATTTACTGACTGCAGTTCCATTTTCGGTTCAATGCCGATTGGTAACCAGGGTTTTGAAGCTCATGTGCTATTAACAGATGCAAGGACCCGCAGCAGTATTGCTCAAGGGAGAAATCAGCCAGCAAGAGAGAGAGAGAAAGGATGATGAGACACCTGCTCGTCGAAAAGCTTAACCGTAGGAGGGCAAATCCCCCCTTCCCCAAAGCTATTCTTCTTCGTCCTCCACGGCCAACCCCGCGGTTTTTGCCCGTCTCTCAAATCCATCGTTGCTCCTTACTCAGCTCCGCCTCTCGAACAAATTAATCTATCCTCTACCTTTTGCACGTAAACGAGAATATCATCGTTACCGCCAGGATGTTTGATTTAAAAGAAAGTGTTAGTTAGAGTCAGCCATTGTTGCGGGTCACGTCTCCTTTACCCAAGTTGACGGAAAACCTCGCCATCTCGCCTAGAATTAAGAAATGACAAAGAGTGCCACCGAAAGATAGAATCGTCTATCATTCGGGAGCTGCATGAACCCCCACTGTGCGCACCGACCCTGAGTCCCCATCTCCCAGGACGATGGGGAACTGATTGATTGGAATTCTCAGAAAGGGTCTAGGACATATTCATCGCGACGACAGCGTCGTGAGAGCTATATGATGGGGAAGACTAAAAACCAGTCGCACCTTATGCAAAAAATTGAACACCTGTCGGCCACTGACATCTAAGCTGCTTGAGCTCGTGGTCGAGGCCGGAGTGACATTGGACCCCATCCGAAATCCAGATCTGAAGCTCCATTTCCCCTAGCATTTCAACAACACACACTGCTGCTGAAACCCAAAATGCTCAACCTGTTGAGCCCTTCCTCTGCACTTCCCAATCGCAAGATTCCGGCCGCCACGATTTTTTTCCCGCATCAGCATTGGCAGCATGATCACTCCTTCGCGGACTGCCCCTCTCTGCACAATCCTCAAGTTAACCACGCCCTAAAGGTACAGATTCGGTTGCCGCGTTACAGTGAATTCAAGATCCATGAGGGATTATGAGGGATTCAGAACCTGGAATCCAACACAACGTCCGCCTCTATTGGCGGCAGGCTCGCTCTTGCGCAAGCAAACAACTGAGAACAAGGTTCAGTTCTCCCCGCACACCACAAGACGAAACTCCAGAGAGAAGACTACAATCCAGGGCAACCTACAGCGATCATGAGGAGCAACAAAGCAGAGCAGAGGAGCGGGGCGTTATAACAACTCACAGCAGCGCAAGGCGCATGCGACAACTGCATCCTGAAAACTCGAAAACGCGGAAGGAAGAAAAAAATGCGGCGATGCAAGGGGAGAGGGGGAGAAGCCGAGATCGTGGCCAACAGGAGAGAATGCTAGAGCAAGGAGCGGCAAAGGAAAGCAACAGCCAGAAACAGGCAGTGAGATCGACCCATAGGTACATGAAGCAGGTCTCGTCTCGCAGGTTCACAATCCCCGATCGATCCTACGCCTTCCTCCAGGTCCGGGAAGCTTTTTGGCCCCGAGCCTCATGGTCGGAGCCAGAAGTGTCTGGGAAGTCATGAAGTCGTGGTTTCGGGGCGATAGCGGCGTGTGGGTTGTAGGGCGCAGATCTAGAAGAAGAGGAAGAAGGGGAAGTAGACGAGGAAAAAGGGGCGTGGATAGTGGGGACACTGGGCACCGTGAATGGATCCATGGACCCACCGACACGGAAACGGCGTCGGCGCTTACGGAGCGCTGCGTCCAGTCAGGGAGGCAGCCATCGGATCTACCCCGCCCCGCCCCCGCCCCGCCATTCCGTTTCTTCATCCATCAACCATGTTCTTCGTCTGCATCCACGTACTTTCATACGTTACCGTTATTATTCGTCCATATCTCGGTTGCGTCATCCGTTAGCTCATCCAACGGACGGGATCCATTGTGACGGTGGGTCAGGAGTTTGAATTGGTAAGTATTGGTATTGGTTTCTGATAATAGAATTGATAAGTACGGAAAGGAACCCACAACCTGTATGTTTGTATGTATATGTATGTATATGTATGTATATGTGTGTACAAATAAGTGAATTAAATTATGTTATGAATAGATAGTTGATGATAGAATGACAGATGGTTTTGATGAAGGAAATCATGAGTTTATAGTTTGATTGGCAGCACAAAATATTATATTGCGAGATTTGTATATATGTCCACAACATCCAAACATCCTTGAAAAGTAAAAATAATATATATACAAACGTTCAATATGTGTCAATTTACATACCCCATGTTCCTAGCATTTGGGTTTGCAAAAAAAGGCATCACATTATTTTAGTAGAGTTTCCAGTTGGTCTTCAGTTTTCTATTTTCATTTCTATCTATTTGTAACAGAAAGAGAGCCCATGTGTTAGTTCCCACCAAGTTAAATGGGGATATTATGGTTGGAATGTGACATACCAATAATTCTGAGTCCTCAACTTTAATTCTATTGAAAACCTGTAAATTATACAAAATAGCAAAGTATACTTTAATGGAACATCACTCTTTAAATTTTATTTTTAATTACATTTAACTTATTTTATAGATTTTGTTTTAGATACTGTGTTTCATAATTCATACAAAAATTTACACATAAATGTGTGAGTTCATTTATATATATATATATATATATACACATATACATATGCACACTTGTAACTGCAGTATAATTTTGTCCACATGTTTAAAACAGATTATTCCAATTGTTCCATTCAATGTGAGCACATTAAGTTAGCAATATATGCTTAAATTCATCCCACCATTTGTGCATATTGTGTAATTGTACCAAAGTGAAATTCGTTACCACTTGGTTTTTTAAAAGTAAACCTATATTTACTCGTTGGCAGTTTTCGAAACCTCTAGAGCGAAGCTAAAAATGGTTAAGTTTCAGATTCAAGTCCTGCGTTACATTTTGGGTGTTCTAATATTAACAAATATGGCATCGGATGTGGGCCATGCTTTGACTTTAAATATATATCTCCACAGAAGTGGGAATCTCGTGAACTGACCTCGCTTCCTTAAGGGGTATAAATTATACCCGGTATCCAATGTGTGTATATAAATATCTACTTACTGGAAACATGTTTGCATCTGTATACATAAAATTATCTATTTACAAATATTTTTGTGAAAATAACATTAACTAAAAATAAAGAAATACAAGTTATTACTTTTAAGTTGTTTGAATGTGAGGGAAACTAACTTTATCTAAAATCATAAAAACAAAATTGTGATTGATAACTATTGTTGAATTCAATCAGGAATCAAATAATGTATAGAATGTTGAAAAATGATCAAAATCTTTTTAAGATGATATTGTATACATTTCATTGCACATCATTTTCAGAAAAATATGATGCTCATGTTTAATCCCGTTGTTATTTTGTAAAAAAAAAATTACTCTGAAGTTATTAATAGATTCCATTGCAATTAAGATAACTAGTAAATTAGTTTTTTCAACCTTAAATATTCTACCAAAACAACTCTACTCAAGAAAACAATTGTACAGGAAAACAATTGTACCAGGAACATACAGGGTATAATTTATACCCCTTAACTAATATTCCTTGCTTAGTTGATAACATTTTGTTGGAATGGAGGTTGGTCCTAGGTCATAAATTTATAAACTTGCTTTTTGCATAATTAATAAAAAAATGTGAAATTTTATAACATAAGTGAGAAATTAAGTGAATTTTTTTGTAATTGAAGTGTTGATTCCTCCTGCTTCTGCTTCCCTAGATAACTATTCCCCATCAAACCCAAGGCTGACACAATCATGATTGATAACATCAAGCGACCACCACAAATTCAATTCCGACAAATTTCATGAAACAAGAACTCTCTTTCCGAATTCCGGAGTAAGCGTCACCTTTAAAATACTAGAGATTCAATCATAGATGAACTTTTGAGGATGTCCCTGGCATACCAATCAAAATGTTATCAGGGATCAGAGGTCAAAAGTAGAATAAATCCTAAAATCTTGCACAGTGCTCATTGATTGCTGGGACCTTGTTCTGTAAGACTTGATTGCAGGAGGTGACCTAAACTTTAAAGTTATTCTTTCACACCTGAGCCATAAATCCAAGCTACTCCCACTGAAACTCGACCCATAAGAAGCATTCACAATCCAGAGGTTAGGTGTATCCCTGGCCGGTTGATAACTGAATGTCGTTGTAGGGTTTCTCTACGGTAGCATGTTAGTATCCTGTGCAAATCTACATATTGAGTTCAGAATCCGTTAGTACACCAAGTTTAGGGTTACAGTTTCTCTGCTGAAGGTGTGCGGCTTCGTATGCAGTTTGAGAGCATTTGTTTTGTTATCTTTCTTACCCTAGAGATTTCTTTGGTGTTCGACGAATGCTAGAATAGCATCTTCGAAGAGCGATATCGTAATCAAAAAATATATATTTGTAGCACAATCAATCTCTTTACAGGTCATGTTTGGTTTCTTTGGTTGGCACTCCAGTTTGTGATACCATCGTACACATTTCAGTAGTCCGTTTAATGGTATACTAGGGGATGAGTCAACTTCAGACTGACGTTTTGCAGTTCCCACTTTTGCTTTATGCCAAGCCGCTTCTACAGATGTGTTCTTTAAATTTTTGACACCATCGAGGAAAATCAGTCGCATTGATTAGAAGTTAAGAATACAAACTGGGTGATTCGTAACATCCCTTACCGGGCTGAGACATGAGCGAAGCAATGTACCTAATTGAATTCCTTCGCAAATTTCTTACAGTACTGAAAGATATTGTAAGCATATAAGTTAGAGTATTGTTTGGCTTTCTTTTTTTAAATGTGTAAATCAGTGATATAAGTGTATTTTAAGAGTAAATATGCATTGATGTGACTAGAGTTAGTGCATGAACATTCTTTGAATTTTGCATAATTGTGTAAGTAGCATATAATTAAAATTTGAATGGTTGATAAACTCATATGTATGCTAAATTTAAAACATTAATTGTTGTAGCAATGTTTTAGTGCAACCAATGCTACGTATTGTGCCCTACAAATTTTAATTATAAAATTGATGTTTAAAGAAAAGAATACATCAATGCATATTTTCTCTTATAATATGCATTGATGTATTTTAAGAGTAAATATGCATTAAATATAAACACAACTTAAATGTCTAAATAAGTTTGCAATGATGACAGTTTAAATTTAATAATAATATTAAACACTAATATTGTTTCAGAGACAAATGAACCACTTTTAAATCTAGATCTAAAAGCATAATGTATTAAAACTGAATGACGTTTTGAAAAAAATGCAGAAGAAAATACTTGAATTGTTGCATGTAAGATGCTTGATTAAAACAGGTTGATCCAAGTAAAAACGTATCAACTTTTTGGCTGGTAGAATATAGACATTCTTATTGTGAGGTAAAATTTTATAAAAAAACGTATCATTATCATTTGATAACATCAATACAATACTGATCATATTTTGCATGATAACAAATAGAAAAAATTGACAATCAAATAGGTTACAATGTGGATATTTAAAAGTTGAAAGCAGATTTTTCACAAGCGTAAATTAAAAATTTCCAATTAATTATAAAACAGAATCAAAATGACATTTAGAAAAGAAATTCATATTGGAGCTTCAAAAGCTGAAGCATTTGTTTTTATTAATATGCTAGTGTTTTATTATTGTTATTATTCATCAATGTCAAATAAAAGATAAAAATTTTCATTTAAAATAAAAACTAGTTATTTTTTGCAAGGGTGTGTATGCAAGGGTGCATGACATGGGAGTGTCCATGCATTTAAAGGGAGGTGTCCACCTAGCAGTTCCTTTGTTTTAACATATTTTTTAATATTAAAAACATAAATAATATAATTGATTGTGGGGTTGAAGTTAAAACTGAATTGTACAATTACAAAATTCATCTCATTGTTACTTTTAAAAACTTCATTTTCATTGTGCAGATGATATCATTATTGCATGATTATAATTTATAATCTTCAGTGTTTTGTGCTGAAAGGATATAACTAATGATTTCATGTTAAGATCTTTTTTAAAATATGCAATATTGATTTACAAAAAGAACATTGTAAGAAAATAAGAACAAACAAAAAAAAAAAATTATTAAATGTAAATGCAACAAAATTATAATTTTTTTCCTGCAACTTTTTGTGTTGTTATTTATATTTAATACTTTTAATTTCACAAACCTGTTATTGATGAACTTTTTACTATATTTATTCTAAATGAGATATAAAAATTATTTAAAAGCAGATCACAAAGTTTTTTTTATTTTATTTTATTTTTATTTTTATCTCATAAAAAATTGTGATTCCTTCAGGTTCTAAGATTTTAATCAATTCCATGAAAATTTCAATGTGAATAAATTGGTAGCTATGGATGTATGTGTTTTTGTATATTTACATCAATATATTTTATATCTTTTCTTTAGAGAATAAAATAAAAGGTTCAATCCTTTAACAGACATTGAGGATGTATTGTTTACAAAATGATCAAATTTTATCTTAGTCTCAATTATTTACATTGTAATGCACTCATAATTGATATATTCTTATAAATAATACATACTGAGTGCATTCACGATTAGTTTTCAAAACTCCTGATCAACATTGCTATTATTCGGTACTCTGATTACGAGGATTAAACTAAATACATCAAAATATTATTGCTTAAAGCACCAAATGCATGAAAACCACATTCATCTCAAAATGAAACATTAATTATGCACATCATTAATTTTAATGAATGTAGTAAATCCATCAAAGATTCGCAAAGAAATGCAAATAAAATAGAATTATGTCAGAAATAAAATTATTTTAATAAATAAATAAAATGAAAAAAATGTAAAATACGTATAATTCTTCTGAAATTATTTAACAAGCAACTTGCCCACACTAAATCGCATCAGCAAACGGAAATACGAGTCCCTAATCTTACCATGTCAGCACGGTGGTGGCTCGCACCCAGGAGAGCCGAGGTAACGGCCACGTCACGTCCGCCGAGCGGAGAGGATGCCCAAGTGGCATCCACGTCATCATTCCGGTGCCGGACACCCAAATATCGTGACACCCAACGACGAAGGCGACCGAAAACAAGACCCAGCGTGACGAGAAAGCAATCGTCGACCAGCCTCTTGCTCTGCTCAGCTCTCTCTCCCCGCGATTCCTACACCACCCTCTCGCACCTCCGATCCTGCCCCCAGACATGTTCTGATTCACCTCCGCACGCTCGTGCTTGATTCCCCGTCTCAAGACCTCACGGCTGATATTCGTCTCGCTCAACTTGGTTCGCTATGTCTCAGGTTAGCCTAATACTTGTTCCACCCTGTGGGGTTTCGATGTTTCGATGCCCAGCTCGTTGGGGTTTGTGTGATTTGCGTGATTTCTGTGCCATTGTCGCTGTTAGCGATTGTTTTCCAACCTGGGGTTGCTCTTAAGTGTTGGGGAATGTTGGGTATTTGTTGGGTGGTGTTGGGTATTGTGGTGATTTTTTGCGTTTAGGATGAAGTGAAATGTTGAATTGATGTGTGGTTTGTGCGTGGGCAGGCTGGTGGTGAAGATCTCAAGGCGAAGCTTGAGAAGATAAAGAAGCAGCTCAGTGCTAGCTCTGGAAGCGTGCTTCTGCAGGGGCCGTTGCTTAAGCGGTCGGAGACAGTGAGTCTTTTTCTTTTTTTTTTTTTTTTTTTTGGTTTCTTTCTGGCACTGGGTCGATTTACGTGTTTGGAGTATTAGGATTGCTTTACTGGTTGCAATCATAGATGTGTCGTAGAATATTTCCTCACTCGCCTAGGATTGATTGATTGTGTTCTTTGTGGATTGAAGCCGGTGAATCAGCCGTGAAATGGCGGCATTAGTGCTGTGAGTGGTCGCCACCAATACTGTGGGCTTTGTAGGGACGTCCAACTGCGCAACGCAGTCTGATAATCTTAGCTTGAGTATTAAAGCTTAGCACAGAAATGCATATTCTTCCATCTTCAATTTTAATTTAATTTACTTCCGTGGCATTACTAATTTATTAGAATGGTGCGAAGTAGAAAATCTAGTTGAGAAGGTTAAGCTTGCGTAAATAGAAAGCATCTAACCTCGTGAACAATTGGATGTCCCTGCATTGATGCAAAATCATGGAATGCGAGATCATCGCACTATTTCCAATGGAGTGTATGTCTAAGTAGTATTCATGCAAGTCGTCAGACGCTCACTGAAGGAGCACCTGTTTCTTGTCCGATACTGCAGTTGACGTGGCTATGTACTTCCTGCTGCTGTTATTCGAGCACATTTAGCAGATTGAAGAGTAATTGCATAGTCGTGACACTCGAATGTGCTGACTAAGGATCTGTGTGAGCAGCTGCGTAAATGGAATCAGCGATGGTTTACGTTGGATCCTTCAACTGGGAGGATGGAGTACAGGTTAGAATTGAGTCGTTATTTTGCTTGTCTGTGTCCAACAAAGAGTACCAGCTTCAGATGACCCATGTTTCTTGCCGCCCTTCGAGTGACAAATCGATAATTTGTGCATGTTCATTGTAACGATAGCTGTGACTCCTGACTTTCATTAATTGTAGGTTGCTTCTCGTTGTTTTGTCTGGATGCGTGCAGGTTTCAAAGAGGTGATCCATCACCAAGAGGGTTAATTAATTTTGATGCAGACAGCACAATTACCGTCTCACCTTTGAATATCCAGTAAGACTTCGGTGCAAGTGCTTAAATAAATTTTTACACCACTCGATTGATCGTGGAATTTATTGTTGACCATAACATGTCATTGTGAATTGAATACTCACTAGCTTTTATCGATGGGCTTTTTGAATCGGAATTTTTTAGTGTCTGTAAATATTACGAACTCTGACATGCCAAACTTCCGGTTTGATTTTGCAGAGGAGACAGGAAATACGACGGATGTTGCTTCTGTATCCTTGATACCAAAGCGTCTAATGGAAGTGAAATTAAATTTGTTGCATAAGATTAAAATCTTTTAGTTCAGAATGGCGATAAAGTAGCTTTGTGGTTTCGGTAAACTAAAATGATAACAAGTAACTTATTATTTAAGTAGTTTAAAACACTAGCTAATAGTTCATTGGGTTTGCTTACTAACTGTCTGTTCAAGTGATTTAGTTTCCTCTGTTCCACGTGTGTCCTGGTTTATGCAAGGGAATGTAATGTGCGGTTTGCTTAACTTGCGTAATTATTGCTTAGACATTGGCACCTCGCAGAAGAAAGAATCATTCCTTTGTGCAGAGACTCCTGCTGCGGCGAGAGCTTGGGTTGCAACCTTGAGGTGAGTGATTTCTGATAGTTTGCGGTGTTCTTAACATGTATTGCGTAGTAGTATGTAATGATACTGAGAAAGCATCTTTTATGTAAAGAACCAATTGCCCTGTATCTTTTAGGAAGAGAGCATATATATATATATATATGTGTGTGTGTGTGTGCAAAAAAATTATGCATTCTAATTTTTTGCACATAGCATTCTTGCGTGAAATACAGGGCTGCAGCGCTTGTGTTAAAGGCACACAAGGAGGCAGTCAATTCATTGAGTGGAAATGGCCATGCAAAACTTGGAACAGTGGCTGCTTCAGTCGCTGCTGCGAATGCCACAGCTCAAGAGGCAATGAAGGATGTGCAAGCGTCCTTCAGGCCATCTGTTGCAATTCCACAAAGCTCGGCACTTGCTGCTAATAACAGCGTCGACAACTCAATCATTCTGAAGGTCTGATATGCTGGAAATTGGTAGTACAATTGTTTGTTTCGTCGGCTGTCGTGCCTTCCTGCTTTCTTGATTCCTAAGTTTTAGTTGACAGACCCCTGTGCTTCTGCAATTTCATCCAACTTAGATAAGACCATATCATTCCTTGGGTAATTGTTACAATGGAAACTGCATTTTTAGTGCCATGGTTTGCATTATGTGCTTTGTGGGGATACATCGATCTGTTTGTTATCTATTTTTGTGCATGGTAAATTCTGTGGGTTCATAAGTTTTGCATTGGTGACCAGGAAACTTTGCGAGTAAAAGATGAAGAACTTAATCAACTTCAAAGAGACCTCAGGGCACGAGACCTGACCATCAAGGAGTTAGCTGAACGACTTTCTGAAACGGCTGATGCTGCCGAGTCAGCGGCCAAAGCCGTTCACTATGTTGACCAGGAACGTCAAGTTGCCGTGACAGAAATAGAACACTTGAAGAAAGAGTTACAACGCGCTTCTGATGAGGTTTCTTTAATTGCCTTATATCTGCTACAGCGTGGAAGGGAGTGCCAGCTCTATGCGGTTTTCATGGGCTCTTCGACGCTTTAGTCTCCTGTTAGATAATCGATTGAGCTCTCTTCGGTTTCGGACATTCTTTGAGTGCAACTTTTGTAAGCTAATCTGAGGTGATTGATTGATTGTTTGACGACAGATCAAGGCAGCAGAAGAGAAGGCTGTAGCTGCCAACATGATGAGAGATCTTGCATTGCAAGAGGCTCACAGGTGGCGAGTTGAGTTAGGAAAGGCCAGAGAGCAATGTGTCATTATGGAGGGTGCTGTTCAACGTGGTCATGAACATGCAAGACAACTGAAAATAGCTCACGAGCAACAGCTTGCGAGCTTCTCCCAAGCACAGGAACCTAGGTTTAAAACTTCTTCTAGCTCCGTTCATTTCTATGGATAGGAAACCGCTGTCAGCGCACAATCGCTATCAATAATCGTCGACTAAATTTCTGCTGCTCTCAACTGCCACCTTGGAATTTACCGCGGTCTTGTTGTTTCATATTCAAATTCTTTCTACCGTTTTAGGACGAGAATTACTACTTTTTATACCGCTAAGTTTCTAATGACTGATCTGTCTTCATTGTCGTGTGCAGTGCTGCAGGCACCCAAGTGAACTTGAAAGCTCAGGATGAGAGGCCAGCAATTGCAGAAACAGTCAGGACGGACTCCAGCGATGTTGCCCTGGTTGAGCCTCTTGCAGTGCCCATTCCAGCAGTAGCCTCTGCAGCCGAGAGTACATCGAGCATAAGGAACGTACAGGAGGTCACACAGCCACCTCCACAGTTACCATCCTCTGCTCCGCAGGTTGCTGAGAACATTGTTCATCCAACACTGCCTGCAGAAAATGTCAAGAATCGAAGCCCTCCCGTCATGAATGTAGTGGATTTACCTCCGCACGCACCTGAGGTTGTGAACAACATCGAACTCAGTAGTCCTTTGGCGGGTGCACCGCCTCCAATTGAGCACACCCTGCCCCATGGTTCATCCCAAGGCGAGGAGGGACAGCCACTGGTCGAAGAAACGCCAGTTGAGGTTGCAACTCCTGCACCCTCTGACCAGAATCAAGCATCAAATCAAGGAACGCCGTCGACAGCATAAATTCCAATGGACGAAACAGGAGCACATGTAAGTGGGCCAATAAATCTTTGAAAATTGATTGTTTACAGTGTTCTGGTGTGTACCCTGTCGCTCAGTTGTTCCACTAGGTAGAGTAGGGTTTGCTGCAGTATTAAAATTGTATGAGCTGTGGTTAGTGATGGAGTTCAGCACCTCCGTGGTTGGGCATAGAAAATATCTGAGACTTGCCTCTCAAATGGTGTTGACGAGTTCTTACACTGAGCTTCTTCAAATCATGACTACGTTGTCTACTGTATAAACTAGACCCTTTATTAATCAGACTCATGTTGAGCAACCTGGATCAATAGAGTTATGATCTGGAGCAGTTTCCTCAAGACCCTGCCACTAGGCATATTCTTTGTGCAGCAATGTATTGCAGCGTTCTAAACTTTACTTGCTATTGTTTTTTTCTTTTTTAATTGAATCCCATGTGGCAGCATTTTAATGGGTTACAGTTAAGTATATTAAGCACTTACGATAACAACTAAGTATGGGTTTGTTGAAAACTTAAAAGCCTGAATCAATTGATGAAGATGGAATTTTATAAAATTTGATTTCCTCCTGAATATTACTAACGATGGCAATTTTAATACCGTTGAAAGAGAGATTTTTTATCTCACACATGATTTTACAATACGGTGCCATTAAAGCCATGAAAAGTTTTTAGTTTTAAAAAACTCATTTCTGAATTTTTTTGACAAAATAAATTAATTTTAATGAAAAGTGTATTGTACTTTGACTTTTTTTTTTAATTCTTCTTAACAAGATTGTTTCAGTTTGTTTAAAGCCACAAAAAACTTCAATGAGCTTGAGTTTTGGTTTCTTGAAACCAAACTCAATATGTTGATATGTACTCTCTTGAATTTCAATTGGTAAAGCTTGATATGAGGTGACGAGTAATAGTCATTCTATTTTTTGAAATTTTTGAATGTCCTTATTACAGAAATGCTTTTTGTGTTATTATTCATAACCATGAGCCAAATGGTATTCAGTGTAACTTATTCAACAATACTTTACCAATGTCAAAATATTCATTGTTCCAAATTTAGAATTTAAAAAGTAAATTACTAATTTATGAACTAGTCTTCATTTATACACTATATGAATATATATTAACTAACCAGCACAAAGTAAATTTTAGTAATGTGGTATTCTTGTTTTTATTTTACTTATTCTTATAAAAATGTTATTAGGTAAATAGCATGTTAACAGTATACTGACAAGTTTTTGTATAAAAGGGATGATGTTGAGTGCAATTTTCATATAATTTATTACTTATTAAATTCTTCAATTGGTAGCAGAAGGTTTTCTATACTTTGGAAAAATGTAAAATAAGTAGTTAATAGAAAATATTCAATATTACAAACTTTATAATGTCATTTGTTTATAATAAAGAATGACCTATAATATTTATCTAAATGAAATATGAGATATCATAAGAGATCAATAAAATAAATAATATATATAGGAGAATATTAAATTGACCTAGATTAATCTTAGATCAATCCATTGTCAATAAAATATAATTCCTACCTCTACCAAAATAATTATTAATCATTTTGTATTCATCACCAACATAACATCTACAATTCTATTTGTTAGAATCTGGTGTAATATATATTGGATACTAAAGACATGTTCAAGAATTGTGTCCATGCAATTGACAAATCCAACATTTCTTCAGCAAGTGGGGTCTAACATTACTAGAGATTAATGATAAGGCTTCTATTATTTCAAACCGCAAAGGTTCCCAATATGTCGATGCTATAAATTAAGCAACAAGTTAGCTTAGTGAGTGTCGCCCCAAGGCTCCTTCTTATTGGCCCTAATTCTTTTGCAATAGAGGATTTTCCAACTTTAGTAACATCTCCATTAACAAACAACTTTTGACGTCTTCTTGTTGGTGGGGCGCCAATACTTTGTATGTATTGTTCACAACTGCAAGAAGGTGTTCAAGTGTTTGTGGTATCAATGTGTAAACACCTTGAGCGTCTTGCGGCATGATTGCTACACCACAATATTCATCTCGCTTATCTTGATATCTTGAAGTAGCCTTGTATTGTGACAACCATATGGTTTCTATAAGATGCCAAAGTGGATGAAAATCAACAATTTCTAACAATAAATTCAACCAAATCTTCTCTTTGATTATATGCATATAAGGCAATCCCATTATTTGAGTAAAAATCCTAGAACATGGATTGTTTATTTTGTCCACCTTGGAAAATTATTTGTGTACTTTCTTAAGTGCAAATGTGGAGACCTTCAAAATCATGTTTTAATAGAACAGATGACTATGATTATTATAAACATGTATGCACTCTTTTACAATTTTAGTACCTATTTCATTAACTTGATTTGCAAATGCTTGCAACAAAGTGGCCTAAACTTGAAGCAAATCTAGGATTGAACGTTGTAGGTATCTCTTCAATATGGAGTGAGTTCTTTTTATGTGTAATGAGTTTACATTCCCAAAGTGGAAGTATCTGTTTGTCCATGAGACAACTTTGTAATCTTTGTAATCTTTTGCCAAAGTATTATTGATGTAATCTTATAAATATCGGCACAACTTGCTACTTGTCCTTTAACTTTTTCCAATGTATATCAAATGCCTACATGGTAGTAGTGTAGACAACTTTTGCTAAATTTGTGGAAATGCCTTCTAATCTTCTTTGGTGCCAAAGTACTTTATATAATTTGCCAATACATTTTTATTGATGTACCAAAGACAAAGGAGCAGTTGCAAGCTAGGGAAAAATCTTGCAAGTATATAAATTAAAGCAAGCTCATAATTTGTTATTATTGTGATTGATTACTAACAAAGAAAAAACTAGGCAAACTATTCTAAGATCCATGCATAATATACTTTGCTTTCTTCATGCAAAAAAACCACTGCAATGGTGAATGTTGTATTGAAACTTATCATGCCAATAATGTAGAGCATTGACATCTTGAATTTGTTTGTCTTGTACATAAAGTCAATTACAAGACTATATGGATATCTCTTTGCTAACTTGATACAACTTAGATAAAATAAATGTGTTACCTTGTTAGAAGTACTAGATTGATAATTAAAATAATATCCATCTTTGTAGAGGATATCCATAAGAGAAGTAAGATCAATCTTATAACTTGGTTTTACAAAGTTACTCTCATTTGTTATAGATTGTTTGGTTGATTGTACATGAGTTAGTATTTTCTATTTGCAATGCAATTAATATATATTTTAAAGCTACTCTAATACCAAGCATCTATGTAAAAAGAATATTTTTGATTGTTTGAAGCCAATAAGGAATTAGATTATCACTAACATCTACACGCTTGTGATTATGTTTGCTATTATAAATTGAGATATTCTACAAGTTATCAGCCTTCAATAATCTTCCATAAAGCTCAAACAAACAACCAATTAAGCATGTAGTTATATTTTGATGCCACATTGTATCATTGGCCTTTGGTCCATTTCAAAGGTCATACAATCTGCCACAATCATACTTTAGAGTGATCCTAGTGGTATCCAAGTATTATTACATGAGTATATATTCTTATGCATATACAAAATGATTAATTGCTTAACAACCTTCTCTAATAATTCATAAGACTATTTTGATGGAGGTAGCATTGCTCTTGAACAAAAAATTAATGAAATTTGTAGGATTGGATCTTATAATCTTTTAATTAGAATCTTGTGCTTGTAGGACTAGATCTTATAATCTCCTAACTAAAATCTAATATCTATAATATTATAAAATCATTGTATTATATCTTAATCAACAACCTTTGTGCTTATAATATAATATTAATCAAGAATATAGAGCACAATATCAAAATTGAGATGCATTTATTACAGATTCAAGATTGATAGTATAATAAAATAGCTCAAGCACATCACATTGATAGTGATGAATATACAACCACAATCAAATTAAATTCATTATTAAGAGTGATATCAAATCAACAAACTTTCCATCACAATACAACAATATATATTTTAATCCACACAACAAGCACATGCTACTTTGATTGTCTTGATCTATATAACAAGCAACTCAAATTGTTCTAACTTACTCAACAAGCACATCAAATCTATACAATAAGCAATTTAGATTAGTCCAATCTATATAACAAATAACTCAAATCCTTCCAATCCATTCAACAAGTATATTTGATCCACTCAGTAAGCAACTCAAATGGTTCCAATCTATACAACAAGAAACTCCCAATCTATATTCTCTCTTTTTGTACTTGCTTGTGTGGATGTCTAAACTAATATCAAGCTTATATATATTGATGTACATTGTTGCTACAACACTTGTACAAAACTCACATGTAAATCAACTCACATGTGTGGTTGTTATTTGCCTCACTTAAAACACTGAATTGATTCAAGCTCTATTATCAACAACATTCATTTGCCAAATTAGCACATTCTTATTGTAGCATCAATATGTAGCTTTTAAGTTGTTTGAGCATTTAGAGGAATTTATCACATGTAATAAGTTTTAGAAGAATCTAATATATTCAAAAAAATAGTATCCTCAATAAGAGTAATTTAAGCCATTGTAATTGTTGCTCAAAGGATGCATATGCCTAAGTAATATGTTTTTAGAAGACCACTAGATTAGGAACTAAACAACATAATTGAAAAATTAGAATTAGGATTGTTGTTGTTTTATACATCTATGAAACAAGTCTTATATTTTCATACAACAAGCAACTTAGATCATCTCAATCTACTCAACAATTACACTCAATCCGTACAACAAGCAATTCATATTGTTTTAAAAAATGAATTTGTTCAAAACAATTACACTTCAAAAGTAATAAATATTATATTGCTGGTAAAAATAATACCTTATATATATATATATATATATATATATACATATATATTGATTTATATAATAAGATTGAATCATACCAGTAATAACAATATCAAAGTTGACAAGAAAGAGATATTGGATCCATCTCTATAATTTGTTTCAATTACAACATAAAAATGTATCTCACCACCCTAAATTTGGATTCATTTTGGCACTGTAGAGAGATTCCTTCTTTTTATTTCTTCGTTCTTTTGAAACACAAGGGGGTGCATCCCTTTTCTGATCAAAATAAAATTTTGAATGCAAATTTTTTGAATTCAAAGCTCAGGATCAGGGTAGACTATGCATGCTTTCCAAGGAGGGATGTAGTTCCAAATTAAACTCTTATTTGGAGTTCTAATTCTTAATTTTTCATCCATCCAATTTTTCTCAAACATTTTATACATTGTAATTTGTATTGTAGCTTCAAATGTATTAGATTAAGAGTCTTTCTCCAACATGCCCTATTATAGTCAATCAGTCTATATAATATTATTTTATCAACCTTTTCATCTATCCCAATCTTTTGTCTACAGATGGAGTCATTTCTTTGTTCCCATGTAGTCCAAAAGGAGGCCCTTACCATTAATGGTTAGATTGTTTCATGTCTTTAATATTGGAGAGAGCTTTACCAAATATGATTTCTTGGATGTTGAGAGCTGATATTGGAGAGTTTTGTCTGTTGAGATGATGTAGAATAATAATGTCCCGTTCTCAAATTTGATTTGCAGTTTAGCAATACCAAAATCCATGAAGAACTGTTTTAGATTCTATAGGAATATATACATAACAAGACTCGTTGATATCATTCCTGATTTTTTTCCTTCATACATTTACTACAATACCTTTGTGCCATGCTAACCAAACTAGAGTCAATTATTTTTTTGCTCATGTCTTGTTCCACAATGCTTTCCAATGCATATTAAATTGTGAAGACAATATCCCACTCTATTTGGTGATTTGAATAGGGATGGAAGTTAATTGATTCCAAAGTCATTTACTACCTTTTTTTGCATTATATTCATTGAAAAAGAATAATTGCAAGAAAAAATATCATTTGTTTATATGTATTTATGACATAATTTTCTTACATGAAAATAAGTTATTTTTCAACTCATTACTAATTATTTTCACTATATTTTTCTCATACAGATTCCAATATTCATTGCCTTATTAAAAATGGATTGTTACATACAAGCGAGTGCTTTAGCTGTAGCTAAGGTCTCTAACAAACAAAAAAGATCAAAATCAAAAAATCAAAAAACAAACAAACAAGCAATCAACAACAGCAAGCAAACAAACCAAAGAAATCAAAATCAGCAATGTTATGTAATTATAAAAATGGCTTGCACATCACTCCCCCTCACTCAAAGACACAAAATTAAGGACTCTTCAATTCCATTCATGGAATTGGATTTCAAATCACTCACCACAATCAAGCATTCACACTCCACAAGCCAAAAACAAATCAAATTTACCACAGGCACCCATGTATCAACACAACCATCGACCGATTTATTTTCTAGTTTTCCATTTCCAACTCCACAAAAGACAAAGACATGACCACCATCATCCCCACAAACATCACTTGTTCGAACACTCCTTCCTCACCCAGCCCCATCTCCTGATAAGCCTCCTCCTCTTCGCACCAATCCTGATAAATATCCTGATAAGGCCTCTGATAAGATAGAAGACATGCCGCCGCAGGCGGCGAAGAAGCTCTCTCGCAGGCGAACACTGCGGCGGCAACGGGGACTCCACCACTCACCGCAACACAGCCATTGAATTCGAGATGGGTCCGCAAGCACAACCATAAGCACAGACACAGATCCATCAAAGCTTCGATGGGTTTGTCATGAATAGCCGTCGCCGCCGACCTTGCCATACGTGCTGGAGCATGTAAACCAGCGCCGCTCGTACATGTTCAGCAGCTCGGCGTACAATGCGTGTGCAGGATCGAAGCGGATTGCGTAGAAGACGTGGTGGAGCTCCCTGTGCTGCACGAGTAGCAGCCTCGACGACTTCGACGCCGCCAGTGCGCACAGGCCGTCGAACTTGTGGTACAAGCGCCCGGGCTTGGTCCGCTCCCGCGCCGCCACCTTGTCCACGCCGCTCACCAGCTTCCCGTCGCGCCGCAGCAACTCGTTGTACCCCGCGATCTGCTGGGACTGGAAGCTCATGCAGCCGTTGAGCGACGCCCGTACGTTCTCCGGCAAGGGGCGGATCTCCGGGACCGCGCCGTCGGTAAGGGGTCGGAACTCGGATCTGCGAGACGCTTGGATTAGGGGGCACTTGCGCCAGTTGCGCACCGGTTTGGGGTCGCAGCTCTCGCCATTGAGCATCTTGCGCACCTCCGGCTGCATCAGATCCTCTACCGAGTCTTCCCGGGTCGACTGTGTCGGTGCCTGCACATCGTCACGAAGTGCCTCCCAGTGATCAATTCATTCGCAGACATGCATGAAGCATTTTTGCTGATATGCTTCAACGTGGGAATCGCTTACCAACGCAGCCCCTGTCGTGAGCAACCTGACGCAAGCATGAGTCTCCGCAGTGGTTCGCAACTTGGATCCAGACCCCTGAGGCACGGATTGAATTCCGCAGTCACACACTGCATGAACCTTGTCATGCTGTCGACCACCACTGAGCGATCGGGGACTCGGCACTAACACTTTAGTAGAGATGCGATACCTCGGAACGCCCACCAGCCCAGCAAGCACACTGTGCACATCCACGAACTTCTCATAACAGTCCATACGCAGCAGCTTTCGTTGCTCACGCGAAAGACTGTGCGCACTCGGATTCGTCAACACCCTGAAGCATGCTCGATGAAGAAAACACGACAACTGAGTGCAGGGATTCATACCGCCAAGCATGGATCGGCGATGTGGGCTTCGTCTTTCTCTTCATCTGGTTCCTCGTGGTGTGGAGTGAAGTGGTTTAGATTCCAGAGGTTCGATGAGCTGCGAAGGGTCATATCCACAGGTTTGTGTTCATATCACAGCCACAGTAGGTGCCTGCAAGAGTCTTCATCTCTGGCAGTTGAAGCTTCGAAATCGGAGTTGAATATTTCGCAATGGATTGGTATCCATAACATGTGAAGCAACGTGCTGTGGTTACAAATCCATTGCTGAACTTGGAGTTTCAAATCCATTGCTGCGGAAGCTTTGCTCCATTCTGGTTGAGCTCATGAACTGGGCTGTTATCTTCGACATCGAACTACCAAACTGAGGTACAGATTTTGCTTCTTCAAAGCTGGAATGACGTGATTGTGGTTGGGTTATGGTTTTAAATTTATACAAATGTGTGCGTATATTTGTATACCTGTATGCATGAAAAAGACTGTATTGCAGAGAGGTTATTAAATTTTCATCAAGAGGAAATGATTTTGGAGTGTTTGTGAAAAACAGAATTTTAAACTATTTGCCAAAAGAGCTATGGCACTATTTTTTTTATTTTTTTCTTCTCTCTGATGTTTACTGCAATTTATTCACAAAAAGTAACTACTAAGAAGTGAATTTGTAGCTATCATAAATAAAGTAAATGCTTTGAGGTCTTTGTAAAGAATGTTTTATAGAGGTTTATTCTAGAAAATTAAATGAGAAATATTGCTAGGAATGTTTTTTATTTAATCCATATAATAATTGACTAGAATTTTGAACATGTTCTTTGTATTTCTAATAATATAAATAAAAAATATTGAGATATTTTTTAATCTTATTAATTTCTATACCAAAAAAAATATATCAATTTATGACATAACTAAAATAAAATATAGGCATGTTTTTCATATTAAAATTTTATTTAAATATTATTTTATACTTAATAAAATAATTAGTATACTAAATTATTGATTTATTAAGTATTATATAAGTAAGAATTATATATAGAAATATTTGAATTCTTTAACATATTATTAAAAAAAAGCCTTTATAATAATATTAGATACTTAATGTCTTTTAATTTTATTCTTTAAATTTTCTTACAAAATTTATTATAAAAATAAATAAGATTGATACTTACAAGACAATCATTAGTGAGACACTATTGAAGTTAAACCTTGAGGTACAAAAATAAGGACTTACAATAAATTAAGGATTTTTTGAGCAATTTATTTTATACTTTGTGCTTGATGTACACTTAAATTTTTGTAGTTGTGCAAACATGCAAGTAAGGAATGTGCTTCTTAAGTTTTATATTATTTTAACAATGATATTTAAAATATTTGACCAAATATATAAAAAAAATATTAAAATTGAGCAATTTGATATTAATTATAAATATTTAGATATTAAAAGATCTACAAATTGGATATAATAGAAATTTAAATTACTAATATAAGATGTAAAAACCAAGCTACTTAACAAGTTTGAACAAAAGCTAATAATTGGTTTATAAGAATCAACTATTGAAATTCTTCATCAAACTTTTTTAAAAAAAATCAAGCATCATTAATAGGGATTTTATTGTAATAAATATTAATTTATAATTTAAATCTCTTTTTTAAAAAATTATAAATAACTTAAAGAACTAGTATTTTACAAAATCTAAAGCTAAATTAATTGCTTTATTAAAAATTGATAACTATTATGATTTTCTAATTAAAATTTAGAATATGTTTAGGATTTGCTTAGAATTTTTTAATGTTTATGATGGTTACTTTAGAGTTTTTAAGATTAAGATCTTAAAATTTAATAAAGTTTAAAATTTTAAGATTTTATAAAATTTAAGATATAGGATTTAGGATTTGTTAAGATTTAGAATTTAGGATTCAATAGGATTTGAAATTAAGATTAGGATTAGCAATTAGGATAAGATTAGGATTTATTAGCATCAAGATTGAAAGATTTTTAATATTAAAAATCACAAGGATTTCTATACCTAAGAGCTCAATGCTATTTCAAATAATCATCTTCTAGACACTGTTATAAAATTTATTATTAACAATAATCCATAGTCTCCTTGAAATAAAATATTTTTAAAAAACCATATAGTTAATGTCTTAGAATTTTGATTGGTGCATATGCATTAAAAATCCAAATAATTTTCTTACAAACTTTGACATTAATAGCTATTGATATTTGGAAATATTAATTCTATTATTTCTTAAAATCAAAATTTCTTATAATCATAAATTTTCTATATATTAAATTATATAAATTTTTGTTAATTTAAAGAATATACACAACTACTTCTTGAATGAAATAAGTTTATTCTTAAATTCAAACTTATCATCTATATGTCTAGTCAAAATTTTTTTTAATTGTTTTAACAAACTTGTTGTATTTGAGTACCTTAAAAATTTAAGAAATTTCTTTTTAAATTTTTTATATACTTATATTGGTACTAATATAAAATTATTCTTAATGAATATAAAAATATCTTTGTTTTTATTATCCTATATAAATATTTGAATTAATATAATTTTAAAGATTATAGATCTAAAATAAAAATCTTATAGAAGTTTTAAAATAATTTAAGTTATTACACATCCTTGATGTAAAATGGTGTTTTATATACTATGATAGTTCTAATATTTTTAGAATCTATTATAATATAATTTTTTATTATAATATAATCAAATAATCCAATAAAAGTATTATTAAAAATATATTTTCTAACTTGGTGCTTAATGTTTATTCTTGTAGTTTTTCTAATATATATATATATATATATATATATATTTTTTTTTTCTTATAATATTATTTATTCTTTAAGAATAATAATATTTTTTTAAATGATCAAAACATTGTTAAAGTATTTTTAAGAAATATCATTTAATATATACTGAATTATTATAAGAATATTTATAAATCTAATAGAAATAATATTATATTCAAATTACTAATACTTTTTATAAAATCAAATTATTTATTTGTTTGTTTGTTTGTTTATTTAGTTCTAATAAGATTATAAATACTTCTAAAATTTATTTTTTTGGTGATTTATTATTTTAAATTTCTTTAATTTGCTTATAATTAATAATAACAAATCATTTTCTTTTACAATAATCTTATCTATTCTTTAAAAGTTTATACACATATATATATATATATATATATATATATATGCAATAATTCATATTTTCTTGAAAAATAAAGAATTATATTTAATAATAGCTTTATATAATAGAATTTTTATTTTTATTTTTTATTTTTTTTATTTTTTAATTGTCAAAGAAGTAAATTTCAACCAAACCACAAATAGACAATAAATTCATGTGGCATTGAAATGGAAGAAAGTAAACTTAGAAGAGATAGATATAAGACAGAAAAAAATTATAATTATTATTTCTAAATACAAAGAAACTAAATAGTCTTAAACAAAAACTAGAATTCAGAAAAATACATTAGTAGGATTCAAGATAGCCTTGTTCTTGCCTCCATGTAAATAACTAGCTACCAAGAAGGTTTTGTGGAAGCTTCTTAAGAACCACAAGGCTTGTGGTCCAACCATCAAATTATAGATTGCTTCCAATGTGACTTTCTAAAAGTAAGAAATTTATAAAAGAAGTTTCAATAGCTACTTGGCATATCTAGAAGAATCTAAAGATCTAATCCATTTCTAGGAAACTTTTTAAAAATTTCTTAATAAAGATATTTTCTAAGTAGCATATTTCTACTTATTTTTATTTAATTTTATTTACTTAATTAATATTGACATTGGTTATATTATTCTCCTTTCTAGAAATAAGTTCCACAAGGACTAGTTAAGTTGTTTTATAAATTAATAAAACTCAAAATTTATCAAATAGTATTTGCAACAAATTTTAATCTATATTCTATATAAAAGTGGTTGATAGGTCCCTTAAACCATTGATAATATTTCATAATAGAGCAAGATTTTTTAATTATTTTATTATTGTTAAAAACTTTATAACTACCTTCAAACATATTCTAAATGCTAGTATGTATAGTATCTATTTTCAATAGAATAATTTAGCATTATAGGATAAATTTCAATAATCACTTGGCATATTTAGACAAATCTAAAGATCTAATCCATATCTAAAAAACTTTCTTAAAGTTTCTTAATGAAGATATTAACTAACTAATATATTTCTATCTATTTCTACTTATTTTTAATTACTTAAATAAGATTGACATTCATTATATTACCCTTGTATGTAATAAGTTGTAAATTGGCTCAAAGAAAAATTGAAGTTTAGTTATACTATCATTTTATAAATTTCATAATTATATGGTTGGAATTTTTTTTTTTACTACATTTTTAAAGTTCTAATATTAAATAAATCTCTATTAATTATATTTATTGAGATATTTAATAATACAATAAAAATTACAAATATTATAATTTTTTTGGTTGCTTGTATAAATACACAAATATTTTAAAATTATATCATTTTCTTTCTTTCTTTCTTTATTATTTTTTAATTAATATTTTTAATAAAATATTATTTATTTATCAAATCATGTACTAATTCTATAGCTAAAATCATAGAAATTCAAAAACATTAACATTTGAAGGAAATTAAATAATATTAAAGATAATATATGATATTTGATTTTTTGCAATCATTCCCAAGTATTGTATTTCTTCAATAATATTCTTTAATGTTATAAATTATTTATTAATAATTCTAATATAATTAAAATCTCTTCTTTAAAAATATTAAATTTAATTAATTGAAAGATTTGATAGCAATAAAAATATATTAGAACTTAATTATTTAATAAAAAATTTATATAGATATCTCAATATCATATTATAATACATACAAGAATTACAAATCATGGTAAAAGACTAGAAAAAAAGAACAAAATTATTTCTTCTAATAATTTAGTAGCATCCAACAACATAATTCTTATTAAAATTAGATATTATTATTTTTAATAAAGTATTTTTAATTATTAAAATTATAGCTCTTATCTTAAATATTTTTAACTTGAAGCAATATTATATATTACAATTTGGCTCACCATGATATGTTTGTAGAATATAATTGTTACATGTATTTTTGTGCTTTTTTTAATAATTCAAACTAGGTAATATTAATTTTCATATGATCATCTTTACTTTTCATATAAATAATTTTAATACTATAAATCATTGATGTATTAATTTTAAATCCTTTACTTAAACCAAATTACTTCTCTTGTTAATTTTTTAATAGAAAATTGTCATATGTCATATGCAACAATCCTCACATATTACCATAAATTTACTTAAAATATTAATTTTTATTTTTTATAAATTTTAATTTTAATTTAATTTAAATAAAATTAAAATTAAAAATCAATTTTTTTTCCAATCCTTATTATAAATAGAATATTAAATTTTAATAATATATATAAATATAAGACATTCTTGTTGTTAAATATTTTGTAATTTTATTTTTGCAACCTTCTTTTTGGTTTCTTTTTAAGGATTGTCTTAAATTCAATCATAAATAATTCTAAATTGCTAAGTTAAGATTTATGTTTAAAAATGATAAAAATCAAGCTAATGTAATATCAATCAAAAGAATGATTTAATAGATATAACTAAAAGATTGTAGAAGATAATTTAGTAATATTTGAATCTATTAAAGAATTTTTAAAAAAATTTACTTTAAATGTGTAATTTAAAATTTTTAAATAAAAAATCTTAATATAATTTTGTTAAATATAAATTTTATATTTAAAATATTTAATGTTAAAATTTAGAAAAATTTAAAAATTATAATACATTGTTATGTTTCACTTTTTAATTGCATTTGAAATTCTAATTCCATAAGGCTCCATTGATTAATATATTGCACTTAAAATATCATGTTTTATGATTTTCTTATAGAAATTAAAATTATAAATTGATTTTTTTATTAAATAATAATACTTTTACATTATATATATTTATATATATTTATAAATATTTATATTATATATTTTTTATATTTTTATATTATATATATTTTTATATTTTTATATTATATATATTTTTATATATTTTTATTATATATATTTATATATATTGAATAAAATCATTATCCATGATTTAGGTCTAAGTATAAAAAGAGAAATCATAACATTTAGAATAACTTAATTTTGTGGACTTTTTTAAATCATCTATGTAAAAAAATTAATGATTAAATTTTTTAAAATAAGATTGTTTTTCAAAAATAAATATACTTTTACATTATTATTTAAATATGGATGCCAATCAAAAAATAACCTTAGAATATTAATCAAAAATAAAAATAAATAAATATTGTATTGAAAGAATGTGAAACAACATTAACAAAATTAAAAAATCAAATTTAAATTATAAAATATCAACCATATTTAAGGCTATCAAGAATTAACTCCTATATTAGACACTTAAAACAAAAATGTTTGGAATCAATGTTTATTCATACAAAAAAAATTAATATGTCCAAAAAAATTCAACATATTTATTTAATTTAGTAGTCTATAAATCATAGATAATGAGTATAGGTTTCATGAAGATAGTGCAAAGAAAAATATAATTTTTAAAAATAATATGGCTTGGTTTAATAAATTAATATATATAATTATCTAAATTTAGTACCACCATCCAAATTCATGCTAAAGATCTCTTGGATACTAAGAACCTATCTTACTAGGCAAAAAAACCTCTCTAGCATATGTCCACTATTCAATCATATAAACATTTATTAGATAAATGATTGGATCCAAACTTAAGTACTTACAAATGGATTATTAAACATTATTCATTTGTGGATTATGTTTAGAAATACTTCTACAAAAAAAAACTCATATTTAATAGATCTTAATTCTAAATATGTTTCTATTATTCAATAATAAATAAATAGCTATTGAGAAGTGACCCTTAGGTGGAGGATGTAGAGGATGAATTTTTTAAATAAGTTTAATGTTGGTTTTCATCAATATGAATAGCTTGAATATGTCCAAAATAAAAACTTTTTTGATGCCTCCTTGATTTAAAAATTGAAGGTGGATAAGAATAGTCTAAGTTCAAAGAAAAGTTGATGAGAGTAGCTCAAATGCAAGAACTCACAAGAAGATAGAGTTTGTCATAACTAAATCTTAAAATCAAAACATTGTAAAGTTTAATGCAAATGCCACTAGCACAGTTGAATTGAGAACAACATGGATTTAAATACCCTCTCCTACCACTCAAACAAGCCTTTATGGCATTTTTTTAATGATAAAAATATACAAACATTTAAATAAAGTAGGGTTTTCCCTTGCCTACTATCTGCCCATTCCTTCCAAGATTTGGGACATTAGGTGGACAAAATCCTTCTCCCATCCTTAATGTGCTACAAATAATACTATATTGAACAATATGAATTTGTTGATCAAAAATTTAAATATTGTTTTCTTTACACAAAACACACACACACACAAATATATGTCAGAGCTCAAACTCATTTGTAGAGGATTTAGTCACATACATCCGCTCACACCCTAGCTTTGTATGGATCAATCTAGCGAGCCATGGTCGTGGCCAAGTGCGTGGGAAAATCAGACAATCCCGAAGAACCCAGCAAGCGAGGCTCGAGATTGCGCGAGACTTGCGAAAACCGCGAGTCAGCGATACTGCCAACTTCCGATGGAAGCATCTCATTGAAATCTGAGAGCAGACATCAAGGCTGGGGGGTGATCTCACCAGCCTGATTCTGTTTCCACAATCATCCCCTCACGCGGAATCCTGGTCGCTAAGTTCGGCTTTGGCGGATGCTCCAGCTGATTCGGATCGAATCTCGAACAGATTAATGTCCAGACGGGGAAATGTTTCTTGGGTTTAGTCATCGACTTGGTTCAAGTAGATGGGTATATAAAACATAGCAGAATCTCGATGTGTCGATCGAACACTTTCCGATCGATGCATGCATTGTGACAGACTGATTATTGTAACCATTAACTGGGTTGAGTAAATGTTGAGTTCGAAGTAGACGGCGGGGTTGATTGATTGATCGATCGAGTCACGCACAAGTGTTTCGTGGAATGTGAGATCGAAACTTGGAAGACAAAAAAACGGAAAGAGGTGGTTCACCACAGAAAAGATTCTCTGGTGACGACTGTAAAGCCTGTGGGATTTAGAAAGCCACCCTCGCAAGACTTCCGATGTCGCGAGAGACTTAAATCTGTCAGGTTCACACACGATATGCATATGTCTGCCTTTTTGTGATTCAAAAGCTGAGCCTCAACCCCGCTTTTCATGCGAATTGACATACGTGGTGAAATTTCTCCCCCGGTTGAAGTTGGAAGAGGGGCATCGTAGTGGTATCTATGCTTGATGCCAGGTGGAGAAACTGAATGGTTCACGAGAGTAAAACCTTTCCCAACAGATGAGGTCAGACAGGACCAGATCTCCCATTCACAGCTACCACTCGAACTTAGCCGGCGTTACAACTTTAGAAGCAAGGTACACACGTCTGAGCTGTCTCGGTGACAGTGAGCAGCAAGCTTGCCTCTGCTCCCTCCGTTCGTGGGAGTGTTCTCACCTTCGCCTGGCTCCCACCATCCGGATCCTCCGACCCACGCTCATGGCGGATGATGAAGCAACACCCTTCGATTCGGTATGTTTTTGTCTTCTTCTTTTTTTTTTGTTTTTCTTTTTTAAATTCTTTCTTCACTCCATAGGGTTGTCATTGTTGGAGAATTACCCACTCGATGGAAACTCTTTCATTAGGTGGGTATGTTGTGCGTAAATATTGTAGAATCACCCTTTTCGCGCTGCGCTGCGCTGCATATTCCAAAAAAAGCTTACAGAGGAGGCCAACGGGAGCATGACTAGCAGCTACTAATCCTCGGCAAAATGATTGCTGACGCATATAAGAGAGTTCGTACGTGCCGCTGCTAATGCGGGGTAATGCAGTCAGTAACAGTTGTCAGGAGAAAGCAAATTTTACTTTGTTGTTATTTTTTAAATGCTACTTAAAATACGCAAATCTCTATGCTGGAGCTGGTACAAAAAGAGTGAAATCTCGATACAACACTCAAGGCAGGTCTTGCGTTCGACAGTGGATGAAACCACGCAGCATATTCCACTCCTACTCTTCACGAAAACTGCTCACGCCATGAGCATGGAGCCCAATTTTTTAACTCAACTCTTAGCAGACAGTTTTCATGTCCACGTTTTTTTGCCTTTTCCTGCTGCAACTACCTCCGCACGTCAAGTAGTTTTGGAACGTAGAGACAGGCATGGCCAACCTCCGCAAATTATACACATTCTTCATCTTCCCTCCCACGATTGACGATGTCACATGGAGCCTGCTTGGGACTATTAGGGCTTATCCTCGATCCGTTACGCAGAGCCTTGGCGATATTCTAATGTTCTTCAGCTGACAACTTCCTGTGAGATAGGGCATATCCCCAAAGTTATGGTTGCGTCCATGCAGCATCATTCGGAGAACCACTAAGCAAAGAGGCCACGGGACCAATTTGACCTCGCCCGGGCATTCCCTCGCTCGAGCACCACGGCCCCCGAAGCATCGTTGACGTGCCCACACTGCGAAACGGAACAGTGCGCGTCGACGCGGCCGTGGGATTGGACTGGAAAGGATTGGGCAGGTCCCGAAGCATCATTTCTTGCATGCAGCAGCTGGGCACCTGAGGCGATTGTGGGTGGAGCCAGCTATGGCCGCCATGTCCAGATGCCAATCCCTGGGCCGACCTGACTTTTGACTTGGCGATGCGATTCCCCGTGTCTGCGAAAGTGGGAGGCCGATATGCGATTCCAACCCTACTCTGTGCAGCTCTTGCCTGCTTTTCCGCTTCTGCCCCTGATGCTTCCTGTTCGTCGTCGTCGACGACGCCATAGCCATCGCCATCGTCGCTGATGTTTGTTCCACCAGCACAGGCCCCCCCACAGACATCCACACTCTATATTGATGAGTAATTGTGGATGAACTTGCGTTCTGTGGATGATCGGTCGTGAGTGAGTATCGTTGTGCAGCTTAACGCCGTGGATTAGACCTTTAAAGTAACCTAAAAAAGAATTTGTGATATTTTTTTAGTGAACTCTTTTAATAGAGGGCGCAGAATTGCCTTGGCAAAACCCAGAAGGAGGTCAAACATCCATATCAATTCCAATCATAAGCCTAGGATTGGAAGGAAAATAAAAGGGAAAATAAATAAAAATAAAGGCCCCTCAAAAGGAGTAGATTTGTGTTTTTCTTTTTGGAAGGTGACCTCAAAGTGGGTGATATTGGGATCCTTTTTTTTTAATACTGAAGAGAAGTTGGAACCGTGTCTTTTTTAAGAAAAAGGAAAGGGTCTAGGATTGCTACTACTACATGCTATGTACATCCATGCAAAGGTGGAATTGTAACATTCCCATGTGGATGTGTGAGATGTTTTTGAGGATTTGGATACAGTTTCTTTACCTTGTTTTTTTTTTTTTTTTAATGACAAGCATGTTTGTTTCAATGGCTACTTTTGAGGATGTTCTATAATATTACTTCTCTGAATTCAAAATGCACATTCACCAACCCCCAACTAACTTAAAGATATTTAACTCATGGTTTCTTTTTAATCACCAAATGTAGCACTTTTAATTTATATTATGAAAGTGAACATCAATGGAGCCAAAAATATACACATACATTTTATTTTATTTTTCTTAGATACTTCACAATATTGTACTGGTTTAAAATCTTTTAACACAATGTTAAAAAACTGAAAATAAAGTTTTAGTATTAATTTGAATGTGTATTCAAGGCTTTCATTGTGTGCTTGCTGGAAGCCATTAACTACAGCAAACTTTGGATATTAAACCAATATGTTGGTGTTTTGTATAAGAACAGAAGTATTTCAAATACAATTATCACCTTCCTATATGTATGTATGTTAAATGTACATGATGACAGTCATTGAAGTTAATTATAGCTGTGATTAAAAGTAGCATTGGAATTGTAACACCATGTAATGGAATCCAACCACAATCTCAATCTCACACTATATACAATGGATAGAACTATATAATAATTAGTTTTAAATATTTATTTTGAATAATGAATTTGAATTCACATGTTTATGTATATAACTCTTATAATAGACAAAATATACAATTATTTGTATGTAGACATGGGTAGCTAGTCCTAATAAGCACAACAAATAAAAAATGTGTATTGCTGCAAAAGTGAAACTGGGTTATATATATATATATATATATATATAGACATGGTGTTAAATTTGTCCCTTTAAACTTAGCATGTGTTTTGGCATATCTTTCATGATATTTTTATATGGCTTGTTGGTACAACTATTGAAGAAATATTCAAGATTACAATATCTCTTTAATATTAGGAGAAATGAAAAAGGAAAATAAAAGTGGGGTGATCATACTACAATTCCAAACCAAAACTAGATCTAGGAAGTAAAATTTTCTCTTTTTTTAAACCTTCCAAATACATATTAGAAGACTGTAACAAAATGTAATCTAGATGATCATGTAATCATACATATGTATAGAATGCCTATAATCCACACATTGATACATTGTAATTAAATATCTACATGTAAGCTTATTCAGAAATTCAAGTTGGACAAGAATTCTTGTTGTAGTCTCCTATACATTTAAAAAATAGTTATTTATTTAAATATGTTTGAAGCTAATATAAAATAGTTTTGGAGGAATATTAATTAGCTTTTACATTAATGCACATATTTGATATAACTTAGTTACAAAACAACACCACATTGATATGTGGGAGAAATTATTTTAAGTCTGATGCTAATTTTTGACAAAAAGAATTGGTTACAAAAGTGTTACCAAAGATTTCCTACCCATTTACAACAATGATGATTCTTTTTAGAACCATTCAAACATACGAAATTTGTGAAAATTAGAGATATTGCTTGAATAAGATAGATTTGCATAATAAAAGGTGTTGTGCACCAATACACAACAATCCATTATATATATATATATATATATATATATATATACTCACACACACAAACATACACATATACATAAAAATCATGGATATAAGATATTTTCCTTTTTTGTGGAATTTAATGTATCCTGTATATATATATATATATATATAAACACACACATATACCCCTACCATTTGGTCAACATCTGTGATGTTATAAATGATTAGTTTTTATTGTAGAAAATGCCATTTCATGTTTTCTTCATAGTTTGTCCCATGAAAATTCAAAAATTTTATAGCACAAAATAAATATTTAAATTTTGTTTAGTGATTTTCTTAGATTACTACCAGTATCCAACAGGGGGGGGGGGGTTAATGTGTAGTGGTTCTGTCTGATGATTTCCATATATATTTAAAATCTATTTCATTATATGTCCTATAAATCTTGTCTTTTTTCTTATTACCCTCATGTTATGGAAAATTACATACAATAGCAACTATTTTAGAATATTATAAAAACAGGTGTACAAATTCCAATTTCACAAAAAAATAATAGATAGGTGCTGTTATAAAATCAAACATAATCTACAATTAAAAAATTTAAACTCAACTTTCATTTCATACTTAGTACACTGCAATGTTTGTTGTTGTCAAATAGTGAATGTTAAGATAGCATGACTTTAAAGCCATTCTTGGTTAGACAGAACAATAAAGAAATGAAATAATCTAAGCAGTGAAAATGATTGGAGGTTTAAATATCTTTTCAACATGTTAACATTAGAAAAATGGTATGTTTTTTGTTTAAATGATATGCACACAATCGTTAGGGTTGAGCAAGGTCCATATTTTTAAATGATAGTATTGAGTTATATTATAACGAGTTGATTCCCAAACGGCTTCTTAATGACCAACCTTTTAATAAAAATCATACAAAATTTGAATGTGGCTAAAGTGAATATGGAAACAAATCTAACCAAAGAATATCACACACCTATTATACAAGACATTGCTTGACTTTAAGCATCAAGTCTAGAGGATCCATTACCAACGCGTAAAGGAATCTTTCCATAATTTAAAGGTAAACGAGCGGAAAATGGATGAAGTATGACAAACGGAATGATAAAGTTGGATGAAGGAAGAAGGATCCACCTGGACCAAGCAGGGGGGTTGAAGAGCCGCGGCCAGCTTTTCTGATGGCCGGTCGGAGGAGCTTCGCGGAAGACCCTACCACACAATATCCCGAAGCTCCTCACGATGGCTCATTTATCACCACCCCAAACAATGATGATCCCTACTCTGTTCCACTCTAGGGGAACTGCTCCCCGTTTTGTCCTCCTCCCTGCAGGAACGGGAGGGTACGGGGTCGAGCCCAGGAGGCTCGGCACGACCGGACCCCGCCCGAGCCTCCGACGGGATTTGCTTTAACATGGGCCCATTATGAAGCATAAAGTCGCGGCCATGCAACCAGTGCACCCGAACGTATGCCCCTTTGTCGCCTCTGTTCATCCTTTTACTTTCTGGCCATGCTTCCGGAACATCGCTTTTTTCCTTTACTGCTTTTGCATCTTATCTTTCTTTCTTTTTTCCACTTTGAGAACTTTTATTTACAAAGATGCATAATTTTCAAGTTTTTTTTTCCTTCTTTATTGAATCATAGAGTCTAAATTAATAGATTTAGCTTAATTTAAGCAGAATATATGATCGGGTTTTTATAGATCCCAACAATTTGAGGTTTAATCTTTAAACATATAAAGATGGAATTCATGTTTGCAAAAAAAAAAACTCATTATCTTGAATTGTAACGTGAGTTTTTATCTATTTAAATTAGAACAAAATATCCATTTATAACTTAAAACAGAGAACAAGAGCTACAAATGCCTTCTTACCTTAATATATTGATAAATATTGGTGCAAATTAGTATACACAAGATCTTATTGTATTGAAGCTACACGTCTAGGGGTACATGGATTGTGATCCCCTTACGTGTAATTATAGTGTTCAATCTAATCACAATGTTATATTTAAGTTATAATATTTTCTAAACCATTTAAGTTTAGACTCACAAATAGATTGAATTGGTGCTAATTTTAAGTTTATTTTTTAACTAATATTGTTATTATTATTTTAGATTCTAAGAGTTTTTTTTTTTTGCACTTTATCATCTTAGTCTATGTTCCATATGCAAAGAGTTTATAACAAACACAGTATAATAGTAAAACATGTTTCAAAGCCACAAGGGCTGCAAAGATTGTTTGTTTTCTTATAATTGTTCTACATGGTTTCTAAATGCAGTAGCCTTAATTAATTTTCTAAATGAGTAAGATCACCAAATCCCATACTTTTCTTGCCTAATTGCATTTCTAAAATTTGGGAAGAATTTTCTTCAACACTTTTGGGATGCATAACTGACATGGGAGGGACAAATTGGGTCAATTTAGACCCTCCAAATGGTAACTATGAGAGCTCTATGCCAAATTAGCCAAAGAAGTATGGCCTCCTTTTTTGCTCAAACTTTTATCTACATGTTATGTCAATCAAATTGATAATTTTATAATTTATATTATTATTATCATTGTTATTATTTTAATTTAATTTCTCAAGCACAAGCATTGAATTTTAATAAATTAAAAAACCATACTTAAGAATAAATGTAAGTTTTTGCAAGTGTATAGTTTTATAACTATATAATAATGATAATGAGAATAAAATCATGGCAAATGTCTGTTGTAGAATTTTGAGGAATAAAAAATTAATCCAATGTTTTTCAATCTATTATTAGATTCCAATATTCAATGATATTGTCATTCTCTAATTCCAAAAGAATCGCCTTATAATTAAAAGCAACAACATGTTGGTTTCTTTGTAAATTTATTAAGTCAACACAACATAAATTTTAGTACAATGCTTTGAAAGTTACACAATTTATTGTTATTCTTTGAGTTTTGCAATCTATTATATTTTATTGTTATTATTATTATCTCTCTATCTTTATGTATGTATATGTAGATTTGTTTTTGTTAAATCCACTATTTGTATTTTTACCTACACATAATGCCATGAAGAAAACAAACACATAATTTGCATGAAACATCAATGCCAATATAATGTAACTTTTACAAAGAATGTATAAGAGATAACATAGAGGAATCAACATTGTCTTACAATACATGCATACAATTGTTTTTGAGCTTTCATTTACAACATACAAGAAAAATGTAATCATTGTGCTCTAGTTGATGCATTCAATTGAACTAATAACTATGTACAAGAAACCATTTGAAGTTGCTCATGGCAATGTTTATTGCTTTTGCTTGTGGCAACCATGTCTTCATTATGCGCTTGACTACATAACATTTTTCAATTTTGAATTTGTACAAAGAAACTACCCTGCCAAGAATAAATTTATTCCAATAAAATATGTTAAAGCTTATAAGCACTTAGACTTGTTCAGAATCTTCTTGTATTCTTGAGCAACATCATTTAATAATGTTTCTTACTTTCAACTTGACAATAGTAGTGATAAATTTTTTTAAAATGCAAATAGTTGTTGTTCTTGGAACAGTAAAAATTTCATAGTTATTAAGTTTTCAATTGGAATTAAAGAGTGAGTTATCATCATCAAATCCTAACTTATTTGTCATCACTTCAAAACTTAATCCACCTAAGGATTTATGAACTTTGACTCTAGCAATAGGGATTTTCAAATAAAAATATTGCACATGAAAAATTTAGAGCAAATCACTCATATATATTTTTGTTCTTCATAAATTTTGAATACAAATCTCACTTGCATAAAAATTAATCTCATTTATCTAGCTATACTTGAATTGATTCTTTGTACAAAATCTTATATATTCATATACATAAAAGATTATATTCTTGTAGGTCATGTTCAAAAAAACACATAGAAACAAATAATTTAATAATACAAGATCTAAATCCAAAGTAAGATTTTAATGTACAATTTCGGGAAAGAAAATAATAATAAATTGTAGCAATGATAACAAGTTCAAAATCATAACACAAAGTGTAAACCAATTGGTTTTATAACATATTGGATTATCATTCAGATTTGAAATTGGATTTGCTATGCCTTGTGATTTTTTTAATCATAAAAATTAAATAGTGATAAATCATTTGTCAGAATTTTTTTGCTTTTATTTTATAGTTTACGTATCTTACAAATAGTCTGAGAAACAATTTAGTGAATTACAAGAAGAGTAAAACATCCTAATTCCAAACAACAGTGTGCCTAATTGTTAAAAAAAGTTGTTGTCAAAGTTTATATATATAATAGTTTCCTGTAACTAGAAAATAAATCTCTTAAACTCTATATTTTTTAATTAAGACAAAAATTAAAATTAAACACAAAACACATGCTATAACATATGCGATTTGACAATTAACCATTAATTTGGTCTATTATCATGCATCAAATATATATATATATATATATATATATATATATTACTTTTTATAATTATCGACTTCAGGAGAATATTCAAGAACAATATCAGGACATAAACATGTGATTTCGGGCATACTAAATGCAATTCTTATTGAAGTTTCTGGTACAGTAACCACAGCATGGTAGTATCAATGTTGGTGTTCAAATTCTGACCATATCATTAGAAATAGGTATTGTACTCAATGAAATTTAGAATTTCTATTTTGGAAACATGATACAACCGTATACAATATTCAAATGGTGAGATGCTTATCAAAAACTACTATGGAATATAGGAATATATATATATATATATATACAATTTAATAGATTATTGGAATTTTTTCAAATCATAAAAAAATAAAGATTCTTTTTTTAGAATATGTCTTGTGTTTGTGTTATATATAAGTTTATAAATATAAATATAATTATACACAGGCTACAATTGTTTGGATGTTGATATGTATGATCATATATGTGGTACTGTAAATTAGATATTAATGTTTTTTTATTAATAATAATAACATTCTTATTAATTCAAGTCATATATATGATAGTTGCACAAACACACTAGTAAAAAATATAGTAAAATGTAGATTTTAGATTAATGTATATTTCTTTAGAAGTTTAAAATGCACATATAAAAAATAAAATAAAAATGGGATTTTAAAAGTAAATTTAATGTTATTTTTAAAAATATTAATAAAACAAAATATTTCAAAGAAATTATATTCTATCATAAATTAAACCAAAGCAGTCTTAAAATGAATCAGCCGCTACACATACCAAAAAGACCCAGTAAAGGCAAAAATAAAGCACATATAAGGTCAATTTTGGAAAGATTTTCCAATGCTTTATGCAATTTTTTTAAAAAAATAAAGAATAAATACGTATTTAAAGAAAAATTAAATATTTTTAGAAACTAAATTTAATGAGGGAAGCATTAGAATGTAAGTCAAAAGAATGAAAAATGAAAGTAGAATGTTTTTTTTAATACTTATATACTTGGTTTTGTAATTGTCATAACTAATTGCATAGGAATAAATTCTTAATTGTCAACGAAATTTATTGCATTAACATCAAGTGAAGTGATATTGGTAAACGAACTGATGATTGTCATCACGACGATGAGCGAAGACGTTCGTCCATTCGTTAACTCCAATCGTTATTAGAAGCGAAGGCACAAAAACTCCGTGGCAAAATTCAAATAGCGCACGTGTTTAATATGACGTGTCACGTTCGCGAGTGGCGACATCCTACGGCTCACACCGGGCCGACTAAAGCGGATTCCGATCTGGCCATTCATTCTCAAATCGTATAGTACGTGTATCCGTACTCTAGCGTAGAACAGACTGTCAAGAACATGGCACAAATACTGTAAATTAATATACATTGGGTATTTTTAGATTAATGTGTATTTCTTTAGAAGTTCAAGATAATTCTATAGCTTTTTTTAAGTAGTTTATTCTTTCATACACATATACTTATTAAGATTATTATTATTATTATTTATAATTTCATTTCAAAATACCATTCATTAAAATTATAAAAAATCATTTATCAATCCTTAAAGTAATTCTTTGTAATCTTGATAAGCATGTCCAAACATAACATTTACATTGTAAAGGATTTGTTGAATTTAGAATACTAAAGATGTAGTCCATGTTTTTAATTTCAAGAATTTTCTTTTACTTTTTAGTTTGTTTTTCATTCTTTCCTTTGTGTGTGTGTGGATATCACTTAACTTTTAAGCCTTCATAACAGATCCTTATTCCACATTATATGATATACAAATACATACATATAAAATAGAAGGTTATGCCCTTGGCCATTAACCAAAACACATTGTTCCAAAATGGGAATCATTTTCTTTAAGAAAACTTCAATACAAAGGAAAGCGACTAAGAGACAAACACCTTTGAATGGGAATAATGCTTAGTTGTCACAATGAGTGAGAAAGCTATTTTGGACATTGTTCATACTTGGCATTTAATGGCAATAGGACTTTGTGGCCTTGGGCTTAAACATTAGCTTGAGATTAGTGCCCATTTGGCATGCCTCACATTCAATGGTTTGATATGCTTCTAGAAGCTTCCAGAGCCCAATGTGTGGCTCGCAAGACTGGTGGGCATGGGTAGGAATATTGATGCTGATATCATTGGAAAACTATGGACATGATGAAGTTTTCAAAAAGAGCCCTTGATTAATTCATTGATTGATATGTATATGAATGACTATATATAGCTTTGGCAATTCTAAATGATAATCAAGTGGTGGGTATAAATTTATGTATGTATATATACACAGTATTGTTTGGGCAACTTGTATTAGTAAAGATCAAATGCTCTAAACTCTTCTCTAGTAATACTAGTAACAATAAGGTTTATTCAATCATATTATCAAATGTTGAAGATTGTCCAACGGTAAATTCAATTGGTACAAATTGGTTCTTGTTACAGCATGTGTTACATGAGAAATCATAATCTATAAATTATGTCAAAGAATATTTTATTCAAAAGTCTGATATAGATAAAAGTTGAAATGTAAAAAGTTAGGTGCAGAAGGAGAAAGAAAAACCCTTATTTGATGGCTTGAATTTGGTGTTCTCTAGCTGCATTATCTATGTTGTGTCAGTTTTTATTTACATTTTACTTATACCAAAACTTAATCTATATTTTATATTTTTTTCAACATCAACAACAACAATGATTCTTTTAAAAAACGCATCTGAAAAAATAGAACAGATGAATATAATTTGTGAATATTTATTATCTAACCTACAAACAAATGTTTTTAGATTTTTCAGAACCATGTTAATTTTTTAACAATTATCCAGATTGTTTTAAATAAAAATTTAAGAATGTATAAAATAAAATTTAAAATAGAATTTTCAATCTCTTTATAAATAATTAAAATGAAGTATTTTTTGGTATTTATGCAAAGCACAAACAATTATAAATTCCTCACTTGCCGAATGAAGAGTTTTAACAGGGAAGTTATGCAAAAAAAGAATGTTGGGGGACTACTGAAGGCATGTTCAATGGTTTTTCAATACAAAAACAAAAAAATGTTTCCAGAGACTTCTTTGATGTTCTAAGAAAGGGGAAGGGAGCACTTCATAAAATTCATCAAGGATATCATAGGAAAAGTTCCATTAATTTTTCATGTTTTTGGTGAGGTGGTGTTTTTTTTAAAGAGGCTTCTAGCTCCCAATGAGATGCCCTTATAATCAAAAATTATTGTGGGTTGAAACAGATTAATTGAATAGTATTACAACTATATTTTGCTTTAATGTACTAACTATAACTGTTTGTATAAACAATTAATTCAACCTTTTTGGTAGAATCAATAATTTATAAATTACATATATATATATATATATATATATATATTTGGTAAGTATGAATATTTTATAAATCTTGTAATTTTTTGCTTATTTATTGAAATAGGATTGCACATTAAGACATGCACATTTCATGCTCATTATATTTATGATTACCATTTAAATACAAATTCTTGCTTTGAGAGATGAAGTAGTGCATAGATTTAGACTTGTGAATCATGATGTTAATTTAAATCCATACAAGACCCAAGGAATTTCTACAAATTCCAAGCAGCAAATTAAAGACAAACAAACAAACAAACACCATGGTGTCACATGCTATAATATTATGCCAGTTAAAATTTTAAAGATATCAATGATAATTTTTTTGAGATGTTAAATATAATAGTTTATTTTGATTTATTTTTTTGTTTTAGTATATTTTATCCTAAATTAGCCATATTGGTTTTCTAAGCTGTATTGTATATCCCATATAGTTAATAAGTAGTATATCTTTTGGGCTTGAGGAAGTTGTGTACATGTTCACCAAATCCAACATTGAGATCCATCTTCCTTTGTGTATTGATACAATTCATGTATACTTTCCCAAGCATCAAAAAATCAGCTGGTTTTAAAATGATGTATTCTTAGATTAAGTTTTAATGACCAGCATTTTTCATGTTTTGTAAAAGATTCTTCAATCCATTTAACTTTTTGTGTTAAACAAAAATTCCACAATTATTCCATAAGTTGTGTGCATTTTAGAGACCAACATAAGTACTATCTCCAAAATGAAATCTATACTTTATTTATTATTAATATTACCATCATCGTCATTGTTACCAATATTACAAGAAATTGGAATGCATCTTCCATTGTTCACTATTTTATTAAATGAATTAAATGAATTAAATGAATTAAACAACTTGATTCAGGAATGTAAATAAATAAGTGACCATTTGGTACAAGGACCAATGAAAAGAGGTTTGAACTCTAAAAAGAGACATTCTCCAATGGAATGCAAAATGGAGCATGTGTGTGAGTTTACATTTTAAACACTCACTGAAGAAGTTGCAAAAAGGGTATATCAGTGAAATTTGAGAATGATGATTAATCATGTGGGTATATTGTACATTTCAGAATAACATTTAGAAACCAATCTAGTACATACACAAACACCTTGATTTGATTATTTTGATTTTGTCATGCCCATCCCAAATGCAAGAATTAAAAAAACACAAAAATCCAATGCATGCTCTAAAACACAAAAATCCAATGCATGCTCTAAAACACAAAAATCCAATGCATGCTCTAAAACCTTCTGCCTAAATAATTTAGCATTTTTTTATATTTAACAATTGCCTCTCTCAAAAAAATTAGGTCTCATGCATTTCATCCACCCAGGATGACACACTGTTTCCCATCCAAAGAAGCCCACACACATATCACACATAAAACGTCATCCACATAAATTCATCCATCAAATAACATGCCAATTATGGATGCAAAGTGGGTCATCTCCATGTCACCAGCACGTAATTTACCACGTTCCCCTGGAATCGGCCTTCGAATAGGGTAAGTTGGTGATCCGACTAATAAGAAAGGAGCACAGCGGGGTAAGAGCGGCCGGTAACGAAGGTTACTGGGTGCAAAACATCATCCGCAGAACGAACAGATTAGTCATTCGTCAGCGTGGCACGCCTTCCCAGGAGAGCCCAAATGCACAATGCCAGGTCCTTATCGTCTCTCTCGTAGCGCTATCTCTACAATAGTGAACTTCTGCCATTACCCTCTGCCGCCCAGCCTTGCTCGTCAGTCCCCCCCCTCTCGTCCCTGTTTTGCATTTCGTTTCGGCACACGAGCGACGTTCGGAGCCTCGTTGTGTGTTTTTAGGGAGCTTTTGGTGAAGTTTGCGCGGAGTTTGACACAGTTCCGGTTGCATTGTGGCCGGGACATTTCGTGTAGTTTTTTTTTATTTACCTTTTGCTCTTTGGTAAGTAATGGACGTGGCGATGCTGCGTTTTAATCGAGGATAGTTGTTGGTCTTCGTGGAAACGACGGAGGAATGTTAGCTGAGGATTTCGCGTAGTCGGCAGCACGGGAGCTTGAAATGGCTTTTTAGTGTTGTAGGTTGCGGAAGCTCGTGGTGTGTGTTGCTGCCGTCGGGTGTTGGTTTTGTGTTTATTCTCATTCGGTAAAGGATTTGTGAGGAGTGCACTGTGAGGGTAGGGTTTCAGTCATGGAATTTGTCTTCATTAAATGTGTTTATGGAACGAGTGTTGGCGTGGTTGGTGATGTCACCGAGTGCCGTGTTTATTTGGACGGTACGGTTACCTTGAGGGGGCAACTGCGGTTAGGATCGGTTGAATTAGAGCTTCTGTGTCTTGGAGTGAAATGTCTGTATCAGAATACTAGCTTGTCACGATGAGAGAAACTCGTTAGTACGCGCTGCCCGATGTGAGTGCATTGTCGTCTTCTTCCTCCAGTTGACCCTCGTTGAAGTTGACTCTGAAGTTATCAACAGCAATCCTTTTCAGAAATGCAGTGAGTATGGGGTGTGTCTGTCACATGCGCCGATTCGTATCGAACTGACAATCGTCTTCTTGGAATGCAGATCTCTACTTCCAGTGATAGTATTTACCTTTCCCATATCTGCCGCGGTCCTCTTTGACTTGCTCCTACCTTGAGGCGATTTCATATGTCACGGCGTAAATAAACTGCCTTGGAAAATACCAGGATTTTCACAATAGCTTCTCAGGGTGAAGGGCATGTCCTGTGTCGGAAGCGCGATCCTCGAAAAATGACACATACTTTGTTCCTCACCATTGATCAATTGCCAGCTTGAACCTGTAATCTACGTTTGTAGACCGCGGTGAATCTGACCCTGTCTCACAGAGCTTATTTTCTTCTCGAAGTCACCCTGCGACATGCATTTGTCTCTTGGTCATTTCCTCATGAGGAACAGGGATCTGGATATTGGCACTCCTCGTGTATAGTTTCGAAGAAGAAATTCTTCTTTGTATTAACAAAAGTTTTACAGTTTATCCTTGAACCATATACGTACATTGTTAATTAAACTGAATAGCTGCAGAGCTTCCTGAAGCCACTAGTTCATTGAATCAGACAAAATTACGACGCCACCCGTAAGAATGCCTGGACTGCGCTACTCCGGACCGATTGTAACTGCACCGTATGGAAGCTACCCCTTCTTCTGTGATCAGATGCACAGCGGTAAAGACGCGACATGGGACTCTGTAGATCTTAACACACTACAATTTGCAGTTGCGGATGCAATGCCCTTCGCTCCCAACAAGCACAAATCACGTCGTACCCCACAGCGTTACGCGTCGTGGATAACAGGCAAGGCGGGCTCTTCGTCCAACGTCTTCAGCAACCAAGGTTGTTCTGTGAGTGTCTGTGCCCCAGCGCAAGGCAACTATGACAACGACAGCGACGACCTTGCGGCGATGGTACATGATTTCATTGAGAACGATTCTCCTGGCTTCCCCGACGGAGACGACAGTGACGGTGGATCTCCTGGCGTCGCCAAGCTTGGTGACAACTTGCAGGTGCTTCGCTTTCTCTAGCGTGGGTTTGCTTCAAGTGATAAATTATGTGCTCCGAATCACAGCGCAGAACTTGGGTATATTTTTGTACTGTTTTTTACAGTTACGCTCGTTGAGGCCAGAACGAATAATATACTTCAAGTGATAATGCCATACATGGCTACATCGTAACAAGTTTCCTTCGTATATTCATCTCAAGGTCTTCAGTTGCCCTTACAAGAGGGCCAAATCTTGCCTGTTTGGCGTCAATTCCATAAACTTAGGGAATAGTTCAAAGAGCTGTTCTGAAGCGCTACGGGCTGCGATCAAGTTATCTTGCCACTTGAATGTGCGCACTGGTTGACTCGTAGATGCTTATGCTCACTGATGCAGGCGTTGATTTCTTCACATGGAGGTATAGAAGCAGAGCTCTTAAATGTCGTCCGGAGGCTGGTTTTGGGTATCGACATCGACACGGACTTGATTTGCAATTCCGAAGGCACTAATTGCAGGGGTGGATGTATCAAGCGCTTGGTTGTCAAGCAGTTGCTCGCGGCAGGTTTCGATGCGGCTGTTTGCAAAGCGAAGTGGGAAGGAAATGGATGTGTTCTGAGAGGTAATCAACAGTTTCCTCTCTTTTGACGTTTTGCGAGTTGTGCGAGTGCAGCTGTGAATGGTGTTCGAGGGACCCCGATTTGGACAAGTGATTCTCGTTTCATTGCTGAACAGGGTATCTTCCTGAAGTGCAGTTGAGGCAGCTCGTATTAAATTACTGTATGAATCATGACAAATTATGTTCTGTTGCCTTACACAGGCACATTACACATGGGTGAGTACGAGTACATCGATGTGGAAGGCTTCGAGGAGCGTTTGATAGTGGATGTGGATTTCCAGGAGCAATTCGTACTAGCGAGGGCGACCCCTGACTACCTCACTTCACTCAAGCTTCTTCCCACTGTTTTTGTGGGCACTACGAAGAGATTGGAGCAAATTCTTCAAATTATGTCGGAAGCAGTGAAAACATCCTTGAAGCAAAACTCCATGCCGCTTCCGCCGTGGCGTACTCTTGATTTCATGAGCTCCAAGTGGCTTTCACCCCATGAACGAGTTGTAGATAGGTCGTGGCCGTGTGTGCCCAGAGGTTCCCTGAGTGTCAGTCTGAAAGGACGGCTTGCACCCATGCTTGAGAGTAGGCCATGTGATGTACATTTACGACGTATTAAAGATTCTCTCCTTTTGGAAGTGAATGGCTCAGCAATGAACATACTGGGGCGGGATAGAACTCGTCAGTACTCGAAGCCACGAGCGCAGCGAAGCATTCTTTGAGTCGTAACGTCGGCAGGGCTGGACGTTGCTTGACGATATCACAGATTTTACATGCTGCTACCTAGTGTGGACTGCTTGCTTCATCACATAGACTATCAGTTGATTTCTGAGGAGGTCAAGTTATCTAGACCTCACGGCATCCTTACTGCATGGACTGTACTGAGACCCCTTCGATTTTTCCAAGTTTCGTAGATGTGGGGATTCGGAAACCACAGGCATTCTAAGAGAGCTTGCCGTAGCGGATTCCAGATCTGCAATACCACTTTGTATAGACGTTTATTAAAGAAAATATAAACCAGATGTTCTTAGTGGACAGTTGCGCGACACTTTTCGTATAACCAGGTTAATAAGTCGTGTAGAGATGGTAACGCATGATTCTAAGGATATATATATATATATATATATATACACGTATCTGTCCATCGTTGCAGTTTGAATAAGTCGTGAGATGACACTTTGGGATGTGTTTTTCCTGGTACATGATATAATCTGATAAATCTCCTCTAGACATTCACCTCTCTCCATGATGCTAGCTTTTGCAATCCCAATCTTACAGGTTTTGCAGTTCACTAGGTGTGATCCAATGTGTTTTCATGGGTCGTCCGCAATATCTGTTTGTAGCTATGCCGGCCTCTCAAAAGCACATCATGGCGCAGAGTAAGCGGGCTCTCCGTAGTCCAGATTCGAAGCAAACAATCTTCTAGAGAATGTAATCCCTCCTTACAGCATTGAATTTAGAGCTCAATCTGAGCTTTATAGCTCTCGGCTTAAGATGCAAAACGCGGTGCTACGCAACCAGACACCCAGTGGCCTTGTGTGACAAAATCCCACATAGAGAGCCCAATTTTACCCTAGATGCACCCTACTTGGTTCACTTCAGGTTCATGAACGTTTCTGTGGAATCTCGCGCTGTGAAAAGAGAACGTGCTTTGAGAAATTCCTCCCTGTGTGAAAAGCAAAAAGGAATCCCACTCCGTGTGAAAATGAAACAGGCTTTGAGGTATCTTTCAGCTTGCTTCTATCATCTCTAAGATATGTGGATCCATGTTGGTGCTTATAGTAGAGTAAATAGGTTTGTAAACACGTTTTAATTCATTCTAAATGTAAAGTTAGAAAGTCCAAGGACTTTTTTCAAGTAATTCTTTATTATATATTCTCTCCTTTTACTAGGAGATGAAAGATCTTTGACATCTCTTTATTTGTTTTGAGCAGACCGTTGTGTCAAATATTATTGTTGATTGCATGCCACAAATTTTTGATTTTGTGAAACATTAACAACGAAAAAGTTCAAATTGTGGAGCTACAAACTTGTATCTTTTATAGATCTTACTTTGATTTAAATCAATATGCTACTTATTTTAGAACTACTGTTGAAAAAAGTATATGCTTGCCATACATATTAAAGCCTTATACATTTCCAAAATCTCAGTTCCAAAAATCATGACACCATGGTGCAAAACATCTTGCAATTGATTAGATAATATATCAAAACTCAAAACTAACTTTTTTACATGTAATCAAGGTCAACTAAAATCCACATTTTTTAGTTTTTACTGCACATGTATTTTTTATTACTTTTGAATATGAATATTTTTTAAATATATTTTTAAAGAATATATTTATTTTATTTTGTATTCAAGTTAATGTAAAAAAATGGATTTGATGCTTACAAAACCATTTGATCCAAATTTTACACCAATATGTAAAAACCAAGGTCAAGTTTGAAAATAAAAATAAAAAAAAACACATCTTTAAGTGCTACTAATATTCATGATTATAGTATCTGATATTAAGATATGATTTTTAAAAATTAAATCGTAAATAAAATCTTTATTCTTTGCTAAAAGAAAAAAGTTAAAGTGACTTGTAATCTTTATTTGAATACATCAGTTGGAATTCTAATTTTTCCCATAACTACAAATAATAAAAAGAAATATAAATTTATAATAAATCAATAAACATGAAAACAATGATTGCAATGATTGCAAAGATGAAAACTTGAAAATATAATTTGATGAATTATTGTGTTAATCTCACTGATGAATAGAAAAAAAATACTCCAATACTTGATGTTTAATTTTATATTTGGTATTTTAATTATTTTTTCTTTCAGACCTAATTTTAACACGTGGCACCACACTAGTCCAAGAGAAAAATTCACACACTAAACAAATTAAATCATTTCAATATTCCCTATCGCCGTGATCCGTACCGCGGCTCCTGCCACCGCGAGCTCCACCACCCTTACGGTTACCGAAGACCGTTCGGCCTCGGGAGCTGCGCCGTGCATCGGTTGTTGCTCCATGCTCCAAAAGCTCCACTCTGCAAAAGCTGTGGCAGAGCTTGAGATAAGTTTTTGTGCGAGGTAGAATGCGCGATCGAGCGTCAAATTTCCGAGTATTGTTGGCGTTTTTCTGTTTGCGCAGGCTATGGAAAGCAGTAATTGAGTTGTGATTGAAAGAGGAGGGTGTCTAAGGTGGGTGTACTTAGCAAACGCATGCGTTGTCAGTGAACAGCAAGACACCCTCTGAAGGAACGGAGCATTCTGGGAAAATGACGAGCCTGTGCGTTGTAGTCTGTTTCCTCTTCTCGAAGATTCTGCAATTGCAGCTCGAGGATTGGTATTGTAGTATTCTCGCGTCGAGGTTCCGATCGTAACCACTTGGGCCACGATTCTCGACAAGGAAACAAAATTTCGGGTTGTGGGATACTCACACGGAGCTGGCCGAGGGGAAGACGAAGTCTTAGCTAGGGTATGGTCCACCATTCCTCTCAGTTTCCCCTCCTCCAATTGATAACATACAATTAGTTTAAGCGTGGAAACCTTAGTGTACAGGAAGCATTCATGACATAGAGCGGGTTTCCACTCGCACTTCGAAAGTGATGGATCCCTAATGTGCTGTTTGCATGCGCTAGGCTGTGGATACGGAGGCAGCGACTCACATGATGGAGTCGCCTCTGAGAACGCTCCCGACTCCAACAAAACATTCCTCACGATATATAAAGTTAACATCTCAGTGTAAGTGGGCAATTTCTATGGTTCAATTCCACGGTGGAGGCAAATGGTCATTTCCAAGCTTAGCCATCACAGCTGGAGTCAAACCGCTAGCATGCAAAGCAAGCACCACACATCATTTCACGGAGAGCTTTTAAACAACGCAGCAGGAGCAATGGCAGATGACACACACGATATCTTCGAATTAATAGGGTTTAGCTCCGAGGAAGCCGTTAACGGTCCCGCCGTGTTCTGATCATTGATGCGGAACCCACTAGAGCTGGGCTACAACATCGGACTACGGAGGCGATGCAGTTAGGGTTTTATACCACCGGCTATATATGATACACCAGTCTGTTTTTTGTGAGTTTTTTCTTATCTTTCTTTTTTGGTATGATCCGCTACATATAGCTTCGTTTTGTACTACAAAATATCACATAAGCTTTTGGTAGATGTTGTAATATCCTGGCTTGCAGTGAAAAGCATTAGAGTTAGAAGCGAGAGCTGCGACTGCTTGGTAGATTGGAGCTCTGCGTCAAAATGGTTGAATTATTGCTGCTGCTGCTGCTGCAAACAAGCATCTGAAGACTTAACGAAAACGGGGATTGTGGAGTTGGTGATGAAGCTCTTGGATCGTTCCTCTTTCGGTGAATTGTGTTGAGATTGTTTGTTTGGATATTGTTTCAGCAATCTTGTAGTAATGCTTCTCCTGAACTGGTCATTCTATGTTACTAAATAACTGTTTTAAAGTGAGTTGGTTAACATTTGTAAATTAGCATTAAATATGTTTGCAAACTAGCATTTTTTTGGTATATATATATATATATATATATATACACACACACACATATATATACTAGTGCTGGGGCCTCTGCTTTGGGAGAAATATGTTAAAGTGAGTTATTGATTAATAATAATGTATAACACAAAAATGAATGGCAATGCAAACAATGTAACAGAGAATCACATAAACATAATTTATTAATACTGTATAAAAATTAAATAAAAATTATGTAAGATGATAATAAAAAGGTGAAACTCTCAAATAGAAAAGAAATAAAAAATGACAAACAAATATATAATATAAACAACAAACAAAAATATGACAAAAAAGAGATATGATGCTTAATTAGTTGAATATTGTGGTTTTAGTTTTTTTAGTTTGTAGTATATCTATATATTTTGCACATATATATAGTAATATATGTTTTGATAAATACTTGTTAATTTTGATTTTACTAGGAATGTAATAGATAATGCAACATATCAATTTTTTTTGTTTAGATCATATATATATATATATATATATATATATACCTATTATGCACATAGGTTGCTAGCATCATATATTTTTTGAATGTTAGTTTCATAAAGATACAATAAACTTCAGAGTTGAAACAATCTTGAGCTCACCTATTGATAACAGAATTTATTTTATGAAAATTACAACAGACTCAAGAAATTGTATTCTAATTTATTTTAAAATATGAATGTATTTTATTAAAAATAATGTACCTTATAATAATAATAATAATAATGTTTGATAATAAAAATATAAAAAAAACTGATTATTAAAACTTAAATATGTAAATAAGTTCTAATCTTATATATATATTTATTTATTTTATGATTAAATAATTAATCTTGAAGAAATATTTTAGCTCTATTCTAAAATCACTAAACCAATGAAATCATTAAACCAAACCAATAAAATCACTAAACCAAGGAAATACAACACAATTTGATGATGACACTTAAAAAATTATAAATTATTTTAATTAATTTATGTTAACTAATTTCATTATTTTTAGAATTAGAACTTAGTTTTTTTAAAAAATATAAAATTAAAAAATAACTAAAATTATTATTTAATATATATATATAAATATATATTAAAAAATAAAAAAATATTAATTTATCAATTGCTTGAACATTTTCTAACAGTTGTAACATAGCATATTCTTTTCCATAAGATATCAAATTGGTAAAAATGTACATTGGTAAGATAACAATTAAAAAATATATATATTTATAACTTGCACAACTTTTTAAAATGAAGTTAAAAACTAGATGGTAGTTAAAAATAAATTTTGTATATTTAGATATGAATAAATTATGTATATTTAGATATGTTTTTTTATTATTTTTATTATTTTTAATTTTTATAAGTTTATAAAAGTTAAATTAATTTTAAATTTGTTATTTTAATACACATACACACACACACACACACACACATATATATATATATATATATATATATGTGTGTGTGTGTGTGTGTTGGTTTGTAAAAATTTTATAAATCCTATTGATAATTTTTTAGTAAAGTTTTAGTAGAGATTTTGGTTAATTAGTATACTTAATTGCAATAAAAAAAAACAAGTTCAGAATGAATATATTAAATGTGATGTTTTATGTGGTTAATTTTATTTAACTAAAAAATATTTTTAACATATATTTATTTGTAATAGAAAATAAATTAGATATATTTTTCCATATAATATCATAATTTATATTACAAAAAATGGTTTTTAGAAGTAATTAGAAAAGATTCTAATAATCATAAACATAAAACTTGATCAATTAAGAATAAATACTTTAAAAATTAAATAATCAATTATTAAATTTAAAATATTAAATTAAGTATATTATTTTATGTCTATTAAATGAAAATATTATATATTATATATATAATTTATCAAAGTTTATACAACATGATATTAAAATAAAAATTTAAAAAGTAGTAGAATATTTTTTTTAATTTGTCTTTGTCAATTGTAATTTATGTGGCTTAGAAAGCATCTATTACCACCAAATCTCATGGATTTAAGGCCAAGGAATATTCAAAGTTTGTAAGGAGTAATATATCCTTCAAGCAACCTTCATACAAATTTTTTTTGATGTAAGATCTTCATAGCAAGTTCCAACAAAATTATATATTAGAGCTTTAATGCAAGTGCTTGGCAAAAATAATTTAAATAAATTTATTATAATTTATATAATTATAATAAAAATAGATCTTATAACTTTAGAAAAAATTTTAAAGAGATAAAAATTAGAAGAATGAATTTAAAAAAAGAATTAATTAATTATAATATTTTAATTTAAAATAGAAATATTACTAAAAGATATAAAATCAATGGTATAATGGTATTATTATTAAATCAAAGAAAAAAAATGTATAAATACAAATTTCTAGTCTTAAGAAAATCAATTTAAGATTAAATATTTTAACTAAAATATACATAAATTTTATAGATAGATTAGAATAAAATAATCATTACTAAATTTTAGAAGTATTACAATAAGAATTGCAACATTTGATAAGAAACCATAATTTTAAATTCATAAGAAAGTTTTAAAAAATTCAATGAAGAAAAAACTAACATTAGAAGTAAGTAAATTTATTCATTTTTAATACATTTATTTAAATTAAAAGATTACTTCTTCTACATAGCATCCTATAAGTTTGTATTCTAATAAATTATGGAGATTAACTATTACAAATATGTTTCAAAGATATCTTTTTAAAGAACGCTTCTATAAATTTTTTTGACTCAAAGTCTCAACTAAATATTGACAATTATCTATAAGTCAAAAGTAGATCAAAGACAAATTGAGCTTATAGATACTATTTAATAATGAATTAATCATCCAAACTCTAATTATTATGTGTATTTAAGAATTAATATAAAAAATTTACCAAAGACTTTTTAAAGCTATTAAAATATTTTAAAAATAAAAATAATGGAATTATTATTATTATTATTATTATTATTATTATTATTTTTAAAAAAATTACATTCTTCTCTTTTGCTATTATATATTTTAAGTTGGCAAATTTTGACAAATTTTGATAAATAATCTTTTTCTTTCTAAAAATAATCTCATAACTAATCACTAACAAATGCCAAGATATATATAGGAATATAGCATGTTTGACAATATTTATAATAAAAATCAAATAACTTTAATAGAATTGTATATCTTTATATATTATTTAAATTTTTTTATTTTCTCAAATTTATAAATCACAAGAATATTTATTATTATTATTTATTACTATGTACTTTTTAAAAATATAATAATTTTTTTTACAAAAACTAATTCTTTAAATCTTTCACAACCATTCAATTGTGTCTTTTATCTTTATATATTTTTTATAATAATAGTCTTATTATCTTTCTACTTCTACTTTTATACCTTTAAAATATTTCATGCTTATACTTACAAAAATTCCAACATGCTACTAATTCACCATATCTCTAATTTCTCTAATATCTTTAATCAAATCTTATATTTAACTTCTTCTATTATCTATCTTCTATACGTACATGTCAATTGTTATAATACACAAAGATTAATCCTTATAGATTTATTTTATTTTACATTAATTTAACTATTAAAGTCAAATTTGATCTACTAATTATCTATTTTGATTCATTGATTTGCTAGAAAATTCTAAAATCTCTTAATAATAACGTAATTAATTGTAATCCTTATGCTATTCATAAATCAAATATATGTTGTTTAATAAAATAAATTTTAGTATTAATCAGGATTTTTTAACTTAAATAGTGATTTCTATATTCAATTAAGAGATATTAGTGGCCTTCACATAATTCTCTTGCAAAACAAATAAAGAGTAAGTAGATGTAGTTTATAATATGACAATACAATTTGATGCTATTATAAAAATTCAAAAAGTTAGAAATGTCAATATTAATAATTTATTTTAAATTTGAAGTATGATTTTTTTATAATTAATTCAACTTGTAACATCATTATTCCCTATTTATTAAAGCCACATATATTAGTCTACTTAAAAATAATAATAAAAAAAAAAAATAGTAAAGTACTAAGAACTTATATTTAGATTTAGTTGTGATTAACAATCTTGGTCTTTGGCTATAATAGTTACTTGGTCATCTTTTTATTGATCCAATATCTAATATATTCATAAAAGATTGTACTTTCATTATATGAAGCAAAATATTTTATAATATTATATACAATCAACAAAGAATCTTATAAACCATGATTAAAGATGTTTAAGGATTTACTTTAGATTATCTAATTGCAAGATAACATAATATTAAAATTAAATAGTATCAAAAGAGAAAGTTGCTAAGAAATCATAAATAAGATAATAGTATAGTTTGAATAAAATGAGATATAACTCAAAATAAGAGTATTTAAAATAAATTTTATTTAAAAATAGTTTCTATTATCTATATATATATATATATATATATATATAAGAATTTATTTATATCATCTTAATTATAGCCAAAGGTTGTAAAACACCATAAAAATATTAAAATTATCTCAAACATATGTCACAAATAGAAGATTTATTCCAATAATTATCTAATTAATATGGATAGATAGAAGTAAATAAAAGTAAATTAATTTGATAATATCTTATAGAGAAGCTTCTTAAAAGCTTCATAGATATGGTTTCGCCTTTATACATGTCTATAGGTGATTAGTAGGTTAGAAACTTGGCCAACAAGTTAGCCACGTTTTGCACACATTGGTTGCTTGTGGAACAAGCTAAGTACATGGCGCACATATAAGAAACTTGTCTTGCAAATTGAACATGTATTGGAGATCCTATAGAATACTGCCACGTAGCTCTTAGGTAGATAGTATATATAGAGATAAGAATGAAGCCTTCTTCACTTTTGTTTAAAAATAAAAGTCAACTCCTTTCTTGCTTCTAATCTAGTTCAAAAATCTTTGTATTTTCTAGTCTCTGGCAATAGCCATTCCAGTTTTTTCTTAAATATACCTTCTTATTCTTATTTTATCATTTTTCTTTGACATAGATTTCATTGATTTATGCATCTTCTTTTAGTTTGTATCCTTGACAATATATCATTTTCATTGTCTTCAATTAAATCCTACATCTATATGCCAAAGAAGTTATATAACTAGTTTAGATATAATTTCAATCAATCAATCAATTAGAAAATTTATTTATAAAAAAAGTATTAATGAAGAAAAAAACATAAAATATTGAAGATAGGAATGACTTGGTTTTGATTATCTTCGTGTTATATTATAAATAATGAAATATTAAACATAGACTATAGTAACTTTAAGCAAGAATGCTTATCAATGATACTATGATTCTACACTTATAGTTAGAATGAACAATTTCAAAAATATATCTCTCAATTGCTAGATAAAGAACAAACTTAATAGATTTAACCAAATACAAATACAATTATGTAATTTGTACACTACAAGATATAAGAAAATAAATTCTATTGATTAAGTTTTTGACTTAATAATCAAAACTATGTGATACATTAAATATCATTGTTTCAACCAAAACTATAGTATTTATATGTTAAAAGTTGATTATAATCAATTTTGATAATTAACTCTAAAGCAACAAATTAATATAAAACTAATCAAAATTCAATACTAAATAGCTAAATAAAATCAATACTACAAAAATTTTAAAACAAACTAAAAAGTTAAGTAATTAAAAATATTGATTCAACACAATTGTCTAATAATAAATTATATATATATTTTTTTTCTTCTTCAATAAATTAGTTGTTTCTACTTTGTTTTTTAATACCGGCTTGCATAGAGTCTACCTAAGTCTTGAAAAAATTAATAGAGACAAATGGAAGATGCGCTCACAATTATAAACTGATTGTAATTCATACCCTTGGCTTGAGTAGCAATATTTTTTGTCCTCTTTACATAGTCCTTGTATACTAGTTAATGGATGTCACCATCTTTGTTAAGGCTCACAATCCAAACACCAAAGAGAAACTCAATAATGTATGTCACTTTAAATAGGTTCTTGTACTATAATGCCTTGTATAATAATTTAACAATAATTTAGATTATTACACATTCCTTTCATTAATTACAATTAATAATGATGTCACATAATTGATATCAAACTCCAAATTTGAATTATCCATAGCTTTTGTTAAATCAACCACGTCAAGTTTATCTTAAGTTACATTATCTTATAAATTTATCGCAATAGTAATGTGTTGCTCCTTTGCTTCTATTATTGATTTCTAATCTTCTTCATTCTCCAAATTTTTTAATAATCTTTGCATATTTTTTATTTTTTTTCCTCATTTGCATCCAATCTTATTTTTCTTTAAATTAACTCCTCTTTCAATTAAATAATACCCTTCTTGGCTAATGACTTATTGGATTGTTCAACTACAATTCAATTAGAGATCCAAATTGTATATTAACAAGAGAGTTGTTCCTTGTTTAATTTTTCTTTTTTTCTTCTTCTTCCAAAACAGTTCCAACTTTATTCTTACCATTGTAGACACACATATTGAGCAGCAATATTTTTTGTCCTCTTTACAAATCTCTACAAATTGACTATTTTGTACACCAATAACCTCTTTTCAAATTACACTTAGCACCATCAATAACCAATTAAACTTCTAATTGAAATCTAATTGGTGTGCTTGGAATATCTTTCTTCTACTATTTTACTCTATAGACATATTTGCTTGTTTATAAATTCTTTGTAGTACAATTTATAAACAATTTGACTTTTTGAACCTTCCACAGGTTGGGTTTGCCCTTACATAATTTATTATTGAAAGTAATGTTGTTGAGACAAAATCCTTGTGTAAAATCTGGTTTTGGATTGAGTTATTATTATATAACACATATTTCATTGAGGGCAATACTTTACATGATATTGTGCTGGAAAATGAAAAATAAATGACCAAAAGCACCAGAAACCTTGCTGCTCTGACAACCTGTTCTACCCAAATTGTGAGCTAGAATAAAATGCCGAAGGGTATTGAACACTTTGAGCACTGTTTCAAACTCATAAGAACAAAGAAACAATCTCTCCATCAAATATAAAAGCAGTTGAAAATTTGTGTTATTTACAAACCTTACTACGCTCATTCGACCCGTACACTAAGAAAACTTAATGTTGATGAGAACTTCTGATGCAGAGGTTAGTGCTTTCATGAAGTCATCAAACAGGAATCTCGTCTAACCTCCGCACTGCTCAAGTTATCTTCACTTTCGACAGTGGTCCTCGCTCCTTAAGTCCTGGATAACAGTAAATTGGTGTCCTGCTTTGACTATGCATACACGATATATTAATCTGCCAAGATGGGATTCGATCGCCCTGTGGCCTTCAGAACGAGAAACCACCTCCATACAGAGGGCACTACAAGCCTTATGATGAAGGTAGGTACTCGTTTAATGCGCAATTCCCCATTCGATATTGCTGTTCCAGTTCTCGTCTTTTAACTTTGCAGTGCAAAATTTTTGTACTGCTTTCCTTACCCTATCTATGAACGAGACAGTTGAAGTCAATCCATAAAAACTGCTCAAGATAAGAACAAGCAGAGAAATACCATTCATCGTAGTTCCATACCAACTCCCAGCTTTCAATAGCCACCACCGTAGCCAGCCCCTCGAGTTCCACCATAACCCCCACCATAGGTCCCTCCAACAGTGCTTCTCCCACCATAACCACCACCTTCTGCCTGATTAGGACAGTCCCGAGAGAAGTGCCCACCTTGACCACATTTAAAACAATTGCCTCCACCTCCTCCTCCAAATCCGCCACCAGCCCCACCTCCATATCCTGCAGATCCTCTCCCGTAGCTGCCACCGCCTCCTCCATACCCAGACCCACCTCCTCCCCCAGAATTTGGACAATCTCTGGCAAAGTGTCCTTCCTGTTTGCACTTATAGCACTGCGTACTACTTCCACCGCCAGACCCTCCCCCATAAGAGCCACCTCCAGCGAAACCACCATAACCACCAGATGTGACTCCATAACTATTCTGTACCTCCACGGCTGGTTTTACAGTTGGTGTATAAACGGACGCACCATAGGCAGGTGTCGCACTTGGGTAGACACCTGCGGCACTCTTCATACCAGCCACTCCATAATCTGGCTCCCCCAAATTCAGATTTTTTATCCAACCTAACATTAACTTACTCTCTGAAATCCAATCCATAGGGTCTACCTTCACCAATGTGGACTTGGTTCTTTGCTCATCATTGTATGTTTCTTCTTTGACCTTTAACTTGAATATATGTTTCGTAAATGTAAGCTTCTGTATAGCTTCACTAAATCGCTGTGGTTCATCTTGACTCCACAGAAAAAGCTCTTTCGCTGTATGATGCATGAGCTCCTCTCCAGTCTCTTGAAAAACTGTTATCCATGTTGGACCTGTATGATCTTGAACTTGAATACTCAGCAGATATCTGCACACAATATTCAAGTCTAATCAAGACCAAATGACAATAGTATCTTCGTTTAAGATGTTGAATTAACACCTCTGAAAGACAACAACGATTAAACCATAATTGAAGATCACATCTCAGATAAAAGAAAATGATTCAATTGTCAAGCTACCAAGAGATTGATGAGAAGGTGCTCATCTAACCTGTAATCACACTCGGGCACAGAACGATCACATCTGTCACAACGCCATGTACCATCTCCATTATTTGTAACTTTCTTCATACACTGCTTGCCGTTCACCTCAAGAGGACAGGCTGGATAGCAGAAATTCTCTGGTTTAATATAGAAGACAGTCGCTCTTATTGTAATCCAATCGGGCTTGTCACCTCTACCTAGTCCTTCATCCTTGATAGCCGCGACAGTTTTCCGCTGCTCCAGCCGCCCTCCGCCTCCACCTCCACCTTCTCTAGACAGAAAGACGGTTGTCGAATTCCTTCCTTCCCGATTAAACCAATCCCGCACTTTAAGTGCTTCTGGATGATCAGGATTTATAACCAATTGTGTGGAAGAGATTGTGCCCACGGACTTGCCACTGAAGTCACTAACTCGACCAGCTTTCACAGCTAACACCGGATTGGCCCCTGAATCACACAAGTCTTGCAATTCTTGCCCTTCCTTGTTACAGAAATTACCCCACATCGTAAGCTCTACACTACGGTTTGACATATCCTTCATTTGTAAACTCCTTTTCTGAGTCTCAAGACCATTCTTGCGCATGATTGTGACAGTTGGAGTGATTGACATAACCACTCCAATAATATCTATCATAGCGTTATTTTCCAACGTCTCAACTTCAGAGATTGGTTTAAAGTCATAATGTTGTTGAGGTATCGATGAATCCTCGTCATAGCAGGGTTCAATTGTTGATTGCGATTCCAAAAATATTTCCCAATCGTTCTTCAGATGGTTAAAGTTTTTCTGAGCAGCCTTCAGAGAACCTTTACTAATTAAATACACCTTACCTACTTCGACACGGTCATGAAATTGATCAACAACATTATTAAAACACGTTGCCCGAATCTCTCCACCATCTGCATCCAGCATATCGAAGGAGAATACTTTGCCTTCCCCTTTTGCATTGTGAAAGCGCCGGATCTCCCCCTTAGATGTAACTCGAGCTTTGATCGCCCAACGACCCTGATAAGGATTCAGCGCAGCAATCGGAATGATTCTTGCAGGCGCTTCATTCTTTACAATGGGTCCTCGGTTACCGTACACCGGAGCAGGTTGATAGGCAGCCATATGTCGTCCATAAGAGTTCTGGTGCTGACCTTGCTGACCTTGCTGACCATATCCCGCTCCTGCTCCGTTACCAGTTGCATTATTTTGTAATCCGGGCTCTGGCTTCACTCCTACGCCTGCAGAGGAATATGGATTGTAGGCACTTGCAGGTGCTTGACCCATATTAAACCCTCCAGTACCATCACCCAACCCCGCCCCTAGAGTTTGACCTATGTTAGTAGCTGTAGGCCTGAATCCAGAGCCGCTGTTAGCAGAATCTGTTGCACTCGAAGAAGTAGAAATACGCAACGGTGGTTGCTGCGGCTGAAGACTCCCTGGACCAGGGCCAGGACCAGGACCAGGTGCTTGCTGCTCACCGCCTGCAATCAGGTGCTTTGGATCACCAATAATTTCAGCCTTAGACTCCACGATTTCCATGTTAAGCACTATAATAATCCTGCGACCCATTACAGGACGATCCGTCAGAGACAAATAACAGTTGAGGAGCTCTTTTCATAGATGCACAAACTTGTTAATGATGAAATCGGGAGCCAGAAGAGGCGTCCCGCCGCCAATTCAATAAACTAAGATACTATACAGCCACTGGAGACTAGTTGAAGAACGATGCTTCCAAAGACTAGACAGCAATTCTAAAAGCAAGTTGCAACATGCGAAGCCGCGATGCGATAGCTCAGTGGTGCCCAAGAAGAATTACTACATCTCAGCTATCAACATGAATGCCATCTTTCCAGCAATTCTTACTTTCTATTCTGAACAGTGTTACATATGTACTCCAGCAGCTGCACAATCGATCCCTTGACGGCCAGATTATTTTTTACTTTCTCATTCAGCTGCGTCGCCAACATTGCCTGCTGAAGGTGCACGCCGTCCGAAAGAACCAATCTAAACCGCTCCGTTGTAGTCTGTGAATTCCCTATCTGACGAATGTCGACAATCTGCAGGGTACATATAGTTGTGAGGAATCCAATAATTGCACTATAAACGATGTATTCGATTGAACAACCTGAAACTTGGAAGAATTTATTCGTCTTGCTTCCGTAGTATTCCAAAAGCTTGTAAATGTTACTGCAAACCCCTAAACCACATAGTTTCTCAAAATTCATCTCACAGGTGCAAGTGATTGAAGCTATCCACACAGCAGCTACAATTAATTTCTACGCGAGGAGCTGTGCACCACACGCTACGCTAATCAGCCGCTTCTCAGCTTCAAAAACAGCTGCACCGCTGAATTCAAACCAAAAAATGGTCTTCTAGCTCGCAACACAATTTTTTGACCCCATCCACTCAAGTACTTAACCTCCACAGAACCTTTCCACCAACCATAAAACTTTCACCGCGAAAAAATCCTTCCCGCTCGAATTAAGATACATCCTCAAAAATTAAAAATCTCACTTCAAAACACAATCACATTTACACAAACCTGGAGCACGGGCCGAAGTTCGACGTCACCATTATTGAGCGCCACGATGGCGTTGGACGTGAGTAACATCCCCATGGCTGTGAGCATCTACAACTTAACACCTAATTCAACTTCAGGCAATTTTTGGAGAACAAAATCCGGCATGCTACATGCGTAAAACCTCAGAACAATCTCCAGAAAAAGGAAAAAAAGGAAAAACACGTGAAACAAAAACAGGACAATGTTTGATTGTTGCGAAGCTAAACGCGGTCTGAGGAACGACAATATATCAACACTAGACTCCGGCGGAAGCTGGAAAAATGGAAGCTCGTCCTCGAGCTGCAATAGCTTCATCAAGAGGCTTCTGCAAATTCGCGCCGCTCTTTCTCTTCATTCGGTGTTTCTTCCGCCCACCGACCGACAACGACGAATGCCGTCGTCAAATTTCATCCAACGTAGCGAGGCTTCCCCCTCCTAGAGCTTCCTCTTCATCTATATCCATATCCAGCTTCATCCAGCCCTCGTCATTTTCACTGGTGAAACGTCGGGTTCGTTAGTAGTGAGCTTCACACGGGGATGAAGTGAAATTTCTTTGTCTTGCACCAATGAATCGAACATCACGCCGTCATCACCTCCTCAGACGCATTCCCCGGTTGAACGACTGAGGGCTGGACAAGTACCGCAACCAGTGACTTGGAGAGCAAGACAGAGCAAGAGAGAGAGGGAGAGATTTATAACAATAAATATTGTAACTATATATTATTTATTGTGTGTATTTTATTATGATATATGTAAAAATGTATAATAACAGTAAAAAATTATTTTACTGTTATCTAATACTTAAATACTTAACAGTCTTATTAATGACAATAAATTTTAATATATATATATATATATATATATAATGATAATTAATTATAATAAGATTAAAATTTGGACTCCAATGCTATATTCATACAACAAATTTAATTTCTAATTTCTAAAATCATTTTAATTTATATATTATATGTGTATATAACTTGAATAATTTTAAAATAATTTATTTTTTAAGAAAAAAAATTGTTTAAAAATATTAAAATTATAGTTACATTTTGTGTACACATTAAACAGATTTTTTAGGTTGATTTTGTGAATGTGATTGACTATCGAACAAAATGACCAATAAATAAAATCTTCCCAGCAAAAATATGTTAATTGATAAATAAAATTTTATGATTAAAAAAATTTTGAATATTTTTGTGATGTAAAAATCAAGAATTAAGTTAAATTTATATTTTGACTTTAATGACATAATTTTGAATTTTTTATTTAAAATTAACATCTATTCTAGCTTCAACCTTTCATTTGCATTAAGTTAGTTGTAAATGGTTATAATTAATGGCTATATTATTATGCATATATAAATATATATATGTATATATATATATATATATATATTGGTATTTTATAATAAAATCTGTAGAATAATTATCTTATTATTTTATTATGGCATTATTTAATACCACTTTGTAAGCTAACAAAGTGCAACACTTTCTTTCATGTTGTTTTTGTTATTTTTTTTATTCACTATTGTTTGTTTGAGGTGCATGTAGATGTAATAAGACTTAATCATAACATTCAATAGTGAGAAATCATGAAAATAAATATATAAATATCAAGTATGAGATTTAGAAAATAAACAAAATATAAAATATTGAGATTCATAAGTTCTAAAAGAATCTGTATGTTTTTTGAACTAACTGTTTTATTTTTAAGTATATCCAACTTATGCTAATTCAAAAATAACGAATAATAAGATTTGCGGAGATTATGATGTGCCACGAGAACTTGGATTGCATCCTCAAAATCTGGAGAGCATTGTACGGAGAAATGGATGACTTGGCAAAGCATGGACAACGAAGAAGAAGCCCACGCTCCTTCTGCATTTCACCCCCAAGGGACGGTTCCCGCCTCGTAAGTTCCAACCCTTCCAGAATTTAGAATTTCATAAGAAACAAACAGAAAAACAAGAAACAACAGTCGCAACAACGAAAAAAAAAAATGGCGAGGTACATGGCGACGACATGGATGTATTTACGAGGTAGACATTTCTCATTCTCCACAACAGTGTTCATCCATCCATCTATTTGTCTATACTGCGACTCACAGCAGGCTTGAACTTTCGACAGAAACATCCGGAAGATCGGCTCCTAGGCGCGGTTTCGAGCGTCAGCGTCAGCGTCCATCCCAAAGAGCGGCAGTGTGCATGTTCCCAAGTGGCAGGGGCCAGGGGCACCCATGCGAAACCCTTCTCTACTTTAGGGTTAAATGGACTCCACGTGGTGGCCCCAGCCATAGTTAGCGGTGGCCACCTGACACTACACGAAAAAGTCACTTCTCTCCAGTTCCCCAACAAATCTACTACTTACTTAGACAACAATAATCTGCAAAAAGTGAACCTATTCTTACTGCGTCGGAAAAGTTACTGGATATCTGAGCTTGTGACTTTTGTTTTACCTTTTTCAGGGACTAGAAAATCATAGCAGGTCCCCCTTGTCCACCAGTGACCGAGCAGGGTAGCCTTCCAAGGCCAAACTCGGGACCAAATTGGGGGCCAAAGTCGGGAACAAAGCGGGAAGGCAGAACTCGGGATTCTGTGAGCGCATTCCAATGACAAGACTTTTGTTGTGAGGATATTTTTTATGATTTATTTTTGCTCTTCGTATTCATCTTCTTCGTCTTACGTTTAGAGCTTTATTGTGCGTTTGGCTTTTCATAAGCGCCAGAGTGGTCTCCCTCACAGGCCATTGCTTCTCTTGTGATTCATTGACAGTGGCAGGTAAGCTTACGAGCTCCTCTCCCATTGATCTTACTGGTTTATCTTGTTTCTGTTGTCAGCTTAGCTTCTTCTTCTTCTTCTTCTTCTTCTTCTTCTTCTTCTCCTCCTCCTCCTTCTAGACGTGCGTGCTACTGTAGAACCTCACTCGTCGCTGATGTCGCGCTTTTCTTGGCTTTAAAACTGGCGATTCCGTGGTAGTTCCATTCCTCGTCTTGAGAACGAGTTTGCGAGGTGGTGGTGTTTAGATTGTTCTCTTGGATTGCAGGGATGGAATTGCGGCTTCGTGTGGTTAATGGAATTTTTAAGAGAGTGCGAGGTTTGGAGCGATTTTCTTCTGGTTGTTTGTTGTTTGGATTTTGCGCCATTTGAATGGCGATTGTTGGTTGAGGATATCGGCACTTGTGTGTTGTGAGGGTTAACTGGTGCTGCGTACACTCGGTTTTGAGGCCGAATGTACCTTGGATTTGTTGAGGTTGTCTGTTCTTCGTCAGTGGATTGGATTCCTACAACATTTTAAATTTCGTGTGCTTGATCTGGCAATTATCTAGAATTAGAGGGATAGAGGACTTTGATGCGTATAGTAATTCCGCCGTCGTGTATTAGGATGTTCGGTGGCTTTTGTACAAACGAGAGGGTTTTATTGAGCAACTTCCTTTGGGTGGACGGAGGACTTTGATTGTGATTGTAATTGCTAGATGATGTCATGATCGATATCCATAATGTTGTAATATTGTACTAGTGTAGTTTTGTAAGAGAACATCGAAAGATATTCTTAGTACTTACGCAGAATCTAGTTCAGCTCTTACCCAAGCTCCGCGTTTGAGCAGTCTGGCATGTCGTCAAAATTTCAGGGTATTTGTTCTGGAGAGAAGTAGTTGGATCCCAGAACACTACTTACATTTTCGTCTTCTGAAACATTCTTTGAACCAAGCAATAAGTGGTCTTTTGTTCGATATTTACTTCGCTTGTTAGTAACTAACAGCAGATCGAATCTAAGAATGTGAATATCATTAATCGCAAGGGTGTAAATGCTCACTTTGGTAAAAGCCTAAGTATTGGATTCAGCTTTCAGATGTCGCAGAAGCACTTAGTTTACAGATAGCAATTTTTGAGGATGAATAATGATTTTGATGATAACCTTGGGATACTCTTTGAAGATCTCCGGACCATGTTTGAAAATATGAGGGTGCATTAGCAAATGAAAAAGGGAGTGGCACCGGAGAATGTCTAAAATCATGCAAGGTTCTATTTCATGATCAAACATGTAGTATCACTCATATATACTCATCTGGAAGTATTATCGTCATGTAACTCCCGATGGTGGCTCATTGTGTTAGTGAATATACTTGAGGTTTGTCTAATGTGTCTTATATACGCACACAAATAAAAATTGATGTGGGAATTTATAGCTCCAGAGCCATATGGTGTATTTATGTGTGGTTCAAGATTCATCAAATGAAAATTCGCTTTGTCCTACAGAAGTGATAATTATTACAGTTAACTAAAACAATGTATGTGTTAACCAAGTTGTTTACGCATTGAAAGCAATGGTTCTTGCATGATGCTATATTTACTAACTCAAATTTCGTCTTGCCACAGGTTTTCAAATTTGAAAACCCAAAGAATAGCTCTAATTATTGTCGGACAGAGCAGCAATCGGCTCGCGGACGTTTTAGAATGGGTGTTACCGCTGAGAAGGATGCTCCACCAGCTGTCGAGGATGCTGCACCTGCAGTATCTGACGACCCATGTGATAATCCGGAATCGGATCAGCCAATCAAAGAGAAGAGTATAGCTGGTGGTTGTCTTTCTTTGATTGTGCTGGGCGCATCTGGAGATCTAGCAAAGAAAAAGACTTTTCCAGCCATCTTCAACCTTTACAAGCAGGTACAATTGTCTTGCACTCAAACGTCTAGCTCGACACGTAGGATATTATGTACGTTAAGTACCTGATAAACACCTTGTCCCACGACACCTAAGACAAAGTTTTATGTTTTCACTAAGTAGAGCTAACTGTGTGGCCGATGGTCCGACTTAGTATTTTTATACTCTGTTGCACGAATGTGGTTTATGTTCTGGAATATTACATTGCTTAGAAAAATTATTCCGAATGCATTTTGATTTTCTCAGCATATTATTTTGGTCACGTGTTGTTTTGTGGCAGGGTTTCTTGCCGGACGAGATGCATGTTTTTGGGTATGCAAGGTCCAAAATGACCAACGAGGAGCTGCATGAGAAGCTTCTTAGGTACAATGTTTATTCATAGTACATGTTACTTTGAATATTATTATTCAAATTTGTATTGCGTATACCTCTTTTACTCTGTCGAGTTCGTCATTATTGAACTACTTGTTAGCTAATGTGAAGACCCTCATGTGAGAGTAGTTAGTGAGGAAGCGGGGTGATCCTAGCATTGTTAGTTTGTCTTTTTCTAAGCTGGTTGAGTAACACCTTTATATGTCAACAATTTTTTTGTGATTCAGGTATTTGAAAGCAGAAAGGACAGATCCTACAACGAATCCTGAAGATGTGAGAAAGCAGTTTCTTAACAAGGTACGGGACATGATTTTCACTGTGTAGACATTCTTTCAACAGTCATACAGCATCTAAATACCGACTCGGCTGCACTTGAGAAGTTCTGAAGATGCACAGCATCGATCTCAATATAATCCCTCAACGCCTTACCTATGGTTGTACCTTAATTTTACTTCATGTTTCCGGCAGGAGGAGTTTTTAATTGATTACCGATCCGTATCTAATTTACTAATAAGTTCATCGTCTAGCTATGTTTGTACTCAGTATTGAGATGTTAGCACTTATCAGTTGTCTAATTTGGTAGATTACGTACATACACGGGGCGTATGATGCTGATGAAGGTTTTATTAAGTTGAATGAGGAGATTTTACGTCTCGAACAAGAGGAGAGTGACGATAATAGTCCCACTCGTAGACTGTTTTACTTGGCCTTGCCTCCTTCAGTCTATCCGCTTGTGAGCAAGCAGATTCGGAAGCACTGCATGAATCAAAGTACGGTTTCTTGCTTCTCGCACTTCTCCTTAAGTGTGTTTCTTTTGTAATCTACTCTTTATCCTGGTAACAGGTTGCTGATTTAAGTTCTGATCCATGTGCATCATGCTACTATCTCAATTTTGACGTGAGGTTTTGTGTTGTGCTCAATTTATTTAATTTTTCGAACAAATATATGAAGTATCAATCTACGAATGTGACTGTTTCTTCTATTCTGTATTAACGTCCGTGAAGTATTCCCTACAGGAGGATGGACTAGAGTGATTGTCGAAAAGCCTTTTGGGAAGGACTTGGAATCATCTGAAGTTTTGAGTTCCGAGTTAGGTTCTCTATTTACAGAAGACCAACTTTATCGTATCGATCATTATCTGGGGAAAGAACTTGTGCAGAATCTGGTATGCCCCACTTGATCCTATAATGCGTTTGTAGTTTATTCGATTTAGAAGCAGGCCATAAATTATTCGGATCTTTATCTGACCTTATTATTGATCACAAGATGATCTTCGCATGTTCTCAGAATTTACTGTTTGATGTTCTGGTCTGTGGTGTTCGGTACAGTTGGTTATGAGGTTTGCGAACCGTTTCTTTGTACCTATCTGGAATCGAGACAATATCGCTAATGTCCAGGTATGTACAAGCCCTGAAATGTAGGATGCGGGTTAGAGAGCCGCTTTTGTAACAACATGAGATCTTTGTAAATGCTGCAAAATCTATTATCATTTCCTCCAGGTTTTTACTTAGGAAAGATTGGTCTGGTAATAATTATCTCATAGTTCAGAGTTGAGCTAGCATTTATCAATATGTCCTCGATTACACCATTGTTACAAATTACTTCGGAAAAGTAGCTGTTCTCTGATGAGTTTGTTAGTTGCATCTCGCAGATTGTTTTTAAGGAGGACTTTGGAACTCAAGGACGAGGTGGTTATTTTGATGAGTACGGGTAAGTGATTTAAAAGGAGTTCAGTTCTTGATTTGCTAGATCTATGCGTACTAGTTGCACAAATTGGAAATCAGTCAGTAGAAATACTATTATCTAATTTTGCTCCCTTGCTATATCATCAATACATATTCCAAGCCCAGAGCAGCATTTATGCATCTAGAGATATGTGAAAATTATGTTGTGGAACATTTGAAGAACGAGCTCGTTTCTTACTGCATATCACTTTTTGTCTTATTGTAGGATCATTCGGGACATCATCCAAAATCATCTCGTGCAGGTTTGCACTAGAACATGATCTAAATCTTCTGTTGATTACTGAGGTTTGAGATCAGTTTAACAGGAATCATCTAAAACTCAAAGGAATCAATTGATAGTTGTGGTGCTCGGATATGCTAAGGCTTCCTGCCCCTTTAAATCTTTTCTCTTGGCACCACCTCGTATTTCCTTGCATCGGGAACAGACAACATAGTTCATATTGCATCACTTTGAAGCCAAACTCAGTAGTCTAACTACATTCAGTAGTTTTTGTGAATACACTTATCTGAGAAATACTGAAATTGTTAATCAGTGCTGGGAGGAGCAGCTCTAAACGAATTCTTTTTCTAATCACAATTCTCAATATTGTGATCACTGTATTTTGGTTCCCGAGAGAATCGTAACTGGAAATCCTAGCTAGTATTATTCTCAAGTTCAATGTCAATTAAAATAGTTGTTATTCCTCGTATTTCGGAAGTTGCTGTAATCATTGGCTTAAGGTGGGGTTGTTCTTGGCAAACAGTGATTATGTGGCTATATCAATTCAGCTAATAGGAATATTTCTGTGAGGCAGGTTCTGTGTCTGGTAGCCATGGAGAAACCTGTTTCTCTCAGCCCCGAGCATGTTCGAGATGAAAAAGTCAAGGTATGCTGAATCTTTTTGCAGTTGCAATACAATTCACCTGCTTGTTTGTGTGGTTCATCAATTTTGATTATTATACGTTTCACGGACAGGTTCTGCAATGTATTGAGCCTATCAACGAAGAAGAGGTGGTGATCGGGCAGTATGAGGGCTATAAAGATGATCCGACTGTTCCAAAGGATTCCTTCACTCCTACTTTTGCATCTCTTGTTCTTCGTATCAACAACGAACGGTGGGATGGTATGCATTTTTGAACTGAACATTTGCTTTCTTATAGTGCTTCATTTGCGTGGTGGAATTTTTTTTTTTTTTTTTTTTTTTTTTTTTTTTTTTTGTGAAGATTTAAATTGAACTGTACTTGATCTTTTTCATCCTGATGATTGCAGGGGTACCTTTCATTATGAAGGCTGGGAAATCTTTGGATGCCCGAAAAGCTGAAATTCGTGTGCAGTTTAAGGACGTCCCTGGTGACATTTTTAAGTGTAAGTACCTCAGCTAAACTCTATTCTACGCACACTTTTTTATTTGATTTTTTCTTTCTTTCTTTATTTTCTTTTCTTTTTTGATTTCTCTTGTTTTCTTTTTCTCTCCGTTGGACTGTGACTTTTAAGTCAATTCTTTGATTCTCTTCCGGTGAAAAAGTAGAGGGCGGTTATGATTTTATTTTATCATTTGATGTGTGTAGGCAAAAAGCAGGGTCGCAACGAGTTCGTGATGCGTCTGCAACCGAAGGAGGCGATGTACATGAAGCTCACGGTTCGTATTTGCTTTATTACTTTGCTGTAAAAGTCCTAGTGAAATCGTTTGGGTTAAACATAGTTGGTAAAAATTGAACGCCATTTAAGTAACAAGGTCATGACATGACGAGTTACAGGTGAAGGAACCCGGCTTGGATATGCGAGCCACACAGAGTGAGCTAGACATGTCTTATCATCAACGCTATCAAGATATTGTTATTCCTGAGGCTTATGAGCGCCTGCTTCTTGACACGTAAATTCTTCTGTCCTCCTGTCTCATCCATTTCAAGATGGCCATATTTAATCATGTGTGCAATTGTGTTGCTTTTTCGTTGTTTGTGCCTCGATAGAAACCAGAAACGTGTTTGGTTAAAATATTGATCTAGTCAATTCGTACTTGGGCTTGTGCAGTATTCGTGGGGATCAACAACATTTTGTGCGCAGGGATGAATTGCGGGTATTTTGCCTTGGACTTCTTAGTTAGTTTCTATTTATACAGCAATTTCCGATCTCCACCTAATTGAGCAGATACATTTTTGTTCATCTTAGTAGATCATGTAGAAGTTTAATTGTTTTGACCAATTTATCCACGTCTCTGCTCAGGTTGCATGGGAGATATTTACACCATTGTTGCATCGTATTGATGCTGGAAAACTTAAAGTGATACCTTACAAGGAAGGTTCTCGAGGACCAGCTGAAGCTGATGAATTAAATGCACGGATGGGATATCAACGAACTGAGGGTTACTGCTGGAAACCACCTACATTGCAGGCAGGTGCCGCACCCTAGCAACGTGTTTTCTGGAATATAACGGTTGAGATGTTTATGAAGTACTTGTGAACGCTTCCTGTGAGATTTTAGGATACTTGAGAAGAATTTAACCTTTTCACCACACGTCCTCTGTAAATGATTTATAAGCAGAGGTTCGTCTAATATTACTTACCATTAGCAGCATTAATTGATTTAATACAGTGAAATACATGTAATAGCAAAGAAAATACAACTTGATCATGGCTCGTTTTGTGGTATTTTTTGGACATATTACATCCCCTTAACATTTTTCCTTGGCATGAAGCTCCTTACATGATATGTTGTGGTCTTGCATGTGATGGTTATATAGTTCTGGTCAACATATTGATGTGCACGTGTTTTGTATGCGATGTGCAGTAGCCAAGAGCCGAATGTGAAGAAAACACACAGAAGCAAAGAAAAGGACAGAGGTGTTTTCAGAATATTGTCTTGCAGGTTACTTGAATTATACTAATGGATGCAGTCCCATGGGTGGTGCATGTAAAATACAGCAAGTGGTGGATCTAGCATTAGAACAATGTAACTAAACCTGTAATAGCCACATTTAGCTTGACGGCTACATACCTTTTCGACATGTTCGCTCTACCAATTTGTAATCTGTAATTATCAATATTTTGCAGTAAGATGCTTACAGTAGTTCTTGCCATCATCTACTCAAATTCATGACTACTGTGCATATTCATCTACTTCGATAAACTCTTCCTAACCATTCTAAAATGCACTCACTCAAAGTTGGCAGAAAATCTCCCATTTCAACATGCATGCAAATTATCGCACTTCGTCAATTGGAAACATCAACCTCTAACCAATGTTCAGCTGGATTAGTCACTGCAGGTTTGAAATTGAGCGAAATTTTTTTGTGTTGCAGAACGTTGATTTTGACTGATTGTAAGGTGTAAGATAGCTCAAATATTTCTCTCCATTTCCGCTGTCTTCAATCATTACAAAAGGAAGGATTATCAAGGCGATTTCAGTTCTAAAGCGAGAGGTCTATCAAGCTACAGCATGTGCTGTCCACCCACTTGGAGTTGTGGCTCCGCAATCAAGCTTTAACCCACACAACCCCAGATCCTGCCACCTCAGAAAAAAGAGACCCATGAGTCATCCACCTCTGCTGCCACGTCACCCTGGCCCATCCAGCGACGCCGCGACACAACGCCCGAGACCTCTCATCGTCATCAGCGATTTCGCAAAGCTTCTGCTCTCGTCAATTGCTTGGTCGCGTTCGATTGCCGATAGCGTTGTCGTAGTAACCCATTTCGTGGAGTTGGTGAGATCGTTGTTTTTGTTGCGATGAGGGACGACGATGAGCGAGGCATTATGTGGAGGCTGCCCAAGCTTCAGACCAAGGATTGGGGCAAGCTAGGCCCTGCGTTCGGCTATGGTATCGGTTGCGGTGTGGGTCTTGGCGCCGGCATCGTTGGAGGTCCGTTGTTTTCCCCTCCTTGATTTTGCGCTTCGGTGTTTGGTGTGTAGTTGTGCGCGTGACGCTTTTGTGGTGAGATCACTGGTTGGAAGATTGGTTCATGAAGGCATCTGGTGATTCCTGTAGCACCTCAAGGAAGTGTGTCCTCTGCTGCTGTTGTTGTGGGTCTTAAGTAATTTATGTTTTCTACGATAAACATGGTTTGGTTACGGTTTCAATTTTTCGGCGTAGCTCTTGTGGAATGTGTGAGTTTAAATTGGATACGCACTTATTTGGCGCTTGATTTGATGTGAAGGAGCAAATGTAATTAGGTTTTTTTTATCGAAAAGCTGTAATTTGGTAGTGCTGCTGAAAGATCGTCTTTCCTTGAAGAGAATTTGAACAGGAATTGGAACTCGTGTTCGTGGATTGCTTGAGTTGTTCACATGCTGACCTGTGGAAGGGAGAAGCTGATCAAGTTTGGGCCTATCTCAGGCTCTGTGTTCTAGTGTACTGTAATAGGCACTGAAATCTTATTTGCAGTGTATGGGATTTTTTTCAAGTCTGTCTCGATTTGACAGCTAGTCAGAAAAAATTAGTCCTTGAATGGGTTTCTGTGCGGAACCAATTATCATGGCCATTCGAATCTTACTGTGATTCGTTACTCTCTTTCGATTTATACTGTAATTATAGGAACTAAAATTGTTAACCTTTTTGTCCTGATGTAGGGTTTATAAATTCTGCATGACTGAATGCTCGGGTTATTTAGGGTTTCGCATTGCAAAATGATTTAACAATTCAGTTAACTTAGAAACATCTGCGTGTGTCGACTTTAGCATATGATGACCCTATTATATCTTTCTTAACATTCAGTAACATTGTTTTCCGGTCGCCAAGCGTCCACAATTCTCATACGGTCGTATTATGCTACTTTGCAGGGGCAGGAATTGGCTTGGGTTTCCCTGGCTTGCAGGTCGGTTTTGGAGTAGGAGCAGGCTGTGGCGTGGGCGTTGGATTCGGTTACGGATTGGGCAAAGGTAGAGCTTATGACGACAACGGCACTTACAGTAACGTGGGAAGGCTTCCTAAACGCTCACGTAGCATTGCTGGCTCCAGTGGGTGAGTTTTATTTTTTGTTACCTTCACTTCGCTACTGCTTACTTTCTTAAACTTATTCTTTCACATCCAGAATGGAGGATATATACTTTATACCCTAGTAGGTGCACTGTGAAATTGGCCGAATTGATTGAATCTGCTGTAGGTTTTGATTCGAAGTAGCTTTAGATGCTTATGGTTTGACCCAGGTGTTCTCTTCTTATTATAGGGCTGAGATCGGAGCTCTTCTGGACGACTTAGTCTCTGGTGTGAAGCGAGCACTTGACTCCATTCAGAACGATGATGGAAAGAGGGGCCGATAATCTGTATCATTTCTATGTCATATTTGTTCTTTTTTAGTCCCAGCAGCGTTCATCTTCGTACAGGATTTCAACAAGGCTGTAGATCAACCGGGGGCGCTGCATGTAGAACTATATATGTCTTGGGGTACATGATACTCATGCATGCTCAGAGCCACTTTATTTTGTAATGTACTGATTTGACATGGTCACTTGACAACCTTTTTCAGCTAGTTGGTTTGAATCATGTTCATGCATTATGCCTGTCGTGTTAACATGCTTCAATATCAAACCATTCTTTAATTGAGAAGCGTGCTTATTCACAAATCTTGTACCTGTTCTTTGAAGTGGGTGGGTGACGATTTCACTTTCTATTGCTTTATTTCTGTGCTATGAAGTGGTTGGATTACTCTTCCTCGGTAGTCACTCTGTGAAACGTTCGAACTTAATAGAATAGTGACTATGCAAGCAGATTAACAATTGAAGGTTGGAGTACTCATTTTTAAGTCTCGATACTTGCAATTGATTCGTATACGATACTAATTTTACACTAAATCATCATATTATCAGATGGTTGACTTCAAATTCTAATGGGTAGTATGGGGGCTAGTTCTTTCTGGGAAGGATGTTGCATTGCAAGGCAAAGTATGATCATCAGATCAGGATGGCTGATCGCATTGAAGTCATGATCGGAGTTGGGCCTACTGGTTCTAAGTCAGCAAACTAGCGCTCATACGGCAAGAGTTTAGCATGAGTTGAGCACTGTTCTATTTGGTCTAACTGAGTTAAGGATCTTTTGAAGGAACTTGGAATGTGGAAATGAGTACAGAGAGCACATGCTAAGAATGAGTCGTAGGTTAAAACCAGATGCGTGAGAGAAAATGGAGAACCAAAAATCCCCAACTGGACCAAAGATGCTGTGCTTTGGATAATCAAGGGGTTTATTTGCCTGTGTGCATGGTGGAACTCCCTATATGCAATATAGGAATGTGTTATTTTATCTATAAAATAAAACAACAAATAAAAAATTTAAAAGACTCAAATTAAATGAATAGTCAAAGATAAACGATTTGGGAGATGATGTTGGGATTCAAATTGAAATGGTCACAAGAAGGCCAAAAGAATAAGGGCATTTCAAAGGTATAAAGAATACACCATTTTATTCATATGATTTCATGACTTTGGCCTTGATTCTAGAAGCATGTGTTATAAAGGATATATAAGAAAAGTTAAAAAATAATAAAATTGGCATGTTAGTAATTTATGCATTAGAGTTATATGTAGCAATTTGTAGTTTAACATTTGTTGTATTAAATTTTTTTAGAGTGGAGTGCAAAGAAATATCAAAATCTTCTCTACAAGTATTTGAGTGCAAGGGAAGTAAAATAAATGATACATATATTGTGTAGGGAATTGTAGAATGTAGTATAGTAATGCAAATATTTTTGAAGTGAATAAAAGACATTCTAAGATGAGATAGGGTGTCTTTATTTTTACATTAAATATGATTTGATAATGGATTAAAACAAAATCACAATCCCAAAAGGATTATTTTAAAAAAATGTATAGATTTAAAGACAAATTTGATATACAAAAGATATATACTTGGAACCAAAGAAATATTTAAAGATATAAGTACAATTCAAAAGTATTATATTGATGGTATATTAATAATAATATATATTTATGTATGTTTAAATAAACTCCCATATTTATTTTAAAAGAATTCAACAAAGGTATTTAAGTTTTAGAAATAAATAATAATTAGAAGATATTATTTTTAAAAGTTAATTAATTAATTTTTATTAAATATATAGATTCTTAGTTAATTTTTAATCTTTGTAAACAATTGTTAGAATTTTTAGCAAAAAGCTTTGAATATAAATCTTGTTAAAAAGCTTTTCTAAAACTTCATATAATAACTTGATTGATAAGTCTTACTAAAAAGTCTCTTTGATAGTTTGGCTAACTAATTTTGTGAAAATACTTTTATAAGAAACTTGTTCTAGTAATTTAGATGATAAGATATTAGAATCTTAGAAAAGATCACTTTAGCTTTTCAAGTATTGAAAAAAGAGATGACTAAGGCTATCTTTAACCTTTTAAATTTCGGAGTTATTTTTTTATTTTTTAAAAAAATTTACCTTACAAATTTTTTTATATCTATTAAAGTTTATTTAAATTTTGTGTTCTAATTTAGTCAATTTCTTACCTATTTCTCTAAATCTTTTTAGCATAAAATTATTTATTTGTGATTAAAATTTTAAATTATATATTTAAAAATTATTTTAATTTTTTAAATAATTATTTATCAAATAGTTAGAAGTTTTTGGAATTTAAAATTAATAATTAAATAATTAAAATTATTTTATATGACTTCTAAAGCTCTTAAACCATGTTTTATTTAATGTATCATTTGCAACTATAAATTTATACAAAGTTTTACAAAAACAAGTACTTCACTAATTTTAAGATAAATTTTTAAAAAAATCTGATTAAAGAAGTCATATTATATAATTATATATTAAAAAAATATTTAACTTAAATTAAAAAAGAAAAACTTAAAAAAATGCTTTGTAAACAAAATATTACTAATAGCAAGTAGATTTGAAATACCAAGTGCATTGTAGAGTTTTATAAAGTTTTATTTAGAAATCATAAAGAGTTAAAAAAAATAAAAAATATAGCATATGGAACTAAAGTTTAAAATTTTCTTTAAAAAAATAAAATATCAAAGTTAAAAATCTATTCTCAAAATTTGTAAATTTCAACTAATATTAAAATTTAAAGATTGAGATTTCTTTGTAATTTAAAAAAAAACTAGACATAATTAAAAAAAATATTTATTAAAAAATATTTTTTATTATAATATATTTTTTATTCTTTAATAATTTAAAAAAAATTATTAACAAGATTAAAAAATTTCAATCTATAAATCTAATAATAAATAATAAATTTTTTTAATATTATATTTTTTATTTAAGTATATCAATGTCAATTTTAAACAATTGATTTGAATTTCTTTACAACTATTCTCAAAAATTGTATTAAAATCCTTTTAAGAATTCTTTCTTATATATCATTTACTAGATTTATTTTTTTCAAAGTATTTGCATTATAGTCCATATATGTGTTATCTTTTATGGTTTTAGTTGAATTTCTTGTATGATTTTTAATAATTTGATTATTAAAGGGATTTTATATCTAGAAGCTTATTTTGTAAGGCTATAGCAAAAAGTCTAATAAATATCCTTTACTTGATAAAAAAAAAGTACTTTCTTAGGGAAGCATTGGGCTTTAAAAATAGAATAAAATAAAAAGAAGTCATAAAATATACCAAATCATTTTTTCATCATAAGTTTGAATATATTAACTTATACCTTGACTCTAGTAATTATGGAAAATATAACAAAACTGATTTCTTATTTTTAATGATCATCTTTTGGCAATTTTTTATACAACTTTTTAACTTTTTATAAATTATCTTTTAAAGTAGACTTATTGTGTAAAGGATATGAATTATGACAAAATCCTAAGGAGATAATATACTCTTGTGTCATTGAAAAGAGAAAAAGTAGTCAAATAATAAATAGATGTAAGACAAAATAGTTATTGCCAATTACAAAGAATCTAGAAAGTCTTAAACCAAGGCTAGAACTCAAGAAAAGGTATTGATAAGAGTGAAGATAGTCTCAATCTTACTTCTATATATAGTAACTACTAAGGTCTTGTGAAAGCTTTTGAAGGACCACAAGGCTTGTGGCTTAAGTGTCAAGTTGTAAATTGCTTCCAATGTGACTTCCTAATAGCCATATGACATATCTATAAAAGTTTAAATATCTAATTTATATCTAAGAAATGTCCTCAAAGCTTTTTAAAGAAGATATATTATCTTTCCAAAATATTTTTATCTACTTCTACTTCTATTTACTTCTATTTACTTAAGTAATATTGTCACATATCACAACTTTTGAATTACAATAATGTTCATGCTATATAGGAAAAAGATGTATTCTATCTCATCTTTACTTCAAGACTTTTATGCTGATTTTCTTGAGTATCTAACCAACTAAAAGTAATTTTTTGATTTTACCTAATTAAAAAAATTTAAAAATTATAATCTCTCATCTTCTCTTCTAAATATATAAACTCCGAAAACTTATTTTCTTGCTTGACACAATTCTCACTAACTGAATACAATGTTGTGCTCCCTTAAGTCATATCAAAGATTTATATCATCCCATGATTATCTACTGACGGCAGCATGTCTCCCACATATGAACCCATGTAAACCCTAATATAAACCTCATTCTTCATCAGGTCCTACTCTATTCGAAACCGATTGGTTCCGACACGACGATCAAACTAACGTGTTTGTTAAAAGAGTAATAGAGATATGGGCGGAAAGGGTGAAGCGAGGTGAAGAAATTGTTGCGATCAGGATCAGGGAATAGCGAGCTGTTGCGATCATTCCGACGAGTCCGACCTTGTTGCCCACCCCCCTTTCAACGTCGCTTCGTGCGTGGGGTTTTTCTCAAGTCGCCGCAGTTTCGTACACCAACTCTAAAATATTTTCTTCCATGCAAGTCAGCAATATTGTACTGACACTCAAACAAAGTTTTAATAATATTCTGAAAATTACACTAGTCCAAATATCATAGCCATACAATAGACCCAATCAATTCACACAAGTACACAAAGATATGTCAAATGCATTACTGCTGTGAATTCCTATCTCAATCTCTCAGCGTTGTTGTGGCCACATTGGTGGTCTGTGGTATGAACAAGCGCCAAGCCTTAATTCGAAATCTTCCGTTAAAAATAGCCTCGAAACGTAGCAGAGTCGATGACCAGTTGGATGAAAGTGATGAGTCGAAAACATGTGGGAAATATGGATTTAGAATGGAGGGGGGAGAAGCAGCGAAGCATCGCTGAATGCGTGCGAGGATGGGAGCGGGGCTTGACCGGCGCCGAGAGATTGAGGAATGAGAAAGCAGCTCCGGTCCCGTTTGCCATGCGGCGCGAGAAAGTCGTCGCCTCCGTAGGCTAAAGCAGCAGATGCAGTTACAACCTCGAAATCATGAGCATCATGAGCTCTCCCCTACGTTTTGTCTCGGTGTGACTCATCGAAGAAGTGACGACTGGTGGCCTTCAGGAGCCGGGAGAGCGTGCCTCCAGTGTGTACGGAAGTTCATTATTATTGTGCTTCGTGACAAGTATTAACGAGCAGGGTTTCGGGGTCACGACATTGTATTGCTATTGGGGATAGGGGCAGACGATGCTTAACCTTGACTAGCAGCAGGTAAGAATCAATACTTGTAAATGTCGTTTGAGTTGGTATTGCCTTGCGCTACTTGTTACTTGAATTCCATTGTTCTCATGCTTTTGCATTTGCTGGTGTTCTTTCGGTTACATTTTATCGGCTTGTTGATCTCGGTTCCATCTTCAAGTTTGCTGGCATTCGAGGCAACAAGTCCAGAGCACTATCAAGCTTTTACACACAATTAGAGGTGTAATGTCTTTCCACTGATATAAACATAGCGTCCTAATTGCCATCGGAGTTTCATGTACCTTGATTTGAGGCTAGAAAGTTATTCTGCTGTTTAGGGATTCTTCGAAAATGTGAGCATGTCGCTCTATTCAATTTGACAATAATGAAACTAATGTACAGAGATGGAGCGCCTCGTAGTTCTACTGGTGGCGGCGGCGGTTTTTCTGTCGTCTACGGTTGTAAACGCAGCTTTACCACCTGACAACGTTTCAGTTCAATGGAATCTTCTCCTTAACGGGCTCTTTTGCAACGTCACTGGTTATCACGATCCCATTATCATTCAAACTGGTATGAATCTAGCGCAGTGGCATGGGTTGTTGGCCCTGAAACAGATGAGGGGCTGTACTAAGCCAGAGGCCGTGATCGCATACGCCAGTCGAAAAATCCTGGCAAATTACTTTCCTCAGCGACAGGATCTCGTACTTGACCCATTCCTTGCAGCCCAACTCGTGGCTTTGAAACTATCTAAATCAGAAAAGAAGTTGGCGAAGAGGTTGGGCGAAGCTGTCGCGCGTCGCCTCCTAAGTAAACGCGAAATTGCTTACGACTTCGCTCTCGACGAACTCCGGGACGCAATTAATGCTCGTCAGGCAAAGCCAACGCCAGGACTACTTCGATTCCTGCCAAACGACACAGTCTTCGGTCCAGATGCATTCTTTGTCACACACAACATAGCCTTACAGCAACCCTACGTAATACCATACTCCGTCAAATACGTCGAGGAATATCTGGGCGACCTTAAGCCGATGAAGATCCCATCCAACGAGTGGGACGTTCAATACGATTTTCTCAAAGACATAGGTCGGATCGATTGGCCGGGACGCACTTACGACATGAACTACACTGCCAGCCTCTACTTGTGCGGGCGCGTGAACACTACCTACTGCTTGTTCATCGAGAGTTTCTGGACTGTCGCCACCATCAACATCTTGCCAGCAGACACACCCCTCTACGATATCGTTGAGACATTCGCAAAGGTCAGCGTGGCTCTTCACGACGCACTACTCGTGGTGTCGCAACAGAAGGATGGGTACTGGTTCTGGCGACCCCAGATGGCGTACGTAGCCGGAGATCCTCGTCACAAACCGTGGCCGACTTGGACACCCTACGGTAGAGTGATCTTCACTGGTGAGTACCCAAGTGGGACCACCATGAGCTACGGCGCTGCCGCAACCGTCTTGCAGAGCTACTTCGGAAAGAAGAAGGTTCCATTCACGGTTGACGGAGGCGGCGTTTTCACGGGCACTTCGTGCTACCTAGCCGGTACTCAAGTCAAGTCAAGACTGTTTGAATCTCCATGGGCGGCCGTTGAAGAAGCGAAACTGGGCAGAATGTACGTCGGAGCCCATTACAAATTCTCTGTCGACGATGGTGCCGAAGCAGGACGAAGAGTCGCGGAATATGTTCTAAAGCATTGGGGAGATCGTCCGGCGTCTGGTGTGCTTCCGGACACGGAGTACTTGAATGTATATGCTGAACTTCCGAAGAAATCAGGCGACTGGAATCCCCTCCGGTACACGTACTGATCGTCAAGTAGATTCATAACCGTCAAGGAAGTATGCCCTGGCTGAATTCCATCTCCTGGGAATCGCTACTAGATCGATGTTACGACAAAGTGTAGCCCAAGTTTTCGCAGGAGTCCGGATTCTGGGATTTCCTCAGATGTGCTCAGTAATCATCAACATACTAGATGACCAGTGGTTGTAGATAAATAACACGTCGATTGCGCTATCTGTTTCGGAAGAGCCGCCGACGGTTTGAAAGCTTTCAGAATTTTGTTATGATTCACAGAGGTTGCAAAACCGTTACCGACAGTCCTGTGTGGAATCGACAGCCGGTCCGTCATTTTCCTATACCATTTTTTCTGCTACATGCCACCTTAACTTGCTTCACATATCTTCGGATGATTTGTGTCTGAACGTCATTGTGGAATATAAACATTGGAAAGTTATTAAAATAAGTATCTTATAACTAATGTGTTTGATAGGTGAAGAGAATAAGTTTTAATATTGATAACTCATCTAAACATGGTGGTGTTTGGGAAAATGGACACAATTGTGGATGGATTGAGAAACTTGGCTAAATTATTCACTGTGTTTGATTGAAAATATGAATTTAGTGAAATATGAATGTGTGTTTTGAGTGAAAGAGGGCAAACATGTGTTTGCAAGGAATATGTAGAATTAGAGAATCTTATAATGTAATAAAATGGAGAAATTGTATAGACTACTATTCTGATAGAAATGGAGGTTAATATTGCAATCAAAATTTAATACAATAGTATCATTACAATGAAATAAAAAAGTAGAATAGACTACTAAGAACATTAATGTATTAACAATTATAAAAATTTAACAAATATATGCTCACAATCTTCATATTAAAAATAAAAATTTGAATGTATATATATATATATATGTATGTATGTATAAATTTAGCAGTACATAAAATATTTTATTTATACATAAAATTTTGGTATTATAATTATACATGCATAAATAAAATATTTTATATGTTTCATGAAAAAAAAAAAAAATCAATTGTGTATAAATTTTATAATGTGAAAATCTTTATTACACTAAAAAAACATCCATCATTGATGTGTGAAATAATTGAAAATTTTAAATTGTTACTATACTTTTTTAAAATCTGAAGTTTTTAGATGCATGTTATTGAATGTTTTAGAATTATTTATCCTCCCTTCTTGCTTATCTTATAGACCTCATGTATCCACTCTGTATGCAGAATCACTGAACATAATTCTTCTTGTACGTCAGAAGTCTCAAATCGACTTAAAAAAACAAAACAAAATCTATCCCCATCTCAAATCCCAATATGAAACGGGCAAAGAAATTCAACCCAAGATGTGGCATTGATATCCGGTCTACTGCCTGGTCCGGTTCTCCGATTCCGACGAACAGAACCGAACGTCGGATGGGGTGGATTTCGTTGGCCTCAGTGGATGAACGTAGCCAGAGGTGCGCCTCTTGCTCGCCTTCTCGTTCAAACTTTGTCTCTCTCTCTCTCTCTTGCTGTCAGTCTCTCTTGCTCTCTCTCACGTAGCCTTTGTTTACAAGGCTCGCCTTAGCTTCGACTTGCAAATTCAGTTGCAAGCCTCCTCCATGTGGCATACGGCGTCGCTCATGCTTGTCCTCTGAACTTCATGTTCCTTTCTTCTGGTAATTCTCCTCATCAGAGGCGTAGAGGGATTCGGTTCTGTCATCTGTTGTGAATTTCTCCTCTTGTCTGTAGGTCTCACCTGGACAATGAGAGAAAATTTTGTTTCTCATGCTATCTCCTAGCGGCAATAAGCACCTCTTTGAATGGATTCCGGGGTCCAGAGCTACTTCCCCTGATCCAGGTCTGGAGTTTGTTTCGCTTGTTTGTTGTGATGCACATGAGAATTAGGGGGGGATATGGGACGCGTTGGCATTTGATATCATGTTTACCCAGCGTGGCAGCGCAGTGCGCTCCGCTTCAGCAGCCGTCACATAATTTATAGCTGATTTTTTAAAATATTTTTGTTCGAGGTTGGTTTTTAAATTTAATCGTCGATTCACGCTGTTGGATCCATTCACGATGTTTTATCCAGAATCGCTACTTGTTGCCCGAGGCTTTTGGGATGCTGTAGGTCATCTGTCAATATCCTCTAGCTGGTGATCCTGTTTGACCCACTTCGAGACGACAATGCTGAAACCACCCGTCCGGTACACGATCTCGGTTGGGCAAGAACTGTTGTTTTCTCCATTGTTGCAGTCCCTGATAGGCATTACATCGATTCTGCAACTATTTTAGCTGAATTTATGGCCGAGCAAGCCAAAGGTGGGTCAGAGCATGTTTTTTTATTTTATTTTTCAAACGATTGTATTAGAAGAACTTCAGTAATGGAGCTGTGTGTTGGCGAGAGAGCGTATAAACCTGCAGCTCCCGGTCAAGCGAGAAATCTCTGTAGCATATTCCTGCTGTCAATGATGTTCTCGCTGGAGATCGGTGTGAATTCTGTGCGGGTGCCGGTTGTACTATTGTTGCTACAGCATGAATAGTGACGAACTTGGACCTTTATTTTAAAGTGCTAATATTGCCGATCAATCTTCGATTGTTCGAATTGGAGTGATTTAGTAGTGGTCATTCAAGGAGGTGAGAAGAATTGGTAAATTAGGTAGTGTCTGTTCGTGTGATGAGTGATGAAGACAGTCAGACTGGCACGTAATGCCGAGATTCTCATAAATTCACGGAGGTTAGGTGTCGTGAGCTATGTAAAACGTATCCTGGCTGCCTTGTGTTCTTCCCTACTTCACTTCGCCATCTTCTCATTAACAGTTAGGTGGCCAAGGATGACGTCCCTCGCCGTTATCGGGAAGGACAATCTCTTTTATCTAAGCATGTTACGATAACCACATGACACTTCAGCGAAGCCATTTTCTTCTTTAACGTTTGTTTACAGGATCAGGATTTTAAAAACTTGTTGACACTAAGGCCAACGATTTATCAGAATTTTTAAAAACTTGAACCTTAAGGTCTTCGATTTATAACGGCGAATTGTGAGTCGGAGAAGAGATTGTTTTTATGCCTGGTAATCTTGAGAATCATCACTCTTGGAAAGTGTGCTTATTCTGCTCGTTTGACGATGATTGGACCTTGGCACCTCAAAGGCTTGAGGTCATCCCAACTATAATCCATACGCTGTAGCGCCTCCCGTTTTGGCACGCTGCGGAGGAATTTCAGTAGCAGGTGCCACTGATGGTACTCGAAGTGCGTCGGGTACAATGTCCACGGAACGAACCAGAAGTGAACGTTGGTTCGAGAATAACTTCGTGGTAAGTACTTGATTGTGAAGCAACCTATTCATGGATAGGAATGTTTTGAGACAGTATCAGTGAAGAAATTTTGACGAAGTGAAAAGCTTGAAATGCTGTTCTTATTTGGGAACTCAGTGCTTTTTCCACGGTCTGCGGTGCTAGATTGCTCCGTCAGGTCTCTAGATCCAAACATACATCAAATTAATGCTGTGGTTGGTTTTCATGTGCAGCTTCTAACGATGTCTACCCTCCTTCAGACGGGGGTCAGCAATCGTCTTACAAGTCCTCGTCACTCCAGATTCATTCCGAGTGACTCTGCGATTTTCGAATTGTTTGATGTTTCATCCTTTTTGAAACTTTTACTAACTCTGTCTGACACGTATCCTGAGGCTTCTTTTATCACTGACAACATTAGATTGCTAATCTTTCGTCCTGCATTGGTTTAATTGCAGGCAGTCGCTACCTGATCAATGAGTTGAAGACAGGTTTTGGTTGATTAAGTTATACGTTGTTTTGCAGCTGGGAATCTTGCTACTCTCTTTGCTCTGGAGACTCGACGTCAGGCCGTTGAAGATTGTGGTGAGTTGGAGCCAATTATTTCGGATTCTTGGTGATGGTTTTGGAAAGACTCATTCTTCGTGAACAATGAGAAATATAAATCAATAAAAACATGCAATCAGCTTAATTCAGCGGTGTTTTCTTGCCTCTATCTTTATCTTTATCTTTTTTATCTTTTTTTTTTGAAAACCAAGACTACGATTTTATTAATTCCTTCGTACTTCAAAGTTCCACTTACTGCAGAGAGTACTCAAATTGCATTGTGCAGATAATAGCAACCGTCGTAGTGTCTGCTATTGTAACACTAGTCTACATCGGCGAATATGAATGGCACCGAGCGGGAATTACCTGGCCCTTCAGTGTAACGACCTTCAATCTTCATGGCATGCATTAGTTCGCTGTTGGATGTTTTCAACTCAAAAAAGCGGGAGATCTTGTCGTTGAGTTTAAGGTCTGCAACTGAATTCTGTTCCATGTTTGTGTCGTTTTGTAGGTTTCGTAGTAAGCTCGATGCGTGGTTGGGGGTTAATGCAGCAGCAGATTGACCGACCTGTAAGATTCTCACTGTGAACCTTTTGAATTTCTGTAATACAGACTGTCATCAGTGGAAAGAGGCAGACGATCACTGGCAGGGTTGGCAGAAACAAAGGTTCAAGATCTGCAATTTTGGGGGAGAATAGAAGGCGAAGGTCTAGATTGTTGAGAGTTCCAGTCTCTTTAACAGTTGTTGCGTTCGTGTGTATTACTTCCTATGTCTTGGGTTTGATAGAAGAGGAACGAAAAGCTCCTCTTGTGGAGCATGAAAAACAACATGTTAAAATCCAGCAAGAATGCTTTTAGCTGCGAGGCAGTCCTATATCACAACTGAAACAGGAAACAAGTACACAATTACTTGAATGCTATTAATTACGCAAAGACACGCCCAAGATTCTATCACTAATATGAAAGAATAGTGAAACCTGTATACACACATCACTCTTCTACGCAAAAAAATGTGGATGTTTAGTATGAACTCGTGGGAATGTGTAACATGCTTCCCCGAAGCATCAGTGCATACGAACATCGACTCAATTCATGGTGGTCTAGGACAAACCTGGTCACCAAACTTTGCTTAAGAAAAGCGATACCTGTTTTCGGTGCTCTGACGTAATTAAAGGAAAATAATGACAACAACTCATTAGTTTTCTTAATTATCTTAGATCCCCGCGAGGAAAAGGTGTGCATCGTTAAATTCCAAATGTACTTTATCCAGATAAAGTTATAAGCATGGACCAAGAAAGTCAAGAAAGAAAATGTGTTGCAACACGTCAACTTGTGCATAGTAGTGAGAGAGTTTCAAACTCATAGATCTTTACAGGGGAAAGTAACTTTCTTTTGTAGTATGAGTGAGTTTCAACCTTCTCCACCATTGCATGAACAAGTGGATTCATTATTCCACAAAGAAATTAAATAAAAAATTCTTCTCTTCTGATTGAGTTGCGTAATGTGCCTCAACTACCCCCACAAAAGTTGTCTGATCATCACTCCAATCAGAACTGGATATACGAATCTAAACTGTAAGAGATTTGTGTTGCTCGTTTGTTCTCGTGACGAAGAAATATAAAAACTGTTTCATCAGTTACAATTCCCCGTTTCGCGACCTCAAGTTAGCCACCAGTCGACCCTTTCGGTCCCATGAAAAGATATTGTCAAGGAAAAGTATAACTCACGACCTCCGTTCACAAACAATCACATACCGAAGACACTGTAGAGACGAAACCCGATCAGAAGTCGGCGACGCGATAGATATTCGCCCGATTCTCAAGCTCTCAGAACTGCTCAGACTATGAGAATCTGTAATACACGTCCTCATCTACTGACTCACCTCATCGGATTTAAGGCGATGATTGACCCTCCAGCCACGATTCAGGAACGGAGAAATGCGGTGGCGCGGAGGTGATGGCAATTCAAATGTCGACATCCGAGCCGGAGTGCAGCGTGAGAGGCTCCATCCCGGCGAATTGCAGCAATTGTCCCCGCTGCATTTCACCCTGCTGTGAGCTCACAAGTTGACCTTGCACAGATACAGCAGTTGGATGCGCTAATTTTAGTTCAACTGGTGTTATGTCACTGCAAAGGGAAATTTTTGCACAGAACATTGGACCAGAGTAGGCGGATCCAATTACAAGCAGTACAAGATTCTAGGCAAAGTGGGACCCGCGGCGGAGAGATTCTTTCGCGATGGTTTCTAACCGTTGTAGGTAGCTTCTCCTTTCTGGGGAAACATACATGGCAAGGCTGGGTGTGAGTATATATATATAGTGCGGCGGATCGTAGGCCTAGACGTGAAGTTGGGGCACAAAAGAAAATGCCGCTGCTGTCCTGGACCTGTCGACATTCTGTTACAGATTCGATGCCTTCGGCAGCACACGGCAGTGCGAAAGAATCTGACCATGGTCGTGATTTCATCGCTAAGTAAACCGCATTACCGAGGCAGATTGCCGTCGCACAACACAATCGTGAAATGCCAACTAGTGGGATCTTTACCACAGAACTTCATGCAACTTCGGCAGGAATTCACCTTTACAGTGAACATGAATGAGACTAGAAGTACGCCGCTGCATCACCATAATCAGCTTAGTCAATTGAATCAAATGCATATGTCAATCATGCTCTACAGAAAACTACTCTCCCCTACAGTAATGAAGCGAAAGTTATCACTTTCCTAGTTCGTGCAGTTGGGTTCTGTGGAGAATCGTGGGCTTCACAAACAACAACTCAAACTATATACACTCACACACACACACACACATATATATATATATATATATATATTATTGATCTCGTGATCCATCTCTGCTTCGCCTCGTCGCATGCTTTGCTTTGCACCAGAATGGTGATCCTTCCCACTGAATTATACACAGAATGTGTGTGTGGCCTTGCAGGTACTGTCTTCAGTGACAAACCAGCCTTTCTATGCACTCAAAAAAATGACACCTTCTTTGGCAATTTTTTAAGAAATGTATGTTTGTGTCTCTGTATATATATATATATATATACACACACACACACACACACATATATATATATATATATATATATATATATAAATATATCAGAAATTGGTTGTGCTTAAGCGAGGTAAGATCCCACTTTATTCTCACACCACCATCTATGGTGTTATGTTTCATCTTTTGATAAAGTAACTTATGTGTTCACTGGCTCATATTCTGGCCATCTTTGTATAGAATAATTTTTTCACTTTTATCAATAAATTATTATATTTATATCCAATAATATTTTTAAAATTTAAAAAATTATAAAAATATTATTGGATATTTTGGATATAAGTATTTATTTATTTATTTATTTAAAAGAAGTTTCAAACAAAAAAAATCATGTACTACATGCTGCTCCACATGTAGTACATGATTTAAAAGAAGCTTCAAACAAAAAAAATACTCTGAGTTGACATCGTTCGGTTCCAGCTGCACACTAGTTGCATTATCATTTCAGGGGAGATAGTTGCTTCCAATCAAAGATGCTCAATCACTTCAGTTGAATTCCGGACTGTGTCCACTTGTTCATGTACCTTCTTCGGGAAGTTGCCGCTGCTTGCCATTTCCTTGTCAATATCAGCCCTGGCCTACTTTTGGTTGTGTAATACAGAAATAAAAGGAATTGATATTTCTACCTAAAGTTTTATTATTTCCATCCAACATCATGTTGCATCCATCACACTGCTATAGTTGTTGTTGTTGTTGTTGTTGTTGTGATTTTGTGAATTATTCAAAGGCAATTTTTTTTTATCAATGGTCCTATGGAGCAAGCCTTTGTTTTTCTTTGCAATGGGATCCAAGATGGTGGAGATTGTTTTCATTAATAAGATTTGATACATGTGTCATCATTACAACTTACTGGGTAGAGGGCTCTAGAAAACACAAATTTTTCTTCTAAAATCCACAAGTAAAACTATTACTAAAATGCAACAAGTCATAAAACCATAACAATAACAATAGTAGTGTGATAGGTGCAATACTATGTTGAGTGAAAATAATAAAATTCTAGGTGGAAATATAAATTCTCAAACAAAATTCTATCAAAATTAGGATCAATAGATCAATGAGTCTGAATATTTTACTATAGAGATGTTGACTTGGTAGAAGAGTTGCAAGGTTTAATAATTTTTAATACAACAATTTTATTACTTAGATTAATTATTTTTGATATAGTAGTTTGATTAGCTTTGGATATAAATTTTTGATATCTTGTTTTGGCTTTATTGAGAGCATCACAATTCTTGATACAATACTTGGTAGATAAGCATAATTAACATCTAATTAGAAGATTAAGATAGTCAATAAAAATTAATTTGTGCTTGTTGGTCACTAGATTAAGAACTTTGACCTCCAACTCTCAACTAGGTCTAAACTCTATAGCTATGTAGAATCTTGGCTTTGAAGCTTTCTCTTTTTTAGGTCCAACACTAATAACCTCTTTGAGCCTTTAGCAATTTGTACTACAATTGGAATAAATTCATTTAGTAGACTTTTAAGTGTAATCCAAGTAAAAATTTTAAAAGAATTTAAAATTTTTTTTTTGTTAAAAGTCTAAATTCCTCTTAGGTTGAAATTTGGGTTCCAAGCTTGAAAGGTACAAAAACCAATAGAAGATTTATATGATGATAAAATCAAATTTTTTTGCATAACTTCAATTGAGCAAGTTTTGAGATATAAATAATTGTGGTGATTTTTGGCTTGGGCTATAGAGCCACTAGCTAACTCTTCAAGCTTTTCCTTCCATTTATATAATGTGTTATTGTCCAACTTTCTATTAACAAAACACGTAATGATAGTGTCCTAGCATAATTTTGGTACAGCTTATTTCACCTTATTTTAATTCATAGCCACTATACTTGATTCTATATGTAGCATCAAATTAATATAATTTTTTATAAATCCCAAATAGAAGGACTTACTTGGAATGTGAGGAATTGGGTGCAAATACTCTTATTGGCCATGTAGATTGTAAGAAATAAGAATTTCTTGTTCTTTGTTCAAATCCATTAACAAATTTTTGTCAATAGTCATTTCAGAATCTTATATGTGGCCCTGATGTGCTCGTCCTATGCCTCTTCAAATGCAATTTGCATATATAGTCATGCCTAGTAGAATCTTTCATCAAATATTATTATCTTTAAATAAAAAAATAGTAATAAAAAAAAATTAATATATATTTTTTTTAGTGAAGATTCTTCTAAGCTTCTTTCATATTTAAATTACATTTTTAATCCTATCTATGTTGAAATGATATGACATAATATGATGGATATAAGATTTATTCTAATAATTATCTAGTTAATATAGATAGGTAGAAGGAGATAAACATATATTAATTTGATAATATCTTACAAAGAAGCTTTTTAGAAGATTCATAGATGCAATTTCATCTTTATTTGTATCCATAGGCGATTGATAGGTTAAAAACTTGGCCAACAAGTTAGCCACATATTGCACATGTTAGTAACTTGTGGAACAAATAAAATATATGGCGCATATATAAAAAACTTGTCTTGCAAGTTTGACATGTATCTTGCAAATTAAACACATGTTGGAGGTCATATAGAATGTCGCAAAATAACTATTAGGTGGATAGTATATATAGAGACAAGAGTGAAGCCTTCTTCACTCTTATCAACTCTTTTCTTGCTTCTAATCTAGTTTAAGAGTCTTTTTATTTTTTAATCTTTGGCAATAGCCATTCCAATTTCTTCTTAAATAAATATACTTTCTTATTTTTATTTTATTATTATTTTTAAATATAAATTTTATTTATTTATATATAATTTTTTTAAATTTATATTTTTAGTAAAATTATCAAAAATATATATAAATTATTAAAATTTTATTTTTTTTAATTAAAAGTGGATTTTTTTTTTTTTTTTTTTTTTTTTTTTTTTTTAATAAGACATAAGCATATTAGAAGTTGTGGATTATCCACTTCTAAACTGATGTTGTTCCTAGAAATTTTTTTCTTTATTCTTGAATGTTTTATTTTGTATTTTTTCAATGAGAGTAGACACCTTCTTTTTTATTGTATTATCATAGCAAAGCTTGCTGAAATGAAGAGTGTAATGGTACAAATGTAAGAGCAAATAAAAGAGTTAATATTTGTAATGTATCAACTAAATTTACTACCACAAAGGACAAAAAGATTAGTATGAAGTGAAGATATAGAGATGATTGGAGTTGCTTCAATATCTACATAAAGCCATATTACTTCATTTACAATGGAACATCATTCAAGCATCAAAGAACCAAAAATTAATTTATTTGAAAAATTTGATAGTATAAGATCTAAATTTTGAGAATTCATTAATCAGATATAATTGGTGATTGAACTTCAATTTCAAAGTTATCCAATTTAAGGATCACAAGTTAGGTTTATTGGAATACTACTTTCAGATTTTATTTTATCATAATTTTCATCTTTCTTTGAATGACGTGATTCAATATTAGATAATTTGAAGATATTTTTAACAAAATTTCTATCTATATATAAAAAATATGATATAATTTGTGTTACAATCAAAAAGATCTATATCTTGTAATAAGACAATCAATCAATAATATTATATATTTTATAATTTGAATAACTAGCAATTGATATCAAATGAGATGATACTACACTTATCAGCCAATTTTTCTATGGATTACAATATGAGGATAAAAGAATTGATGCTCAACTTACTTGATCTTTAAATATTAAATTAGGCAATTGACTTTGCTATGAAGTGTGACAGTTGACTTTTTAAATTTTAATCTAAGAGTCACATACGGAAGCCTCAACATTATTATAATTCAATGGCAATATCAATGTCTTCTCAATACATACATTCAAAAGTATAGGATATGCAAATTAACATAGTATATTTTAAACTTCTTACTAAATAAATAAAAAATCCATTGTTGCCAAGAAAGATTGCGGTTATATTTTAGAAAACCTAAGTACACTATCCAACATTGTCCAAAGAAATGATGCAACTACAAAATGAAAAATATGGCTATCAAAGAACACAATATGTTAGAAAACAAGTTTGTCCAACTACAATAGGAACCATGCAACTAAAATCTTGTACAATTCCTAGTAAAGGTCTTATTCTCTCCTCAAAATCCTCTCCTTGTTTTATAATAGATGTATATTTGAGATCTAAAAATCACAAAGCCTCTGTCTTACTAGATTCAAGAGCCTCAACATGTTTTTTAAATAAAGAGCTTATTAAAAATCATAGAATATCTTTAATATAAAAAATTAAACATGTACATGTAAAAATCATAGATGGTCATTTGTTATCTTTTGGAGATGTTACTCATAAAATCCTTCCTATAAATATAACAATAGATAGTCATAATAGTTATATAATTTTTAATATAATTGAATCTCTTTCTAATTTAATTATTTTAAATTTATCATGGCTAAAAAAATATAATCCTTAAATAGGTTGGATTTCTTATAGGCTTAATTTTTTTCAAAGCATTATTAAGAATCTTATTAATCAAGTAAAAAGCCATAAATATAATATAATAAAATTTATATTTATAGATATAAAAGTATTTATTCATGCAATAAAAAAAAGATCACCTTTTGCTATTTATGCTATATTCATTTTTTATAATAGAAAGACTTCAAGTGGTATTCCAAGCTAGTATCAAGATTATTAAGATATTTTTAAGAAGAAAAATGTGGATATTCTTCTAGAGCATCATCCATATAATTACTCAATTGATTTAAAGAAAGAACTCAGCTTCTATTTGGACCAATCTATAATTTATCACAAAATGAGTTGATTGAATTCAAAAAATATATTGATGAAAATTTAGCCAAGAATTTTATATACCATTCAAAATCTCTAGTAAGAGCTCCTATTTTATTTGTAAAGAAAAAAGATTGATCACTACAAATATGTGTAGATTATTGAAGGCTCAATAAGATTACTATAAAAAATAAATACTTTCTATCTTTGATATTTGAACTTGATCAATTGAATCAAATTAAGATTTATATAAAAATAGATCTATAAGGAATATACAACTTGGACTGTATTAAAAAAAGAAATGAATGGAAGATTGTATTTCAAATAAGGTATAGACACTTTGAATATAATATTATATTTTTTAGACTCATGAATGGACTAGCTGCTTTTTAACATCTAATGAATGATATTTTTTGTGAATTCTTAAATAATTATGTTATTTATTATTTAGATAATATTTTAATCTATTCTAAAAATATAAAAAAATATGAATTACATATTCATCAAGTGTTACAAAAATTTAGAAATATGAGATTATATGCCAAGATGGATAAGCGTGTATTTTACACTACTCAAGTTGACTTCTTAGGATATATCATTTTGAATGATAGTCTCATAATGGATCCTAAAAAAGTCCAAACAATCATGGATTAGAAGATTCCAAGAACAATAAAAAATGTGTAATGTTTTTTGAGATTTTCCAATTACTATAAAATCTTCATCAAGAATTTTTCTCAAGTTGCAGTTCTATTTACATATTTAACTTGTAAAGACAAACTAGAGTAGAATAAAAAAATAAAAAAATAATTTAAAGCTTTGAAGATAATTTTTACTTCTATATTAATTTTATATTGCATCAACTTCTCTAAGGCATATTTTATGGAAACAAACACATGAGACTTTGTCTTGGCTATAGTATTGTCACAAATAGGAGCAGATGATAAATTCCACTTAGTAGCTTTTTATTTTAAAAAATTTTTAGCAACAAAAATTAACTACAAAATCTATAACAAAGAATTTCTTGCAATTGTGGATTTTTTTTTAAGAATGGCATTATTATCTAAAAGGTGCTTCTAGTCCAATCATTGTATGTATAGATTACAAGAACCTTGAGTATTTCATGTCAATATGTGTGTTGAATTGTTATCAAACTGATTGGAGAAAGTCTTTGTCAAGATTTATATTTATTATCATTTATTGGCAAGAAAATCAATAAGGTTTGTCCAATGTCCTTTCTAGATGTTTTTATCTAGTATCAAAAGAAGGAGATGCAACTTTTAATCAACAAAAAATGATTCTCTTGAAATTGGAGCAATTTCATCTTTGAGTAATAAAATCAATATTGACTATTGATTCAATTTTTTTCAAATAAGCCTAATTTAATATATTCTCAGACCCTTTCATTTATAATATTAAGAATAATTCTTCTAGGTTTCATGATATTTTAAAGTTTGAGTTCAAAAATAATCTATTTTATTTCAAAAGATCCTTATATGTTTCAAAAGATGAAGTATGATTACATGCTCTTGAAGCTCGTTACAACTTCCCTGTAGTAGAATATTTTGGATATAATAAGATTTTAGAGCTAATATCATGAGATTTTTGATGGCTACAAATGTGGAAGGTTATTAAAGAATTTGTACAATTGTATGATGTTTGTTTAAGATCAAAAATCCCTTATCATCAACTTTATAGACTTCTCCAACTATTACCTATACTAGAATAATCTTGATCTTTTATTTCTATAGATTTTATCATGGATCTTTCAAATTCAAGTTCATATGATTTTATATTCATAATTGTAGATTATTTCACCAAGATGGCATATTTTATATTATATGCAAAATCTATAATATGTGAAAAAATAGAAAAATTCTTCTTTAATAATATCCATTGTTATTACAAATTACTAAAAGATATTATATTAGATAGAAGAATATAATTTATATCAAGATTTTAGAGAGTCCTTTTCAAAATATTGAAGGTGGATATAAATCTATCTTCAGCTTTCCACCCTCAAAGTGATAGAGAAACAAAATAGATAAATCAAGTTTTGGAACAATATTTGAGATATACCATTAATTATCATTAAGATGATTGGATAATTCTTTTATCATAAAAAAAAATTGCTTATAATAATTTGGTATATTCTTCTATTCAACAAATTCCATTATTTACCAATTATGGTTATTATCTATAATTTGATACTTTTGACTTTTCAAAAGTTGATAATCTTATGGCAAAAGATTTGATGAATTAGTTGTCAAAGCTAAATACAATAATAAAGGCACAATCAAAGGAAGCTTAAGAATAACAAAAAATCAATATAAATACCTATTATAAAAAAACAACCTCAATTCTACATATGTGATAAGATATGATTGTTTTGTCATAATATTAAGAGTATTTGTCCTTATGACAAGCTAGATTATCATAGACTTGGACCATTTTTGATTTATGAAAAAATCAATCCAATTTCTTATTGATTATACCTATTAGATCTATGAAGATCCATCTTATATTTCACATATCACTATTTGAGTCATGTAAGATAGTAGATATATAAAAAAAAAGATAAATGCCACCACTATCATATTGTAGTTCGACTACTATGTAAAAATATTATTTGTATATATATATATATATATATATATATATAATTTATTACATAGCTAAGTGAGAGCCATATCAGTAGATTTTATTGGTTACAAAATATGATTAGGTTGTTAGTTTAGAAGAATTTCATTTAAAAGGGCTATTATTGAGGTTTATAGAATACATACATATATATATATATATATATATATATATATTAAAGTAACTTTTGAGGTTGATTTTATATTGATAATAACTTTATATATTTTGAATCACCTTAGTTAGATATTGATGATTCTTGAGATCTTATTAACTTTTTTTATTTGATATTTAAAATACATATTATATAAATTTTATAAGAAAAAAGATTATAAAGGAATATTTAGTATAAAAAGGAATAGTCAAGCCATTTTTGTGGATGAATAAAGATGAATGATAGAAGTCTCTATTCCTATTGGCCAAAAGTCATACCTAATGGGCTTTAAGGAGACTACTTGAGGCCTTATTAGGAATTAGGATTTATCTTTCAATAACATTTGAACATCAAAGGCTAGGATCAGCAAGTTTAGGTTTTTGGCTATGGTTTTGGTATAAAAATTATGTAATTTGGACTTTTTATAAAAGAGATATAGGCATTCAAAGTTAAGGTGTCAAAATTGTATCTATTGTCACTCTTTTGAAAATAACTCATATGTACAAAAAGAAATAAAGGATTAATAATTGAGATTGAAAAGAATATTTTTTTGGCTATACTTTTTATATACAGCTTAATAAATTTTAAGCTTGGATGAAGGAGATATTGAAAGTTGAAAACAATGCTTGCAATTTAAGGGCAATAAGTGACCTTGCTTAATTAGTAGTTATGTTTTGAACTATATCTTAAGTAATTTGATAAGTTTTTAACTCAAAATTTTTAAAAGTATGTAATTTCATATTACAAAACTATACAAAATTTTTATAGCATTAAGATTTTGGATTTTAGAGATATGAAGGAAATATTGATCAAATGTCTATAAACTGGGATTTTAATCATCTGTTAGGATTTTTAAGAATCTATAGTTGAATTTTTTTTGTTATAAAGCTTAAAAATATAACCTATACTTTGAAGAAATTTGATGAAAACTAAACAGTTGGATCAATAGTTATTAAACTACAAAGTTCAAAAAGAAATCAATTCTTGTTGGTGAATAAGATATTGAAGGATTTTGTTGCAATTTGAGCATTTTGAACAAACTAAAAGGATTTTTTTTAGAGCCAAGACTTTATGGAAGTGAAAAAATAGATGTATGGAGCTATAATAAAATTTTGATATAAAGATGAGGTTTTAAAAAAAGATTATAGATTTTTCTTGAAAATTATTAACAATCTAACTTATCAATAACAAATTAGTTGTGATTTTATAAAAAAAATGATATTAAGGATTTTCTATATGCCATAGAAGGGCTTTATATACAAACTTATTTAAATATAAGAGGATTTTAGTAATATAATAGTTTTTTTTAATAATATTATCGTATTATTTGTCTTTTTTATTAAAGACAAATTACTTATTGGAATCAACATACATGTGGCAAATACATCAACAAAAATCAACATATATCAAAATTAAGATAAAAAGTCAAAAAAATCTTTGTTATAAAATTAAGCAAGTTCAATAAAAATTTCATTCTATCTTGTATCATTATTTGCTATTTTCTTGAATTTTCTAATGCCAAAGAGATGGAGAATCAACAACTAGAAAATTCAACTTAAAAGCTATCATTTGCTAATTTATCAGATGAGATGTTATAACTATTACAACCTTTAAGATGACAAAATAGGGATGAAGATCTTCAAGAGCAACATATTCTTTCTCAAATTAATAAAAAGATATAATGTATTTGATATCACAATCTTAAAAAAGACTCTCATTGTTTGGTAATATTTTTAAAGATAGGAACTATTTCTGATGGTATTCCAAATATTTTCTTTGAAGAAAGTTATAAAGACCTCAACAATGATCAAATATCAAGGTGGTCCTTCTACCTTCGTATGAACACTATTGATGGCTAAGTAAACCTATCAACTATCTTCAAAAAAAACAAAGATTAGAATATGTGATAAATATAATTCAATGCATCTTGGACTTCTTCAACATGTAATCACTATTATTGATAGAACTTGTTCCTAGAAGAAAGAATAATGTAACAAACATATGATTTATTCTAATAATTATCTAATTAATATAGATAGATAGAAATAAATAAAAATAGATTAATTTGATAATATTTTGTAGAAAATCTTTTTAGAAGCTTCATAGATGCAATTTTATCTTTATTCGTGTCTATAGGTGATTGATAGGTTAAAAACTTGGCCAAAAATTAGCCACATATTGCACATATTTGTAGCTTATGAAATAAGCTAAATATATAGCACACATTATGACAAATGCAAGATAGCAGGTTAGCAAAGAGACAAAAAAAAGATTATAAAATTAGAATGATTTCAAGAACAAAGAATTAAATTGATAAGAATAAAGAATTAGATGATTGATAAGAGCAAGGGACTAAATTGATATCAAGAAACAAGGCAACAATTTGGATTGCTCTAAGACTTGTGTTGGAAAGATTGAGATATATCTTGATCTTGATCCCTATTTATATTACAAGGCCTATGTCCTATTGAACCTTCTAAAAGTATCTTAGAAGATTTTAAAAGACTAAAGAAGATTCTAAAAGACTGAGATAAGTTTGAGAAAACTAAAAAGATTTTAAATTATTTTAGAAAACTATAGAAGATTTTAAAGAAGGTTCTAGAATATTTTGGAAGATTTTTAAAAACTATGGAAGATTCTAGAAGACTGTAGAAGGTTCTAAAAGACTATAAAAGATTTTAAAGAAGTTTTTAAAAGATTTTGGAAGATTTTAAAAGACTATGGAAGGTTCTAGAATGTTGTGACTTGAAATATGTTTGTAACATCACCTCTCCTTCTAATGACAAGTTCCACAAGGAATTGAAGTAATTTGATGATCAAATCACATATGTAAAAAATCTAAGATTTGTCAGAGTAGAGAAGCAATTTATTCTATTTTTTATTCGTTAGTTATTGATTCAATAGGACCTTTGAGGTAGCATTGATAACTTCTAGATATAACTTCTATTACATCAACATCCCATCTAAGAATCTATTTTTTGTTGCAACCTCCAAAATATCCTTCAAAAATAATTTTTGGTCCATCTAGAATCACCCTTCCAACTTCAAGGAGTATTACCAAAGCTCGAGCATTTGAATCAAGATTTTTGTATTGAAGCCATATCTCCAAAGATTCCAAATGTGGTCTTACTTGATATTAGAATATTCTTTCTTTATCTTATTCATGTTCTTCAAATTTAGCAGATTATAAAAGTTACAATGATTCATCAATCACTTATGTGATAGAAGAATCTTCTAATTTTTGTTCCTACAAATCCCTTAAAATGTAAAGATTTGATATCATAACTAATAATCTTCAAGTAGGATCTATTCTATCTTAAAAAAAATGTCTATATACAAGTGAAGGTCTTAGCGTGGTTCTCCCTCTTTTATATTGGTCTTTTGACATTGGAAGAAAAGTATCATTTAAAAGCCAAGAAATGTTGATATTTACAAAAATCTTCAATGGCAATTGAATCTAGGTTTTTTAAGATATTATTGATGTAATTTGTAAACTTTCTCAAGTGCATTCTTAAGATTATCTGAAGGTTCTTATGTTATTTTGCTAACTCCATAGCTCTTTTAATAAATGAAATATTCCAATCATCCATGTTTTATATATAAATCTAATATTTCATCCACTTTGTATTAAAGCTCTTGATTGACGTCAAGTAGGGTTGGTCATGGAAGAGTTCTTCCAACAGCATTTGATTTATAAAAGGTTTCTAAAAGTAAGATATGAAAAATTGGATGAATGTGTATGCTATTTGATAATTCAAGATGAAAACTTACTAGATTTATTTAGTGTAGAATCATAAATGGTCTAAGTCATTGGTAGTTTAATTTATGTGATGGTCGATTTATTTGTATATTTTGTTGAAATAGCTAGATACGATCTCTTATCTTGAACTTTAGTTGGTTCTTGCGATGAATGTTTGCATAGTCTTTATATCAATCTTGAGTCATTTTCAGTTGGAATTTTAATTCTTCATGGATGGTCTTGAAGTAGGTAGTTTGATTTTGTGCAGCAAGACTTCTTACATCTTCAATTTGAAATAGATCTATTTTAAGGTGGTATCTATAGTTTGAAAAGAATGGAATTTACTTTATCGAAGAATGTTCGATGTTATTATATACAAATTTGGCCAATAGTAGGAGGTCTATCCAATCATCTTGTTGGTAATTTATATTATAACAAAGATATTATTCTAAGATATGATTCATTTGTTCTGTTTGACGATTGGTTTAAAGATGATAAGCTGATAAAAGATTAATCTTGACCTTCAAAAGTTGAAATAGTCCTTTCCAAAAATTTGATACAAATTGTGGTCCTTAGTTCAAAATGATGTCATTTAGAAGGCTATGTATTCAATAAATATTATCAATAAAAAGCTTTGCAATTTCCTCTCCAAAAGTAATCTTGTTGAATGGGATGAAATCTGCCATCTTAATAAGATGGTCTACCAGTACAAAAATTGAGTCTTTTCTATTAGAAATCAAGAGGTTTGTAACGAGGTCCATGGATAACAATTGCCATAGGCCTTTAAGAACTAGAAGTGGTTGGAGAAGTCTATATGGTTGGTGTCTTGGAACCTTTGCTTACACACAAATTGTGTATGATTGAATGAATTCCTTCACCAATTTTCACATTTGAGGCCATCAATAATCTCTTGATATTAATTTTAAGGTCTTATTGAAGCCAAAATATCTAATTGTTGGAAGGTCATGTTGTGCTTAAAGAATCTAAAGTCTTGTAGGACTTAAAAGAATATACAAAAGATCCTTGAAATATAACAATGTCTCCTTGAATTTGAAATTATTGTTTTCTTTGACTTGTGTATTTTTTAAATATCATTGAATGCTATCTATAAATAAATTTGTCTTTATTATTCTTTGGATTTCTATTTTAAGAATTATATCTATATAAGAAAATATTATCAATGTCTTCAACTGCAAATTAGACAACTTTAACATAACTGATTTTTGTTGATCTAATATCATGTTTTTTATTCTTGGTGCAAGATATGACCATCAAGAAAAGACATGTGGTTTCCCTTAAAGTTTTTTCAGATGATATGTAATCACAAAATCAAATCAAGATAATGACATACTCCATTGTACTAGACAAAAATTTAAAACTTATGTACTCATAAAACAATCCTAATTTTTATAATTAGCATATATCATAATCTTATATTAAGCTCTTTCTAAAAAATGGTACAACACTTCAAAAGTATCAACAATTTCCAATAATTCTTTGTTGTGGATCTCATAATTAATCTTTACAATTGAAAATTTTTGAGAGCACAATATTACTAGATGTAATTGACCATCATCACTAATTTAAGAGAGTACAGATTCAAGTGCAAAATCTAAGGCATCCATTTCTAGAATAAATGATTTTGTTGGATTTGCGTGGACAAGTATAGGAGCTAAAATGAAGGATTTTTTTAACTTCTTGAATATTTTTTTAGCCTTATCATATCAAATAAATTTTTTCTTACTTATATATTGTATTAGTGGGATCGTAATCTTAGAATAATCTTTGATAAAGATTCTATAAAAATTTACGAATACCAAAAAATATTGTACATCTTTAATTGATGAAGGTTGTTTCTACTCTGTAACAATTTATATCTTCTTTGGATCCATAGAAATCCTATATTAAAAGTAATATATCTCAAAAATTCAACTGATGGTTGATGGAAAGAGTACTTCTCCAATTTGGCATACAATCTACTTTCTTATAGTTTCTCCAATACCATACATACATGATGTTCATGTTCTTGTTTGTTTTTAGAAAAGATCAAGATATTGTCGAAGTAAATGATTACAAAGTCGTTTAAGTATTTCTACAAGATATCATTTATCATATGTTAAAAGACTACAAGTGCATTTGTAAGTTGAAAAGGCATAATATTATATTCAAAATATCCATACCTTATACAAAATATTTTATCTTTTATTCATCTCCTTCTTTGATTCTGATTAGGTTGTAGGTGCCTCTCAAATCAATCTTCGTAAAAATCTTTGCTTATCCTAATTATTCCAATAATTCTAAGATTAATAGTAGTGGATAGTAGTTTTTTATAATTACTTTATTCAGACCTCAATAATCAACACACATACATAAAGAACCATCTTTCTTCTTTACAAATAAGATAGGAGCTCTCGCAAGTGATTTTAAATGTCTAATAAAATTCTTGGCTAGATTTTCATCAATATATTTTCATAAGGCTAAAAGCTCTATCTATGAGAGATTGTAAATTAGACCAAATGGAAGTTGAGCTCTATCTTGTAATTTGATTGTACAATTATAAGGATGGTGTTCTGATAACATGTCTGTTTTTTTTTTTTTTTCAAATACGTCTTCAAGATCATGATATTGACTAGGAATATCTTGCTTCAGTTACTCCATTGGATCTTTCATTAGAATAGCATACAATGCAAATACAGCTCCTTTTTTTATTGCCTGTATAAATACTTTAGCTCCAAAAAATAAAGTAGTACTTTGTTCTTTCTTATGATATTTGGATCTTTAAAAAAAAATTGCAAACTCCAAGTAATATCAGGATTATGTAATTCAAATCAAAGGAGTCCAATGACAATAGGATTTGTTGGACATTGAATGATGTTGAAGACAATGTGTGATACTTGATCTCCTAGTACCACTTCTAATAGTTGGGTTTCTTCAATAACATCCCTTGATGCAAGGTTTTGTCTATCAATGATTTCAATGGATCCAAGATAGATCTTCTTTACAAGTATAAGTTGTATTTGGTTACAAAATCTTTATCTATAAAGCATATTGAGGCTTTAATATTTAAAAGGACTTTAGTAGAATATAAAATAGTATATATATAAGAAATCTTAAGATAAAAATCTTTAGTAGAAATCTTAAGATTCTTATATGTACAAGAAATATAAAATAGGACATTGGATTTGGAGGTAGGAAGAGACTTTTTCTAGTACTTTAGATTTGAAGGTGTCCAATTGCAAGGTCCCTATTATGGCTAGATGTCTTTTTTTTCTGATTTCTCCAATTCAAATATTATATCTTGTGCCTTGAATTCTCTAAACTTATTTGGACAGTTTGCTGCCTTATGATTAGGTCTTTTACAATATAGATATAAATTCTCTAACCGATGTCTAGTCTTTTCTGTTGGTATTAATAGCTTGAATTGGATTGTGTCAATCTATATGGATTCAAGAAATGTCAATGGCTTTTTCAATATTCTTGAAGATGTAGTAGACGTACTTTGATAGGTATTACTGAAAATTGATCGCCTCTCCTGTCATTATTCAAATAGACAATTATCACAAGTTATAGCTTGAGATATGAGTTCTTTTAAGCTTTCAATTCTTGGCATTGTGATCAATAAATTCTTCACATCGTCTTTTAGGCCATCTTAAAATCGAATCATTAAAGCCATGATTTCAAACTCGATGGAACAAATCATGATTTTAGTATGGCCTAAAAGACGATGTGAAGAATTTGTTAATCATATCATTTTAATCACTATTTCCAAATGCAATAGCAAATCTTTCCATAAAAGCCTCCAAATTGTATAGGATTGAAGAATTCTTTTTCAACAATGGAATAAACCATGATCAAGCACTTCTTCATAAAAGAATGCCTACAAAAGCAACTTGAGTGAATGCATCCAAATAATGAGAAGGATATAGTTGTTAGGGACATATACTTTGGAGGTTCATAGAACCTTCTAGGATATTCTAGAAGCTTCTTGAATTAATGAAAGTCGGTTGAGAAGCTTACCAGTTAGTGGAAAGAGCTCAAGAAGCATCCGATGTCATCATACAATGTAACTATTAGGTGAAAGAGTGTGGAAATAATATATTATAGAAGATCTTAGTTCAAAATATTGTAACAAATTATCTTAGAAAAATAGATAGTAGTAAAAAGGGAATAAAACTAATGAATGTTAATGCTACCTGTTTTACAAATGAGCTTCTATTTACTTTGTAGGGCCATAAGTAAGGCAAAACAAAGTAGATTGGAAAATAAAATGATATAGGCATATATAAGAAGGAGTTAAGAAGAGGTTTCAGAAAAATTTACTACAAAAATCTCAAAATAGATATCCGGAAAGGACCGGTTATAGGCTAGGATTGAAATCAGGCCCCAAGGCACAAAACTGCATGCCTATGGCGGATCCAGGAGGCTTTTGCAAATTGAAGACTAAGGTTACAGAGGAGACTTGAAGAATTTTGTATGAGAGTTAGTTTCAAGTGATTTGGAGAAGAAATGACTTTGTAATAGCTTTGCAAAATCAGGCTTATTTTGGGCGACTTGGGATTTTGTGAAATAAAATAGGGTTGATGTTTTAAGCAATTCCAGAAGTTTTGCAACAGATCCATGGTTGAAAATTTGTGGATTTTTGAGTATTGTTGTTATTGATGTGGATTGTGAATTTGAGTTGAATCTAATGGTTTAGTTGTATGTAACTGAGGTTTAAATGGGTCAAGGTCTCAGAAATTAAATTTTAAGGCTCAGTCAAGATTTTTGAGATCTTGAGCAATTTGTTAGTTGGATTGGAATAAACTTTATTTGTGTAGTTAGTAGACTTGTTTTCCTATACACATGAGTGATTTGAGACTGATTGAATTGTGAAGAATGGAGAAATCAACACTGGAAGATCAGCATCAAGATTGGAGAAGAAGGCCGACCAACACCTGAGAAGGTTTTAGGATTTTTCTTCCATTTGGTAAGTTCGATTTCCTTCAAATTAGTTGTGCTTGTTGTTGACTAAGAGATTAAAAGGTATACAAAGTTTTAAATAAGATCAATGGTTTAATCAACAGATATTAAGGTTCTAATTTTTCCTAGGGTTGATTTGAATTGGTTAGAATTTTGTTTAAGATTTGTTTAGGATTTGGTTTAGGATTTGCTTTAAGATTTAGGGTTTGAATAGGATTTGACCTAGGGTTTGGCTTAGGATTTGACTAGGGTTTGATTTAGGATTAGGGTTTGATTTAGGATTTGATTTAGGATTTGATTTAAGATTTAGGATTTGATTAGGATTAGGGTTTGATCAGGATTTGACTTAGGATTTGACTTAGGTTTTGACTAGGATTTGACTAGGATTTGACTTAGGGTTTGATTTAAGATTTGATCTATGATTTGAATATGGTTTGACTTAGGATTTGATTTAAGTTTTGACTAGGGTTTGACCAGAGCTTGACTTAGGGTTTGATCTATGATTTGAATAGGGTTTGACTTAGGGTTTGATTTAGGATTTGACTTAGGTTTTGATAAGGGTTTGACCAAAGTTTGATTTAGGATTTGACTTAGGATTTGACTTAGGTTTTGATTTAGGATTTAACCTATGGTTTGAATAGGATTTGACTTAGGATTTGAACAAGATATGACTTAGGATTTTAAGATTTCTATTTTTAGTATTTTTTAAATTTAGTATTTTATATATTATTTTCTTTTATAATTAATGTATAATTCATTTACTCTTCTTTTAAAATTTCTTTAAGATTGGATCAAAATTTGATTAATAGTGTTAAGATTTAATAGAAGTTGTTTAGGATTCTATTAGAGTTGTTAGGATCTTGTTATTGTGTATTTCCCTTTTATCTTCCACAATTAGGTGCCCGGAGCATTCTCGAGCAAATTTGCACATATTACGATACAGAGCTAGTAGAAGGAGCTCAAGAAGCTTCTTAGTTGGTAGAAGCTACTTAAGAAGCTTCTTGGTCTGATGGTAGCTACTCAGAAAGCGTTCTAGATAGGAATATATATAGAGGTTGAAATTGAAAGTTTCTTTAGTCTCGACAATGCATCTCTTAAAATTCTAACTCACCTTTTTTGGTGTTATTCGTGTACTTATCTGTTTAATCTAAGTTTTTGATTTTCTTCTAGAAATCTTATCCTAATGTCAAGTTCTTTGTTCTATATTCTTATGTCTTTGATAATAGTCGTATATAAAGTCATATTTGTTGCACGAACCATCAAAAGTTGGATCTTGTTCTATCAAATTTATCAAGCATATTAGCTTTTGGCTCCTTTATGACAACCTGTCAAGGACAATAATTAGATGAAATCAAATAAACAAGTGAGACCTCTCTCAAAGAAATAAATATAAAGAAGTATATGTATTAAAAAAAAACTGGAATGGCTAATGCCAAAAGACAAGAAAACTAGAGACTCTTGAACTAGACTGGAAACAAGAAAGGAGTTGACAAGAGTGAAGAAGGCTTCACTCTTGTCTCTATTTATACTATCTACCTAAGAGCTAAGTGGCGACGTTCTATAGGACCTCCAACACGTATCCAATTTACAAGACACGTGTCCAAGTTGCAAGACACGTGTCGAACTTGCAGGGCAAGTTTCCTATATGTTCGCCACGTATTTAGCTTGGTCTTCAAGCTACCAACATGTGCGACATGTGGCTAACTTATTGACCAAGTTTCTAATCCAAAAGTCTACTATGGACACTTATAAAGTCAAAGCAGCGTCTATGAAGTTTCTAGGAAGTTTCTCTAAAGATATTATGGAATTAACTGCTTTTACCTTCTTTTATCTAGTTCTATCTGATCATATAGGTAACTATGTATATGTCCTTGACATTGCCCCCCGCTAAAGGGTGGTTCGAGGAGGCGGTGATGATTATCAATTACAGTAATATTAGAAAGTCGGAATCTGCGGCGAATAGTATTTATAGCATATTACGATCTTTGTTCTCTTGAAAGGTAATTGATGGGTCCTCTCTCGATACATCGATAGTGTCGTTCAGGGTGAGAGGACCACCTGTTATTTGATCATTGTTGTGACCTTCATAACTTCCTTGATCCAGCTTGAAGTCTCTGCATAATTGACTTTCATATCTCCCGATAAAATTATTGCATGTCGAGAATCTCTTAGGAATTCGTGATACCAATAGCGTTATGTCTGCATGCATCTATTTGAGAAAAGAACATGTCGTTCTTGAAGATCTTCATCTCGGTTGCATCGTCTTGAGGGTTGTGACAGTCGCAATGTCTCGTCCGGTAGGTCAACGAATGAAGGCTCTTGAGTCAAATCCATTTGGCTGTTGATTCTCCATCTCCTTAGCGTCACAAAATACAAAGAAGCTACAAACAAGGATAGAAAGTTGAATGTTATCTTGCCTACATCTTGTTTCTTTTATAGGGAAAGTTTTCATCTTGGTTTCAATGGATGTTGTTGATGAAAGGTCTCCACCTTCCTCACTGCATTTGCCAGATTTTTTGCTGGTTCCCATGTGCATTCATTAATATCGTATCCATGCCAGTGAACAAGATATTCCAACCTATTTCGGTGCCGCCTTGAATCTAAGACTTCTTCTACTTCAAATTCGTCATTATTATTCACTTCTATAGGAGGAGGTGGCACTTGTCTTCTTCTTGGTATGTTCACTATCTTATATGGTTCAAGAAGAGATACGTGGAATACAGGGTGGATCTTCATAGACTCTGGTAGGCATAATCGATATGCAACTGGATTAATTTGTTCAGAAATACGAAAAGGTCCAAGCTTACGATAGTCCAACTTGTCACAAGGTTGCGTAGTCTTGATATTGCGATGAAGTAGCCATACCTTGTTGCCTACGTTGAGTTGTGGTTGTTCCTTTCGATACGCATCAGCGTTTATCTTTTGTCGTTCTTGAGCTTCTTTTAATTGTGCCTTCATTGTTATATGTAGTTCTGACAAATGATTTACCAAGTCTTCCGCCGCAGGATTGTCAACTTTTGAATAGTCAAAAGTATCAAGTCATGGATGGTAACCATAATTAGCAAAGAAAGGTGTTTGTTGTGTAGAAGAATGTACCGTATTATTATAAGCAAACTCTGCCAATGGTAAAAGAGTTGTCCAATCATCTTGTTGGTAGTTGATGGTACATCTCAAATACTGTTCCAAGACTTGATTTACGCGCTCCGTTTGTCCATCAGTTTGAGGATGGAAAGCTGAAGATAACTTTATATCCACCTTTAGAATCTTAAAAAGCGTTCTCCAAATTATCGATACAAACTGAGTTCCCCTATCCAATATAATATCCTTAGATAATTCATGATAGCGATAGATATTGTCAGGGAAAAGCTTAGCTGTTTCTTTGCCTGTGATAGATTTTTTACATGGTATAAAATGTGCCATCTTAGTAAAACAATCTACTATCACGAATATAGAGTCATAAGAACCTGAGTTTGGAAGATCCATGATAAAATCCATAGACACAGAAGACCATGGTTGTTCTGGAATGGGTAATGGCTGAAGAAGTCCGTAGGGTCGATGGCGAGGAGTTTTTGATCTTGAACAAACATCACAAGTTTTTACAAAATCTTTGACTCCCTTCCACATTTGAGGCCACCAAAAATCTCTAGATATCAACTCTAGAGTCTTATTATACCCAAAATGTCCTGCTGCCGGGAAGTCATGACGAGCTTGAAGAACACGTAATCGTACTTCACCTTCTGGAACATATAAGCGCCCTTCGAAATAGAGTAGATTTTTCTTGAACTCAAACTTTGAAATATCATGAGACTTAGAAGAATTATTCTTAATTTCATGAATAAGAGGATCTGAGGACATACTTAACTGGACTTGTTTGAGAAAAGTTGAATCAACAGTTAATGTTGATTTCGTTGCCCGAAGATGAAATTGCTCCAGCTTCAAGAGGGTCGTTCTTTGTTGATCAAAAATTGCATCTCCTTCTTTTGGTGCAAGATAAGAACGTCTAGAAAGTGCATCGGACAAACCTTGTTGTTTTCCTGGCCGATATGTAATAATGAATTCGAATCTTGATAGAGACATGCTCCAACGAGCCTGACGACGATTCAACACGCGTGCTGACATGAAATACTCGAGGTTCTTGTGATCCGTATACACGGTGACTGGACTAGAAGCGCCTTCTAGATAATGACGCCATTCTTGAAAAGAATCCACAATTGCGAGAAGTTCTTTATCGTGGATTTCGTAGTTGATCTCTACTGCCAAAAATTTCTTGGAATAGAAAGCTATTGGATGGAGTTTGTCATCTGTTCCCATTTGTGACAATACTGCGCCCAAAGCAAAGTCAGATGCGTCTGTTTCCATAAAAAATGCCTTGGAAAAATCAATGTGATACAAGATTGGTGCAGAAGTAAAAGCTATCTTCAAAGCTTCAAATGATGCTTCTGCTTCTTTATTCCACTCGAGCTTGTCCTTACAAGTCAAACGTGTAAGTGGGGCTGCAACTTGAGAGAAGTTCTTGATGAAGATTCGATAGTAATTGGCAAATCCTAAAAAATATTGTACATCTTTTATTGTTTTTGGAATCTTCCAATCCATGATTGTTTGGACTTTCTTAGGATCCATCATGAGGCCATCATTTGAGATGATATATCCTAAGAAGTCAACTTGAGTAGTGTGAAATATACACTTTTCCATCTTAGCGTACAATCCTGTTTCTTTGAATTTTTGTAAGATATGACGAACATGTGTTTTGTGCTCTTCTACGTTCTTAGAATAGATTAAAATGTCGTCTAGGTAGCAGACAACAAAATCATCTAAGAATTCATGAAAAACATCGTTCATGAGATGTTGGAAAGCAGTTGGTGCATTTGTGAGTCCAAAAGGCATAACATTATATTTGAAATATCCATACCTTGTTCGAAATGCAGTTTTCCATTCATCTCCTTCTTTAATGCAAACCAAGTTGTATGCTCCTCGTAGATCTATTTTTGTATAGATCTTAGCTTGATTCAGTTGATCAAGAAGTCCGGAGATTAAAGATAGTGGATACCTGTTCTTAATAGTGATCTTGTTAAGTCCCCGATAATCCACACACATTCGTAATGATCCATCTTTTTTCTTCACAAATAGAATTGGAGCTCCTGCAAGAGATTTGGAATGGCGTATGAAGTTCTTGGCTAGATTCTCTTCAATATACTCCTTGAGTTCAGCCAACTCATTTTGTGATAAATTATAGATTGGTCCAAAAGGAGGCTGAGATCCCTCTTTGAGATCAATCAAACAATCATATGGGCGATGCTCTGGAAGAATATCAGCATTCTTCTTCTCAAAAACATCTTGATAGTCTCGGTATTGGCTTGAAATGCCACTTGAAGCCTTTCTACTATCAGAAATAGGTGTTGCGTAAATAGCAAAGTTGATCCTTCTTTTGCTGCGTGTATAAAAGCTTTTGCACCTATAAGTACAGGTTTTACTATACCAGGCTTGTAGCTTTTTATTGGATCGGTAGGATGTTTAATAATATCCTGGGAAAAATCAAGTCTATGAGAATTCCAATCTATTTGAGGGTTATATTTTTCTAGCCATGACAAACCTAGAATAACTGGATTAGACGGAGATTTAATTATGTTAAAAGTTACATAGCTATTATGACCATCTATTGTTATTTTTATAGGACGTGTTTCATGAGTGACATCTCTTAAGGACAATGGGTGACCATCTATGACTTCTACATGTACGGGTTTAGGTTTCTGTACTAAAGGTATTTTATGATTTTTAACAAATTGTTCATCTAGAAAACATGCTGAGGCTCCTGAATCTAATAAGGCAGAGGCTCTGTAATTTTTTGGTCCTAAATATGCATCTATCATAAAACAAGGAGAGGGTACTGAGGAGAGAATAGGACCTTTACTGCGAATTGTACAAGGTTCCAGCTGCACGGTGTCATACTGCATTTACGTGCAGTGTATAAAAATATTAAAAATCTTGTTTCTATTCTTAATATATGTGTGAGTGTTAGAGGTTATTTTAGAAGATATTTTAAGGAGAGGATTTATTATAGCCACTTAGTTAGTGAATTAAGATGGCTATTTGTTTTGTTCCTACCTTATTTATATCCTAGAATAGATTCTTTTGTAATTAGAAGAAAAATAAAGGTTGTTTTACCTTTCTTGTTGACTTTTGAAGTAGATTGGACCTTGTGAGGGATAAGAAAGAAGAGCATGGAGTGAATAAGGCCCATCCAATAGGATTTGGTTGCCCATGTGGACGTCTCATAGTCTAATATAGAAAGAAAGGGAGATATACTCCTCTTGTTAGACCGAGAGGAAAAAGAATTTTTGAGTGGTGAACTTTGGAGAGAGATAGCTCCGAGGAGAGAGAAGTGTTTGTAGTGAAAATTAGTGGGTGTGTTCTTCACGTTGTGAGGATTTTAGAACCTACTCACTTGCTTGTATTGGAGTTGTGAACAAAAAGTTATGCTTGTTTTAGTAGAGTGAGGTTTGCTGCCACCCGACGAAGAGGGGCAGAAACTTCGAGCTGCCACTGCAAGTTTGATTTCAACTCTTTCTTAGTGAAATTTATAGAGAGTGTGGAAGATTGTGCTAGCTATCTATCAAGACATCTCTTGTAGCATTTGGAGTTGGAGAGCAAAAGTTGTGAGCTTGAGAGTGGGAAAGGGTTTGCTGCCACCTGACGAAGAGGGGCAGAGACTTTGTTCAACCACCCAAGTTGGACAATCTCTTCAATCCTTTTAATATTTCGGGTGCTTATAGAAGCTTGTATAAGCTTTCCAAAAAAACAAAAATCAATACATTTGGAGCTTTGATGAAAGTTTTATGAGCCGTGAAGTGTCAAAGAGGGAAAATTGTTGCTAGGGTTTGAAGAGTAGAATCAACTAGCTACAAAATCTGGAGTTTAAGAGGCATGCATGCAAAATTTTAGAATAAGTTAGATGATGGAGTGAGCTTTCTAAAAAGCTATTGCATGTCTAATTTGGAGAAGGAAAGTGATCACAACAAAGGCTGAAGTGAAGAGGAGCTTTGCTGCCTTTGCATTTGCTTGGAAATTTTAGCGCCTACTTCTTTTAGCCATAACTTTTAAACGGTAAGATATCTATTTGTGAAATTTTGATATGTTTTACAATGGATTATTGGCTTTCCATAGGCTATAAGCACGCTTGATTCGACCTTTGGATGAATTTTTAGTGATTTATGTAGTTTTAGCTTGTTGTATAACTTGTATTCCTCATATGCGGTTGTATTTTGAGGTATACTTGAATACATACATACTTTGCTTATACCTTTTATATAAGTATATATACTTGTATTTATATAAGTATTCTACAAGTATTCTACAAATATTCTACATAATATTTGTACAAGTATTTGTACAAGTATTATACCAAGGATTTATACAAGTGTTTATACAAGTATTTATATAAGTATTATTCAAGTATTTATACTTTATATTTGTACAAGACTTGTATAAGTATAATACAAGTATAACTTGAAAGCTTGAAGAAATATTGTGCAAATATAGAACATACTTGCACGGCTTCCTCTCATGTTCCCTGCTAGTTACAATGGCGGTATTTGAGCGGCGTTTTCTCGAAAGCGGTGTCTCTACCCGTGGCAATTACTATTGGCAAATGGACAAATTCGTTTTCCGACATGTTGTCTTCTTTGACAGCCGTACTCCTCATTTTATAGTTGCGACGTTTCTTTGGATAATATTGAGCAGTGTGCTTAGATTCTCCACAATATAAACACAATCCTTTTTGACGACGACGAATCTTTTCTTGTTCAGTAAGAGGTTTAAAACGTACCGCATCAATTTGCATGTCTTCTACTTCCGAATGTACGTTTTGTGAGGATGTTGATATTGCCATTGAATAATAATGTTGAGGCTCTCTTGTACGACTCTCGGATCGAAACTCAAAAAGTTGATTGTCATACTTCACAGCAAAATCAATTGCTTAACTTAATGTCTGAGGATCGGGTAAATTGAGCATTAACTTTTTTATCTCATATTGTAATCCGTAGAGAAATTGACTGATGAGTGCAGCATCGTCCCACTTGATGTCAGTCGCTAGTTGTCGAAATTGGTATAATGACACGATCAATTGCCTTATTGTGGGATGTGAATCTTTTGTTGGTTACCGCTTAAAATTGCATCGTATTTCCATCGTCAATCGAAATTCCATGAAAAAATCATCCAAATTGCTTCAATATTGGATCGTCGTTCATAAAAGATGAAAACCCACGATAAGGCAGGGCCCGAAAGTAACGTTTCAATAAACCTAACTTGATATCCTTGCGTAGGATAACTCTGAGGTTGAAGTTCGATCACCAGTTGTACCTGATTGATGAATCCTCAAAACTTAGATCTTGTGCCATCAAACTTCTCAGGCAAACTGATTTTTGGTTTTCTAATGTTTGAACGGTGCTCCATCATCGGTGATGTAGTATGCTTTGGTGTAGATATTGACGTAGCTCCAACCATCTCTACATCTTCACTTCTTCCTAATCTTGATGCTCCTTGTGGTGGTAAACTGAGTTGATGCATTGCAAGCATTAGTTCTCTCATTTGCTCTTGCATTTGTGCCATTGCACTCTTCATTTCCGCAAGCTCTGCCATGATAATATAATAGAAAGGAAGATATCTACTCTTACTTCAAGAAATACGGAACACACACTCAAAAGAAAAAAATTCTAGAAACAATATTAGTTTAGAAGTGGGTACTCCACAACTTCTAATATGCTTATGTCTTATCAAAAGAAAGGGGTAATCCACTCTTAATCAAGAAAAGACAAAGCTCTGATACTATATGTGTACTCTTATCAATCTGTCAAGGACAATAACTGGATGAAATCAAATAAACAAGTGAGACCTCTCTCAAAGAAATAAATATAAAGAAGTATATATATTAAAAAGAAACTGGAATGGCTAATGCCAAAAGACAAAAAAAACTAGAGACTCTTGAATTATTTGGAAGCGAAAGAGACGTGAGTGAAGGAAACTGCTCTTGTCTCTATTTATACTATCTACCTAAGGGCTAAGTGGCGACGTTCTATAGGACCTCCAACACATATCCAATTTACAAGACACGTGTCCAAGTTGCAAGACACGTGTCGAACTTGCAAGGCAAGTTTCCTATATGTTCGCCACGTATTTAGCTTGGTCTTCAAGCTACCAACATGTGCGACATGTGGCTAACTTATTGACCAAGTTTCTAATCCAAAAGTCTACTATGGACACTTATAAAGTCAAAACAGCGTCTATGAAGTTTCTAGGAAGTTTTTCTAAAGATATTATGGAATTAACCTGCTTTTACCTTCTTTTATCTAGTTCTATCTGATCATATAGGTAACTATGTATATGTCCATGACACAACCCTTGGAGCTTCTAGAGGGGTTATATGTATAGCTTGTTTACCGCCTGATTCCTTTAATCAAATAATCTCTTGTTGCAAACTATAAATCTCTTATTTAGCTTCTTTGGATAATTATTATATTTACAATTTATTTTTTGGATTATAAAGAAATGCCATTTTTTCTCATACAATATCCAAAAGGATTCAAAGATTTGCAAGAATTACTATTCTATTTTTTGTTTGTGAGAATGCACCTCCCATAATCTGATCTACTTGTATATCAACAAAGAAAAAATTAGTAAGCCGTTAGTATAGTATTTTTATATTAAAAAAATATATTTCTAAACAATATTAATTTAGAAGAGGATAATCTGAAACCTCTAAAATATAGTGATATATCCTAAAAAAGGGATAATCCACTCTTTTCAAAAAAAGATCAAACTGCAACAAATAAACATATCAGTCTAGAAGGGCAATAAGATCTTCGAGAAGAAGGATAATCCATTCCCTATCAAGAGATCAAAAACTTTGATATGATTACTTAGATAGTCTTGCCAAACTATTAAGGATGCAAGATAGTAGGTTAGTAAAGAGACAAGGAAAAGATTATAAAATTAGAATGATTTCAAGAACAAAGAATTAGGTTGACAAGAACAAAGAATTAGATGATTGGTAAGAGCAAGGGACTAGATTGATATCAAGAAACAAAGCAACACTTTGAATTTTTTTAAGATTTGTATTGGCAAGATTGAAATATACCTTGGTATTGCCTCTTATTTATATTACAAGGCCTATATCTTATTGAACCTTCTAAGAATATTTTAAAAGATTCTAAAAGATTGAGGAAGATTTTAGAAGACTAAGGTAAGTTTGAAAAAACTAAAGAAGATTTTAAAAGATTCTAAAAAACTATAGAAGATCTTAAAGAAGATTTTAGAAGATTTTGGAAGATTTTAAAAAACTATGGAAAATTCTAAAATACTATGGAAGGTTCTAAAAAACTATAGAAGGTTCTAGAATGTGGTGACTTAAAGTATGTCCGTAATACACATATAGGAAACTTGTCTTACAAATTGGACATGTATTAGAGGTCCTATAGAACATCGCCACATAGCTATTAGGTGGATAGTATTTATAGAGATAAGAATAAAGCCTTCTTCACTCTTGTCAATTCCTTTCTTATTTCTAATCTAGTTCAAGAGTCTTATATTTTTTAATCTTTGGCAATAGCTATTCCAATGTCTTCTTGAATACATATACTTTCTTATTCTTATTTTATCGCTTTTTTTTATACAAATTTCATTGGTTTATACATCTTCTTTTAGTTTGTATCTTTAATATGCGGCCATAGCCATGCCGGTAGTACACTACAAACAAAGCCTTGGAAATCCTAACAAGCTCTATCCACCACTTTATATCCGCCTAAGCATCTTGAAATTAAACTCTCTAATATTGATGCTTGAAAATATTGAATCATTCTATATTATTTATTTATCTTTCAAAAGTATATAATTGATATAAATTATATATATGTATATATATATATATATATATATAATTATATTGAATGATACATTTCAACCATTTATTTGTCAAATTATAATTTTTTATCATATTTAAGTTTATCAATTTGGAAACTTGAAGTAAATAAACAAAATAATATCATTTCATCTATGCTTCTTTATTTTATTCTCTTTGAATCAATTTTACAAAATAATAGTTCTTCTAAACAAAAAAAATTGATTTTTTAAATTCTTCAATATGTTAAGATTTTTTTAGATTTATTCTTATGAGTGCTTCTTACATATAAATTCGTATAAATTCAATTGAATCAACTTTTATTATATTTTAGCATTCCATTCTTAAAAACCATATAAATAAAAATGATAGTTATAATTTTTTTTAATTATTATTTAAATTAAATTATTAAATTATTAAATTATTAAATATCAAAAAATATTGCAATATAAAAACATACATATTGCAGAAGAATTAAATATCTGAAGTGAAATAAAACTTCACTTCTGCTTTCTAATTTATATTTGATTAATTGGCAAAAAAAAATTTATACACAAATCTTACATACTAATAAAACACTACAAATTTCAAAGTATATATGTTCTTTAATTCATTGTTTATTAAAAAAAAAAAAAATTGTATAATTTTAACTACATAAATTATAAGTTTTTAGATGATCTTAAGTGTGAATGAGATTTAAAATTAAATTCAAATATTCTTATAATTTTTTTGAGAACTTATTTCAAGTAGTTGAAAATATTACTCTATCAAAATACCATTTAATTATTTGATAATGATGATTTTAAGAACTTTTCTTGAAAAACTTATCAACTATTATGTATATTATTATGTATACTATTATGAATCACCTTATGCATTTTATTCCATTATAAATGGTCTCCAAAATAAAGTGATGTTGCATAATAATATTTTTTTAATATTCATTTATTAAAAAAATATTATTATTATTATAAAAATGGTGATGCACTTTTAATTGTCTTACAATAATGCATTTTTTTTCTTTTTCCTTTTTTCCCTCTTTTCTACAAAATTCCACTCACCCTCATGGATTTTCATAGCTGAATGACTTCCAACTCAGATCAGCTAATTATCATGTGCTTTGATTGTACAATTAAACTTCTTATGATTATTTTTTTTTTCAATTTTAGAGAATGGGCTCTACATTAGAAAATCTATATATATATATATATATATATATAAACCAACAATTGTTTGTTTCACTCAAATAATTCTATGACAAAAGCTCTTTTAACAAAATAATGTCCCTTTTTTAAGCATGATTTGAATTGCAAAAATTCCTACTGAATAACACATAATATTTTTTATTTTAATCTTGTGTACTTTATATGAATTATTTTTTTAAAATGTATTGGATCATGGCACTCATTAGATACACAAGATTAGTATGTGTATCTACAATGATAAACATCATTTAGCACATAGTTGTTTTGTAAGTAACTTCTTCTAAGTCTCTCATATTCAATTAATGTAATGTAATTTTAAGGAGGTATTAATAAACAATACTTTTTTATTTATTTTAAATAAAATTTAAATACTTTACATCTATATATATATATATATATATATACTCATAAACTGTTTTTAATCCATTGTGCTTTCAAGAAGGCTTTTAGATTTAAAAAGTTTAAGATTGCTCATATTTATATACACAATATGTACAAAAGTTTGTAAAGTCTTGTATTGTTCAACAGCTCTCAACAAATGATAATTTAAAGTACTTTTATTAATAATTGTAAAACTTCCAAGTTTTATTTGTAGTTTATAACAATTACAAACATTGAGATTCAATTAAAATTTACAATATATATATATATATATATATATAGCATATAATACTGGCCTTTAGGAATTTTACCTCTTATAATCAATGCAACAAATTTATTTTATTAAGAAAACAGCCTTTAAAAATAATATAAATTCACCATTGATTTATAAATCCTTGTTGAGGTATTAATTCTCTACCACCTCTTCAAATTTTAGTACATTCAGCCCTAAGTAAAAAGTAACTTTGCATCAAAATTAGAAGTATCAATTATGGCAATGTCTTCGTAAAGTAGCTGAAAGAGAAGATTTGAATTTATTGTGGGTTGTATGTAAATAACATTGTTAAGCAAAAAAACTTAAGGCCCAAAGCTCAATTGTTTTATATGTGGTACTTTGTTACATCTAAAATTTGAATAATATCAATTGTTCTAAAATTTTAAAAAAATCATTATATATATATATATATATGTGTGTGTGTGTGTGTGTTATAAATAGTTAGAAATAAGAATATCATATTCATTAATCAACACTACTCTTAAAGAATAAAACATAAAAAATAAAATCTGATCAGAAATTTCTTTTAAATTTATTATATAGTTCAATATATTGGTATGGAACTTGAAAAAAATATTTAGTTCAGTTTTTATTTATTTAGTGATATTTTAGGTTTTGATTAGTTTTTAGAAAATACCTGCACAATCTAATATATACAAAGGCATAATAAATAGAACCTTACATGTTATTTATATATTTTAAAATTTTAATCAAATGTTGAAGTTAATAAATTATAAATTTGAAATAACATATATTTACACACATCAACATTCTTTATGTGTGTTTTATATTAACATATCTTAAATCAGGTCCCTAAATAATGTCTAAATTGAAAAAATGTAAAAACCATCAGGAAAAAAAGTACTATTAGCTTTAGAGATTTACATGATCACTAAAATCACTTGATTTTTTAACTTGCAAATTAATAGTTTTAATACTTCTATACACATTCCAATTGATGTATACAGTGGTATTAAGTTTAACAATGTGTGTCTAAAAAAATTTGAATAATGTTTTATACAAGTATCAAATCCCTAAGCATTTGTCTATTATCTTCTATATATTTTTTTAATGAAAATAAAAATCTATTTAAATAGCAATATTCTTTCAGAACAATACAAAAGCAATCCTTTTGATAGAATTTCTGTTGTTTTTTCCCTTTTTATGTACTTGTAGAGTTAATAGCAGAAAAATCATATTCTATATTAAATTAGAAACATAAATCTCTTAATAAACTGGAATATTAAAATGTTAGATAAAAAGAAAAATAATAAAAAACATAAATCGTTAAAAATGCAATGAGACTTCTCATTCATTTTGATTTTCTGTAGTACTAACATTATCAGATCAAGTTTCACAAGTTTTGGTGTCATTAACAACCAATTGCATGACGGAAAGTAAATGAGCACTGACAATTCTTTGTACTAGCATTTGCTATGTCATTGAAATTTTCAGATTATGTTTTGGGTAGGACATACACACGCCATCAATGGAGATGCGTGTAATGGTTCAAGAAACGCTTCAATGTCTTGATAACATGGGGCAATTCCAAAAACAAATTACTCCCGTCACATGGCAAATCGACCACACCTTTGCTCTTCACCATAGATGCTGGACTTTATTCATAGATTGCAATTCCCTGGTTTGCTTATCAACTCAGCTGTTCCTAAAAAGATGCTGCTGGGACGAATTAGGGTTGGCTATGCTGCAGCTGCATTCTTCTCATCCAGTTCTTGGAGCAACTCTCGCCGCATCTTCATTGCTTGCCTGTCTAATTTGATCTGCTCCATCTTGCTTTCTTGACGTTCTGCCATCCAGCGAAAGACGTGATCGCCGCTATTGACTAAAGCGTACGTCACTGCCACCAAAGCAGCGAAAGTGTATGTTCTCACCATTGTTAGTGATTTCTTCGGTTTCAGCCTCTCTCAGCAGGTGGCGCTACACCTGCAATAGATTCAACAAGCGAAAACTCATAAATATCCTTACGAAGAAAAGATCTGATAACAAATTAACCAGGACCCTTACACAGCGCCCAGCAGAACATGAGTTTAATGGACAGTGAGAATTATGTGGAATTCTATTGTGTGAGACAAGATAAAAACCTGTTCACTGCAGCATTTGGTTTACACGACCCTACACAATCTAGAACGAGTACACTGTCAATAGAAATATCACAAAAAGAGGAAACAAAGTGGAATGTTCCGCAACAAGCTAGGCAACGAAGAACGAAGAACTCGGACATGCTTCTCACGCGAAGAGGACTGCAAGAGTAATAGTCAAATCTCAGTACAGAAGTACTCAAAACAACAAAGCTGTAAAAATTGCATTATAAGTTCCACTACACACTAAAAACGAGTGTAATCGGAGATTCTCACGCACAACATAGCAGGGCCTAAGCAATGTGAAAAAATGCTTACAATTCTGGTAACAGTTAGCATCTCCAGAGGATAAATAAACCAACAGTAACTTAAATTGTACAAATCCACCGGGTGACCTTGAATCTAGTCAAGGCAGGTTGACTAAGAACAAAAGCTAATTTCACACCTTCTGTTGACATGAAAAAATAATGGAAGCGATTTGCTAGAAGTACCACCTAGGATCCAACTTTGATACCTAAGGCCATAAATCTCCCGAATCTAAATCGTAGCGCTACAAAAATTAATGGTTACGGAATTCATAGCCGCCCTCTGGCTCATCATCAAATTAACACCAGGCATATCAGTGCCTGACAAAAGATTTCAGAACCAGATTTACATTAGTTGTACCAATTCCAGTAGAAAGGAAAAACGCGGCAAGCTCTGAAACGAACAAAGCAATGGTAAGACGGAGAAGAAAATGCCGGGAGTGGTAAAACAAGGCGAGAAAAAACACTCCACATTCGAGATATTCAACCTACTTCTCACCTACTTCTCGAGCCCTCAGCGAACTTGCCAACCAAATAAATCACACACACCTCAAGATCGTCTCCCTCACAGAATCGAACAAGAAAACTTTCAGGTGATTGTACATAGGAAACAGGAAACCACGAGCACAAAAAGAGAAGAAGTACCGACGCGCAAAGAGCTCGCTCCTCCTCCACAGAACTGCCTCGCAAATGGAACCCTAGAGGGAGCGAAGTGGAGATGCAAGAGGGTCGTCGAGGACCCTCGTTGCGGAGGTTCGAAACCATGTTCCCGACTCATGTTCCCAACTCATGTTCCCTTGTCGTTCCCCGGATCTCTACTCCAGAAGGACGACCTCAGTTTCCCGCCTTGGGACGTTGGTTGGGAAAACATATCTTTACGACAATTCTATTTTTTTATTTTTATGAACGTAATGAGGTGTACTCCTTTTCTTATAAAAATTTAAAGATTATGGAATAATTAGACCAATCTTAGAGGCTATTTCTTGAGTCTCCAATTTATAATAAGAAATTCTAACATTTAAAGGTAGATTATGGTTTGAAATCTATGTATAGAGTGTATAGAAGCTGTAATGATTTGGTAATGAGTCTCTATTAAAAAGGCTCTAGAGCATGTAATTAGATTTAATAAGAAATTGATCTTAGAAGATATGTGTGTCTTTGCTTACTAAATATGTTTTTTGAAATACATTGTTTAATATTGTGAAGTTGTTTCTTTTAATCTTTTTAATATTTCTAAAAGTACTTAGAAGAGATATTGTATTAGAGATTTTGTATTAGAGATTTTGCTTATATTATATATGATTTTTCTTGTATATTATTTTTTTATTGTACCTATATGAATTTTCTTACAATATAGTTTATAGTTTATATAGCTTTAAAAAAATATATATATATTATATTAAAAAATACTATAAAATATTAGAATTAATTAATAAGATTTATTCTATCAAATATGATTTTATAAAGTATCAATATTTAAGTTTGTTTGGTATTCTTTAGATTAAGAATTAATCAATGGATTTTAATCTAATATGGACATTTAATAGAAGTCTAAGTAGTTTGTTGATATTTTTTATTTTTTTATTTTTTTATATGAAATTTTCTTATTATTAAGACATATTCTTCTTATAATATTAGAGCTAAAGACTCGTTTCAATTTGTTTTTAGGTTAAAGCTCTATTAAATGTATCTAAGTTGGCAATGACTAAATCCATATTTTAAACCTTTTTTTAAAAATAAAAATAGACATATTTTTTTGCATATTGGTTGATAATTTAGTTTTCATAGTTTTATAATAGAATGAGACCATTTCAATTATGGTTAGTTGATAGCATAGTAGAAATTAAAGTTGAAGACTACTTCTACAATTAAAAATAATAATGAAGCAAGAAGGCACCTTTGGCATAACTTGCATTGAATTTATTATTAATTTTATTCTAATAAACAATCTTTTAGTCATGAGTATAAAAGTGGAATTAAATCCAAGTGCCTCTATTGATTTAAACAAAAATTTCACAAGATAATATCAAAGTTTCAATAAAATCTACCTTGAGAAGCAATAGGTATTTTTATTTTTATTTTGGTCCAAAAGTTTGCTTCTTGGACTAATAAAAAAATTATCTAATATACTTCTAAGAGATAAGCAAGAAAATTGATCCTTACTAATTAAAACAAAGAACATAAGTTGAATCTTAATTTACAATACTCTTGCATATATTTTGTATGTTAAGTTTAGAAAAGTTATTAGCCTATAATTTTCTTTTAATTCTTTATTTCCTACTTTAATTAATAGAATTATTAAAATTAAAATAATAGCCTCAAGAAAGGCTTGTATTTTTAAACATCTAGTATAGATTGATGATACTATACTTTTTACAACTTGTAAATAAAACTTAAAAGAATTCTATGCCTATCCCATTTGGTCCAATGGTTTTGTTATTATTTAGAGCTTATATAACTTTGTATAGTTTATCTATTATAGATGTGTATAAGAAAAGCTAGTCTCTTTATGAAATTTTTTATTATGAGATGTAATAATTAGTTTTATTGATATTGATATAAATAGAGTTATTTTAGTATTTTTAATAGTTCAAAGAATTTTTTTTAAAAAAATCCTTGATAAATAGAAGTCAATTTATATTTATTATTATTATTATTATTATTATTATTATTATTATTATTTTGTCTATTTTTTTAAGAGTAGTTATTTTATCTTGGTTTTATTTAGCTTATATTTATTTTTGAAAACATATATTTTATCATATATATTCTTTCAATGTCTATCAAATTCATGTCTATATTATTTGTCTTTTTAATTTCTAATGGTCTATTTAGAAAAGCTACCTTCTTTATCTATTTTGGATTTCTATATAGTATTTTTCTTGATGTAATTTATTATAGATGATTTCTAGTACATTTCACTATCTTATTCCTTTATCTTTGGCTTTAGTTAGCTTGTTTTTTTCCTAAAATCATAATAAATTTGAATAATATTTTATAACTTGATTGTAAAAGGAGTTTAACCATCTTATTCAAAAAATATCCTAGATTGTTTGTTTGACTTTAATTTTTTCTAAGAATATTGTGTTGAATATATATCTAGTCTAAGATTTAATATTAGGATAAAACTCAAAATATTAATTCACAAAAATATAAACTTATTCTAAACCTACTATTTAGATTTTTTTTCTTTCAAATATATATATATATATATATATATATATAAAAATAAATATAAGTTATAAATTATTTAAAATACATATTATTTTTGATTCTTAGTATTGTTAAAGGAATGCATTAAATTAGAATATACTATTGATATAAACAAGTGTAGCTATAATTTTGCATGTTATAGTATAAAATTGAATATATATATATATATATATATATATATATTAAGAATAACAAAGATTTTAGTATTATTATTGAATTAATTTTAGAATTTATTATTTTTAGAATAATAAAGATTTTTATTTGAGACAGTGAAGAATATAATAATTAACAAGATAATATTAAAAGCTTTAAAAGAATTAAAGCTTATAAAAATTAGAAAATATTGATACATAAGATTAATTTAAATATATTTTTTATTACAAAAATAAAATAATATACTAGAGATATCTTAATACAAAATTATTAATATATAAGAAAAAAATTTAAACTATTATATAAATTGAGATAATATTCTATAAATAGATATATTAAAAAATAAAAAAATTAAAGAAATATAATTTTTTATATTCTAAAAAATACTAATTAACCTATAGATAAGTTGTTGAAATAAATATCATAATAATTGCATTATATAAAATTTTATTAAACTAGTTGTTGTAATAGTATTTTAATAAATAATTTCATTGAATAAGTTTTTTGTAAATCTTTTCTTGCAATAAGTAATACAAAAAGAAGTAAGCATGGTATTTTATAAATAGATGTAGTAAGAATCTAAGATTCATATATATAAGAGATTGATAATATTATGGCATGTTACAAAAAATATTATTTTTGTTGATCATTATAACTACATTAAATTTTTTAATTATATTCAATCAATTTATCTATTAATTTAAAGTAAAATAAAATTTTAAAGCTTGATTAACTCATGTACTTACAATTATTTTTTATTACTCTAATCTATGGAAAAAATTAAAATTTCAAATATATATATATATATATATATATATATATATTAATATTAATATATAATATTAATTTTAAAGTTAGAAGATTCAAATACAAAAATAATTTCAAATAAAGGAGAAATAAAACACACTTTGCTAAATAATTTCTACATATTTATTTAAAAATTAGTACAAAAAAAATATCTTATCTTTTTAATAATAAATTATATTTTTAATATTATCTTTTGAGATATATATTTAAATCAAAATTTATTTGATTAAGTTAATATATCTTTTATAGACTTAGATTATTTATATTTTGAATTAATCTAAATTATTTGATCTACTTTTACTTAGTCTTATAAATATATATATATATATATATATATATATATATTAATGTTATAATTTAAAATTAATTTCATAAAATAATACATAAATAGTTATATTAAAAAAAAATTAGATGTAATTTTGACTACACATATTTAGTGATTTTATTTTAAAGTTAAAAAATATATAATTTTTAATTAAATTATTGAAAGTACAAATTATTATTCAAAGAATGTATAATCTAAAACCTGTTTTAGATAATTTTTTAAAAAAATGTTATTTTTATATTGACATATCAACACTTTAAAATAATATTGCAAAATGCTCTGTGTGTTATTTAATTATTTATAAAAGCTAAAATCTTATATTGATTATTTTAAAGTTATAATAATAATTAAAAAAAATCATACCATGTGCATATTTTTGTATAAAGTTTTTTGTTTAAATTGTGCAACAAATATGCATTATGTTTGCTATAAAACAAGTAAATATACACACATATGTAAAAGAGTGTACATATGTGTGTGTGTATACATATATATATATATATATATATATACCATCACAAAGATATGAATATTGCGTTGAATACAAAGACACTGTTCAAATTTAATTGAAGTGTATGAAAATGCACAGATTTCATGTTCATACATCATCTTTCTAAGGAAGATATCTATCTGTGACACTACACTCTTACACTCTATACATTTTTCTAACTTTTAAACTATTTCTAATACTTTTACACCATAACTATGACATCAGACTGAATGACATATATAGATCCATTCCCCATTCTGTGGAACTTAACCACACAAACTCACTGGTACATTTTACCAATTCCTTGATAAAACAAGTGATAACAAACACAGACCAGAAACGATTGTTGCTCAACCTACATTACTTGCTTTGCAGGAAGAAGTAAGTCCTCTTTTACGCGCTTCCGAGGTCCCATTTCCCCTCCCACACTCGGCAAACAGGACCAACTGGGGATGAGATTGTGAGAGATGAAGGGCCGACAACACTGCATCCCGTTATTGTGCGAGTTCAAGCCCTGCTTGGGTCGCTAACTCTGCAGTTCATCGCATGTCATTACAACCAACTTGTGCACCCAGATGCACATCTAATCATCGTTTTGTAGCACTCAGTTGCAAGCAGCTGGGTTCAGCGAAAGGAAGGTGACATTGCAACGTCAGAATGCGACCAGAGAACACCCATGCAGTATTCCAACCACGCCCAGCACAAAAGTGTGACTGTGCTCTCATCATACGATCGAAGTCGCGAAAAGAAGATTGCAATGAAAAAAATTATATACATACATATATTTATCCTTCTGAACACAATTATGTACATTTTGCGTTGCCGCATGAAACTGTGACCAGCATTCCAAACAACTGCCACAGCAATGAATTCCCGCGTCGCGGAGCATTGAGCTTCCAACACGATCGCTCGCCAGCCTCCATTCCAGCTGCAACGCTTCTGGGTCGTTGCAGGATGTCTCTGAAGCGCTCTCGCTGCCATTGAGCTTGGAGCTTAGAACGGGATGGCGCCAGAGACACGGGGGTACACGACGCGGTTAGGGTGGTGCAGCAGACGCCGCGCCTTCTGTTTCCTGAAGCAGTACAATGCGGCGCCCAGCGGCCACTCCACCACGGCGGTGACCAGAAACGCCACCACTCCCAGCGTCGGGCCTACGATCTTGCACCGACACGGGTTCTGCCGCGTCCCACACTGCACACACAACGGAATCGCCATCGCTCTCTCTCTCGCTGACTCAAAAACCTAAACGCTCCTGCTGCGCGTGTTTCTGTGGATCGCTACCTCCAAGCCCAGAACCAACACCCACTTCAAAAATGGTAGAAGAATGCTCAGTGAAACCACGAGTGCATGAGACGATGGAAACCTGCGTTGATCAGTCACCCAATACAATTTGCTTATATCTCAAGGCCTCGAGTGCAGCTGGATCGACACCTGGTGCTTCCACGTGTCCAAGGTGCGCCGTGGATGGTTGAATCCACTCCTTCGTCCACCCTCCACCACGTCGCCGACGCGTGTTGGCTGCTGGTGGTAAGGTTCCCGTGGAGGAGGGTTGGACGTCCGTGGTGGCGTGTCGTCGACGGAGTGGGGTCTCGTCGGACCAGAAGCACGGTTTCGAGGATGTTCGGATTCTCTTGTTGTGTTGAATACGGTGGAAGTTCATCCAAGTGAACGATGATTCTGGTGGAGGTGTGGGTGATGATCTCGTCGGAATGGAATTGTGATGGTGCACCGTCTTTAGTGGGTGGATGAGTGTTTCCGTAAAATGGGAAAATCGTAATAGGTTAGCTTACTGGGCAGTAATGTGTTGTATATATTTTGTCTTACGGAAAATATATATAAAGCCTTATGAAATGTGCATTATGTTTGTAGTGCATGATATTGTGATGATGGAGCATCAATGTTGAATATATTTCATGAGAATCTATTATTTGATAGAACACTGATAAAGTGATCTTTAAATGGGTGTACAAGCATCGTGAATTGAAAAAGGTGGGTGGGCAAAACAAACCATCATGGAAGAAAATACATAAGGACAAAGGTGGAAAAGATAGGAAAGATTTTTATAAAACTAAAAGAATAAAATGAAGACAAACACCAAAAATTATTGTAAATTAATTTACTTATCTTGTATAGGATTGTGGTTCAATTGCAATTTTAGGTAATAATCATGTTGTAACAATTGTAGGAATGATAAATTGCATATATTAGAAAAAACTAAATCATCATAAGTTTATATAATTATCATCAATATCATATATATTTTATGAATGTAATAGAATTGAAAATATTGAGATATGTATTTCAATAATACATATACAAAATAAATAATGAACCACCCTATACATTAATGATTTAGAGATTTATATCAACTTTGTATTAAAGTGATACATTCTTTATTGTTGAAAGAGCTTTTGGAGCCAGATAGATGTTTAAAAAAAAAAAAAAAAAAAACTCCACTCTTACTTTATAAAAATCTTATTATAATTATTCAAAAATACTTTTTTTTAAAGAAATTGGCTTTTAATAAAGAACACTTGAAGCTAGTTGAAACTTTTAATACATAGATTTTATTCTTTTAGGAATTGGCTAAATCTTTCACCGTACAGAATCAATAAAATTTATTCATTCTTATGGAAATTGAATAATTTAAAAAATACACAAACATTATTACTGGTCACACAAAATTCCTAGTAAATACTGTAAGTAGAAATAACTAATATAGCTATCAACCATGTTTTCATTCTCCGAACTACACACCCAAAGTTAAAGGAGCATTCTATCACTGCCATTTAGTATTCTTTATTTCAAACTTTTTTAAAGAAAAAGAGTTTGAAGTCTCCGAATCAAACTTTGGACATACAGAACAGTCGGTGCTTGCTCTGAATGCCAAGCGGCGAAAGCAAGATATTTACAAAGATATTCAAATGAAAATCACGGTAATAGATCCCATCGCCAAAATTAGAAAGCCACGAACTCAAAAATGAAGCCAAGTGGCGCGGTCTTTAGGGTGACCGAAATGGAATCCCAAAACGGTCTTGCGGGTTAGTTGGATGCGTTCTCTGGGGTGCCGTGACGATCGTAAGGGACTCGTCGGGGGCTACCCAGAACCTTCCGAGCCTTCCTTCCAAGAACCGGCCATCGTGAGAGTGCCAATTTCGGTCTCGTTGATCTTCGCCATCGCTCCTCCTCACCTCCATGTCGTAATCAGAATTCTTCGCTGCTCTGGCGAGCCTGTGCGCTGCGTGCCGCACTGTCGCGTGTTCGGCTTTTGAGTTCGGGTCTACTCGGAGGGATGGAGACTGCTTAATTTATATTTGTGTGTGTTAGTTGAGTCTCAATTCAGTTTTTGTTTTGTTTTGTTTTGTTTTGTTTTTTTTTTTTTTGGGTGTTTCCTGTGAAAGGTGTTTTATGAGATTGTGAGGGGGAAGGGAGGAAGGCATCATGAGTGTAGTAGGATTGGACGTGGGAAATGAGAACTGCATTGTGGGAGTAGCGAGGCAGAGAGGGATCGATGTGGTACTAAACGATGAATCCAAGCGGGAAACGCCAGGAATGGTGTCATTCGGGGAGAAGCAGCGCTACGTGGGAGTGGCAGGTGCTGCCTCGGCGATGATGAACCCTAGGAACACGATTTCGCAGATAAAGCGAATGATAGGGCGTCCGTTTTTGGATCCGGAACTGCAGAGAGATTTTCACCTGTTTCCCTTCACCGTAACGGAAGGCCCGGACCGCTTTCCGTTAATCATTGTGCAATACTTGGGTGAACTGCGCCAGTTTACGCCTACACAGCTTCTTGGCATGCTGTTGTCTAACTTGAAGTCCATCGCGGAGAAGAACTTAGGGACTTCGGTGGCAGATTGTGTGATCGGTGTACCTGTCTATTTTACGGAGCTGCAGAGGCGGGCATACTTGGATGCTGCGCAGGTGGCAGGTCTTCATCCCTTGAGATTGATGCATGAAACCACTGCGACGGCTTTGGCGTACGGGATCTACAAGACGGATTTGTCAGATACCGAGCCAATCAATGTGGCATTTGTCGACATTGGTCATGCTAGTATGCAGGTGTGCATTGCTGCGTTTAAAAAGGGGCAGTTGAAGATTTTAGGTCATTCATTCGAGAGGACTCTCGGCGGTCGTGACTTCGATGAAGTTTTGTTTAAATATTTTGCTACCAAGTTTTATTCAGAATACAATATAGATGTGCCCTCGAACGCACGTGCTAGTCTGAGACTTCGCGCAGCATGTGAGAAAGCAAAAAAAATTTTGAGTGCCAATCCCATTGCTCCTTTGAACATTGAGTGTTTGATGGACGAGAAGGATGTGAAGGGATTTATTAAACGTGATGAGTTTGAGGAGTTGGCCAAACCTATTTTGGAGAAGGTGAGAGGCCCTTGCGAGAGAGCGCTTGCTTTATCGAAATTAAGTATAGATAAGATTTTCGCCGTGGAAGTAGTCGGATCCGGATCCCGTGTGCCTGCTATTTTGAAAATCCTAAGCTCCGTGTTTGGTAAGGAGCCAAGCCGCACCATGAATGCCAGCGAGTGCATTGCTCGTGGCTGCACACTTCAATGCGCAATGTTGAGTCCCACCTTTCGCGTTCGCGATTTCGAGGTTCAAGATTCATTCCCCTTTGCAATAGGACTTTCCTGGAAGGGAACAGCACCGGAGACGGAGGGCGAAGATGTGGTTTCGTCCGATAATATTGTATTTGTGAAAGGCAACCCTGTTCCTAGTACGAAATTATTGACTTTTTACAGGTCGAGCACATTCTCAATTGATGCGTTCTATGGTGAGACTGGCGAATTGCCTGCAAACATGAGTCCCAGAATTGCCACGTTTACCATTGGCCCATTCACGCCCACCTTGGCAGAGAAGGCCAAGGTCAAAGTTAAAATCAGGCTCAATTTGCATGGAGTTGTGTCATTAGAAGCCGCTACCATAATTGAAGAAGAGGTTGGGATCCTGGTCACGAAGAATGAAGTATTGAAGGATGGGTTCGGTGAGAAAGTGTTGTCTCCCATTGACGCTATGCCCGAAGATGCATCCACAGCCAGTGCAAATAACAATTCAGCAGAGGGGGATGCTACAATGGTAACTGAGACACCAAAACCAGAAATTGAGAAGAAGAAGTCGAAGCGTATAGATGTACCTGTGTATGAGGTCATCCACGGAGGTCTTTCACAGCCTGAATTGACAAAGGCCATCAAGAAAGAGAATGAGATGGCATTGCAGGACCGCATTATGGAGGAGACAAAGGAGAGCAAGAATGCTGTGGAGGCATACGTATACAGCATGAGAAATAAGTTATACGACAAACTCCAAGATTATGTAACACATTATGAACGTGAAGAAATGTCGGTCAGGCTGCAAGAAACCGAAGATTGGTTGTACGAAGATGGAGATGATGAAAACAAAAGTGTTTACACTGCCAGGCTTGCGGAACTGAAGAAGCTTGGTGATCCACTTGAGACTAGGCAAAGAGAAGAGGAGCTCAGGGGTCCCGCTTCTAGTGAATTGATGTACTGTATCAGTAGTTTCCGTGAAGCTGCGCAAAGCGAGGACCTTAAGTTTGACCACATTCATGCTGCTGACAAAGAAAAGGTAATCAGCGAGTGTAATAAGGCAGAAGAGTGGTTGAAGGACAAGAAGCGGCAACAAGATGCATCTCCCAAGTCCGCTAACCCCGTTCTACTCGTTGCCGAGCTAAAGAAAAAGACTCAGGTCCTGGACAGATTCTGCAAGCCAATAATGACCAAAGCAAGACCTGTTCCATCGAAGCCTGCTCCCACTGCAGAGCCGAAACCCGCCCCAGCTGGACATGCCCCTTGTAGTGGAGATGCTTCCGCCCCTGAGCCAATGGATACCAATGCTCACGCACCAGCCCCCGAATTTGAGACAATGCAGACTGAGTAGCATAAAACGTAGAAATAGAGTATCTCATGGTTTGAAGCACGCACATTCTCTTAATTCTCAGTCCTCGATAAGGGACATTATACTTACAATAGACATCAAGAGTAATGGTTACCTGTGTTTTTTTCAGGAAGCAAATCAGCGTGGTCTAAACCAGTTATTCTCGTTCAGCTCCCTAACACACACAAACCTACGTCTCTACACATTTTGAGGTGATCCTGTGTTTTCACACGAATCTCTGAGAGCAGTCTCTAGTCGTCAGGTTGAAGGATTTCTGTTTGCTGGATTTTACTGCTCAGAGTTTGGCATGTTGGTGGGCCTGGTAGCGCCTCCACGCATTTGTGCCAATCTGTAGCAAGTATCCTCTTCAATCACCTTTGGGGTAAATCCTCAGACTATTTTGCGGGGGTGAAACTTTGATTCTTGATAACATTATTACGCAATAGTCCAGTCAAACGGGTAATCAAACCCTCACGAATCTTATCAATGACGTTCTCTGCTGCTGAGTTCTTCATTGATAGGGCTGTACGTTGTCAAGAGCTGCGAGTGTCCTTGTATAATAAATTTAGCTGCATTGTTGTGTGACCTTCTGGATGAAGTTTCGGGTCAAACCCTCCGGACCATCTTCTTAGCTGTCGCAGTGAATGTTTGAGGTGCGAAAAGCGACCTCCATGTCTTGGCCCTCTCTCAGAAATAACCGTGATCTGCGTGAATCCAAGTCAAACGGTTCGGCACTACTCCAATCTGCACTAATCCGACTGTACAACGTGGTGTCCGCGCGAAGACCTCATGCTTTCCAGAGGAATGAATTCAAAAGTGCTCACTGCCGACACCCATCCACCTACGAGCTCGCATACCGAAACCATTTAGCTGATTCCAGACACTGAAAAGTTTTAGAATTCAAGTCTGCTACGACACAATTAGATTATTAGCTAAGCATCATTACTCATGTAAATTATACAATCGTGACTGTTTAGTTACTTTACTCTAAACGTTTCACTTACCTCCTCTGTCTACGATATATATAGCCTTAAGGTGTTACTCTAATCAATTCAATACATTATTATTCCCTCTCTCGTCTTCACATGGTATCAGAGCTGTGGCTCTCCAAACATGTGCTTCATTCCTCATAACTCTGAAATAAGAGCATGAAGATGAGCCTGTTGATTCTGTAACTGAGTTATTTTTATCAGACATAGAGTCTGATCTGGAGAGTTCCTTACCAGAACCTCCTTTTGTCCTTACTCAAATAGAATATAGATTCCAAAATGCTTCTATAACTTTTATAAATATATTTCAAGAACATTTTGAAGACCACTAACTGTGATATTTATCATTCTATCTTTTTTGTGAATTTTACACACAATCTCTTCTACTAGTGCTCCTTGAGCTTATAATATACCAATTCTCATGACAAATAATTATGCCACATGGTGCATCAAGCGATGCTCTTAACCCATTTTGAATTATGAGACGTGGTTAATAGCAATGAAGCTCAACTTGAAGCCAACAACTTGAAGCTTACTTGGCTTTTGGAAATTAAAAGATTCTAAGGCACAATTTGATGTAATTTTGCAATGTGGTAAAAAATAGCTCATTACATTGCAACCTCTCACTACCTCACACAAGATATAAAATCACAATTAAAAAATTATACCAAAAATCAAATAAAATATTGCAGGTTAATATACACAAGCAACTTTGCTGTCCTCAAATGACAAAATCTAATGTTGTTGTTGGATTTTTAAAAAACTAACAAAATTTATTACAAGAAGTTGTTATTATTTGTTGTGTCTTTATTAATATCTAATAAGTTAACTTACTACTTGGCACTCTTTTAGATTCATGGAATACATTTGTAATAATACAAGATAATTTAGCTTTTCATATATTTACAAAATTATTATCTAATATACTTCAACAATATGCAATTAATTTTTGTAAGTCTAATACATCTAAAATAGCTATTTTTTATACAAAAAGAATTTTTTTCTAAACTATCATTTAATAAATTTAAATAAATATAACCTTCAAGATCTAATTTCAAAAATTATTTACAATTTATTGAAACTTTATTTTCTACAAGACCTATTGTTATTAATTACTTTCTATATCAAAAACTATCTTATTGGATGATAACAATCCCTATAATATTATTAGATTTGAATCAATATTATTATACTTCAACATTAATCAACCTTTACCTAATATATTTTATATCCTTGGACTTATTAAAAATCTTTTATTTGTTACTCAAAATATTGATATTTGACATATTATATTTACTTTTAAATAAGATAATTATATAATCAAATAAATTTCTTTTTTTTATTCATTAATATATATTTTTATTTTTATTTTTCTTTAGGAATTGACATTGATTAGTTTATTGAAAGTAATTTAATAACAATTCTTTTTAAAAGTGATTTTAAAACTTTATAATACTATTATAAATTGAACTATTTTAATATATAATTTTTAAATACAATATACATATCTCATTTAATTACTAGCCTTTTATTTCTTAAGTCTATATTCTTATTTTGTATAGGATGTAATTTTATTAAATACTATAAAATTAATATTTTTTCTTGTCCATCACTAAAGCTATCAAAGCATATTTGAAGTTGTAGAGTACCTACTTCTAAACTGATATAGTTTCTAGAATTTTTTCTTTTGAGTGAATTATTTTATATTTCTTGAAGTAAAAATAGACACCTTCTTTCCTATTATATTATCATGGCAAAGCTTGTGGAAATGAAGAGTGCAATGGCACAAATGCAAGAGCAAATGAGAGAGCTAATGCTTGTAATGCATCAACTCAATTTACCACCACAAGGAGCAACAAGATTAGCAAGAAGTGAAGATATAAAGATGGTATCATGGACATAAGATTTATTCCAATAATTATCTAATTATTATAAATCAATAGAAGTAGGTAAAATAAGTTGATTTGATTATATGTGATAGACAAGCTTCTTCAAAGCTTCGTAGATGCAGAATCATCTTTATACATATCTATAGATGATTGATAGATTAGAAACTTGGTCAACAAGCTAGCCACATGGCGCATATATTGGTAGCTTGTGGAACAAGCTAGCTATGTGTCACACATGTTGGTAGCTTGCGGAACAAGCCTAGTACGTGGTGCACATGTAGAAAACTTGTCATGCAAGTTTGACATGTGTCTTACAAATTAGATATGTGTAGGAGGTCCTATAGAATACCGCCACATAACTCTTAATTAGATAGTATTTATAGAGGCAAGAGTGAAGCCTTCTTCACTCTTATCAATTCCTTTCTTGCTTTTAGTCAAGATTCAAGAGTCTATAGTTTTCTTGTCTTGTGGCAATAGCTATTCTAGTTTCTTTTAATATACATACTTCTTTACTTCTATTTTGTTATTCTTCTTAATAGAAGTTTCATATGTTTATTTGCTTTCATAGAGTTCTTGTCCTTGAAAGATTGACAAGAGTGTATATACAATATCAAAGCTTTGTCTTTTCTTGATTAAAAGTAGATTATCCCTTTTTCTTGATAAGACATAAGCATATTAGAAGTTGTAGAGTACCCACTTCTAAACTGATATTGTTTCTAGAATTTTTTCTTTTAAGTGAGTTATTCTACATTTCTTGAAGTGAGAGTAGACACCTTTCTTCCTATTGTATTATCATAGTAGAGCTTGCCGAAATGAAGAGTGCAATGGCACAAATGCAAGAACAAATGAGAGAGCTAATGTTTGTAATGCATCAACTGAGTTTACTACCACAAGAAGCAACAAGATTAGTAGGAAGTGAAGATATAGAGATGGTTGGAGCTGTGTCAATATCTACACCAAACCATATTACCTCACCTATGATGGAACACTGTTCAAACATTAGAGAACCAAAAATTAGTTTGCTTGAGAAGTTTGATGGCACAAGATCTAAATTTCAAGGATTCGTCAATTAGGTATAATTGGTGATTGAACTTCAATCTCAAAGTTATCCTATGTAAGGATCTTAAGTTAGATTTATTACAATGTTACTTTTAGATTCTGCTTTGTTGTAGTTTTCATCTTTTCTTGAACGACGTGATCTAATATTGGATGATTTGCAGGCATTTTTAGTAGAATTTTGATCTATGTATAGAGAACATGATGCAATCTGTGTTGCAATTAACAAGATTCGCATCCTACGACAAGACAATCGATTTATGTCAGTATATATGCTTCACAATTTTGATAACTAGCGACTGATATCAAGTGGGATGATGCTGCACTCATCAGCCAATTTCTCTACGGATTATAATATGAAGTAAAAAAATTAATGCTCAATTTATCCGATCCTCAAACATTGAATCAAGCAATTAATTTTGTTATGAAGAGTGACAATCGACTTTTTGAATTTTGATCCGAGAGCCATATAAGGGAGCCTCAACATTATTATTCAATGGCAATATCAACATCTTCACAAAATGTACATTTGGAAATAGAAGACATGCAAATTGATGCAGTATGTTTTAAACCTCTTGCTAAACAAGAAAAGATTCGATGTCGTCAAGGAGGATTATGTTTATATTGTAGAGAATCTAAGCACAATACTCAACATTGTCCGAAAAAATGACACAACTACAAAATGAGGAGTACGACTGTCAAAGAAGATAACATGTCAAAAACTAAATTTGTACAGCTACAATAGGGACCGTTGTCGTGTTGTGGTTTGGCTACTATGTGAAAAATTGTACATGTGTATTTAATGTACAATCTACTATATAGCTAAATGAGAGCCATATCAGTGGACTTTTATTGATTATAAGATGTGATTAGATTGCTAGTTTAGAAGGGATCTATTAAAAGGATTATTATTAAAATTTATACAACCTTATTTTCTTTTTAGTAGTGACTTTTGAAGTTAATTTTATATTAATAGTAATGTGTATATATCTTAAGTCACCTATGTTAGACATTGGTGATTCTTAAGATCTTATTTATTTCTTTTATTTGGTGCTTAAAGCACTATATTGGGGAATCTTATAAGAAGTTAAGAAGGACAGAAAGGGTTTTGAAAGCGTAGTGTTGATAGTTTGGCCATCCATGATGAATAGAGGTGGATGATAGAAATCTTCACTCTAATTGGCCAAAAATCAATATCCAATGTACTTCATGGAGGGGCCGCTTGAGGCTTATTAGAGCTAGGGCTCGCTTTTTGGAGCAGAGTCGAACATCAGAGGCTAGGATCATAAGGTTTAGGTTCTTGGATCTGGTTTAGGTGCAAATTTTGTGTGATTTGCACTTTTTATAAAGAAGTTATAGGCGCTCAAAGTTAAGGTATCTATTTTAGACCTACTATCACTCTTTTGGATATAACTCGCGCATACAGAAATCAATTGAGGATTGGCCACTAGGATTGGAGAGAGCACTTTCACGGCTATACTTTTTATGTATGTCTTGATAATATTCAAGCTAGAATAAAGGAGATATTGGGAGTTTAATTCAGTACTTACAAACTTAAGAGTAGTAAGTGATCCGCTTACATAGTGGTTACATTTTGAACTATATCTTAGGCAATTTCATAGATTTTTGGCTCAAAATTTTCAAGAGTGTATATATTTATGTCACAAGACTATGTGCAAAATTTTTGTGGCATTAGGATTTTGGATTTGTGAGATATAAGGAAAATAGTGCTCTGGTGTCTCTGAGCTAGGTTTAAGCACTGGGATTTCGAGATATCAAAGATCGTAAAACAAATTTATGGTCGATCTTTCTCAGAAGGAAACTTAAAGAAAATTATTCTACACTTTTGAATTAAATTCTATGGAAATGAAAGGTTGATCAAGAGTTATTGGACTCTAAAGTTTAATAAGAAATAAGTCCCTGCGGGTGAATAAAGTTTTGAAGGGTTTTTGTGGAAATTTGAATCCTTTTTGTACAAACTTACTTGAATACAAGAAGGTTTATATATATAACTTCTCTTTTGTGAGATTGTTGTATTATTTTTTCTTTTTATTAAGGACAAATTACGTGTTGGATTTTTGCCATCAAATTTCAAATAAACTCTCAACAGCCAGATACCCAGTGTATTTCGAGATAGAAGGCCACGTCATACGACACCGTGCAGCTCAAACCTTGTACAATTCCTAATGAAGGTCCTATTCTCTCCTCAGAACCTTCTCCTTCTTTTATAATAGATGTATATTTAGGACCAAAAAAATATAGAGCCTCGGCCTTATTAGATTCAAAAGCCTCAGTATGCTTTTTAGATGAACAATTTCTTAAGAATCATAAAATATCTTTAGTACAGAAAATTAAACCTGTACATATAGAAGTCATAGATGGTTATCGATTGGCTTTTGGAGATGTCACTTATAAAATCCGTCCTACTAAAGTAACAATAGATGGTCATAATAATTACGTAACCTTTAACATAATTAAATCTCTATCTAATTCAATTATTTTAGATTTATCATGGTTAAAAAAATATAATCCTCAAATAGATTGGAATTTTCATAGACTTGATTTTTCTCAAAATATTATTAAATATCCTGCTAACCAAGTGAAAAGCTATAAGTCTAATATAATAAAACCTGTATTTATAGGTACAAAAGCTTTTATACATGCAGCAAAAGAAGGATCAATTTTTGCTATTTATGCCACACCCGTTTCTGATGATAGAAAGACTTTAAGTGGCATTCCAAGCCAATATCTAGATTATCAAGACGTTTTTGAGAAAAAAATATAAATATTCTTCCAGAGCATTGTCCATATGATTGTTCAATCAACCTCAAGGAAGGAACTCAGCCACCATTTGAACCAATCTATAATTTATCACAAGTTGAGTTGGCTGAACTCAAAACGTATATTGACAAGAATTTGGCAAAGAATTTCATACGCCCTTTTAAATCTCCAACAGGAGCTCTAATTCTATTTGTGAAGAAAAAAGATGGATCATTGCGAATGTGTATTGATTATCGAGGACTCAACAAGATTACAATAAAAAATAGATATCTATTATATTCAATATCAAGACTCATTGACTAGTTAAATCAAGCTACGATCTACACAAAAATAGATCTAAGAAGAGTATACAATCTAATATGCATCAAAGAAGGAGATGAATGGAAAATTATGTTTCAAACCATATACGGATATTTTGAATATAATGTCATGCCTTTTGGATTTACGAATGTACCAGCTGCTTTTCAACATTCCGTTTAATGTAGGGACATGTTTTAGAAGTTCAGACAATTTTGTGGTCTGCTACCTAGACGATATTTTGATCTATTCTAAGAATGTAGAAGAACATGAAATACATATTCGTTAAGTATTACAAAAACTTAGAGATGCGGGATTGTACACCAAGATGAAAAAGTATGTATTTCACACTATTCAATGTGATTTTTTAAGATACATCATTTCAAATGATGGTCTCATGATGGATTCTAAGAGCTTCAGAATAACTATGAATCAAAGATTCCAAAGATAGCTGGTATTGTCCCAATGTTTTTTGCATTCGCTAACATTATCACTTCCATCTTCATCAAAGACTGCCATAACCTTAATTTCATTACGTTTCTAATTTTATGTTACAAACCTAATTAATCAAGCAATTAAAAGCAATATTCAAGCTTTAGATACTACTGCTTCTGCACCAATCTTATATCGCGTCGACTTTTCTAAAGCATTCTTTATGGAAACAGATGCATCAGATTTTGCATTGGGTGCCGTATTGTCACAAATGGGAACAGATGACAAACTTCATCCAATAGCTTTTCATTCAAAAAAGTTTTCAGCAGCCGAGATTAATTATGAGATCCACGACAAAGAACTTCTTGCAATCATGGACTCTTTTCAAGAATGGCGCCATTATCTAGAACTTTAACTAATCACCAGATCTAAATATCATAAGAACTCCTATTTTTCGGTTGAATCATCATATTGGAGTATGTCTTTTGTCAAGATTTGATTATTATCGCCTTTATTACGTTAAAACAAATGCGTCATCCCCGACGCCTTTCAGACGCTTTTATTTCGTTAATCAAAAGGTGAGATGTAACTTTTAAGCAACAAAGAATGATCCTCTTGAAATTGGTGTCATGGCAAAAGTTTGCTTTGGATAGATGCAAGATCCCTCTTTACAATCAAGTTGGATCCAGTATGTACAAATCTTCTTAATTTTCTCTTTTTGTAGTTATAAAACCATGTGTGTAATAAACCAACAAATTAGAAGCTTGAAAATTTATAAATCAAGATCCACCTATTTAAATAAGTTTAAATTTTAGAAATACAAAATTCACTTCTTTAGTCATCTTCACAAAAACTCTCAACTGTGAATTCGTTACCGATCACCAGATATCATCAAAATATTAGCAAGTAATTTTATAAGTCAAAACCAAACCGGAAACTTAAAAATTCATATTTTTAGATCTAATTGTTCAAATAAATTATAAATTTGATATAACATAATTCATACCTTTGATCATTGTCACAAAATTTTTGAGCCATGAATTCATTACCATTCGTTAGATATCACCAAAATATTAACAAGTGAATTTAAAAGTCAAAACCAAATTAGAAACTTAAAAATTCATATTTTGAGATCTAACAGTTCAAATGAACTCAAAATTTAGAAGCATAAAACTTACATCTTTGATCATCATTACACAAAATTTCCGCTCCAAATTCATTGCCAAACGACTGGTATCACCAAATCCTTAATAGGTACTTTTGAAAGTCAAAATCCTAGATGCCCGAGAATAAAATTTGCCATTTTTCCCTAATCAAAGTCTTAATTGATATGAGATTTTAGATATAGACTCTTTATAATAAAAATAATATGTACACAAAAAATGAGCTTCAAATTCATCTTGAAACTCAAGTTCTAGCTTAAAGCAAATCCTTCTATTTATCTAACTTCTTCAAAATCCTAGTTTAGTTTGCTAGTTTTAACTAGCCATATCTCACTCAATCTAGACTCATTTCTATTAATTCTTGGACATAAAGTATTTAGCTTGAAGTCTAGTTTCTAACCCAACTTTTTTATTTTTGGCTAGCATCTTAAAACTCCTAATATATCCAGAAAAGTGACCTAAGTTCAAACAAGCATAATTCTCTCATCTAAGCTTTGAATCATGCATTTCTACCACCTAAACTCATGCCAAGAAGAAGCTCTCTTTGAATATCTCTTTAAACTTGCCAAAAAGCTCCGTCTTCTTTTCTTCTGAGCTCATCAAAGAAGTCATAGCCAAGGTCTTTAAAGTCCAAGTCAACAATTAATAGTTTAAAGTTGTAAAAATACCAAATCTAATCTTCCAAATTAGCACTATTAATGGCAATTGACTATTGACATTCAAACCTCTATTTATCTTTAATAAAATTCTAAATTCAACCTCAAAGTCAAAATTCCTTATATCTACAAATATAATCCTGAATCTACTAAAATCTAAGATTGAAAAAAAATAAAAGAAATAAAAGAAGTTTTTAAGGATAAATCAAAGTTAAAATTAAAATTAAAGATAAAGTAAAAATTTAGCTAAGAAAAAAGAAAGAAAGTGAGAATTTTTTTCCAAAATTATATAAAAAACCTAGATTGATAAGAAGAAAGAAAGAACTTAATAAAATTTTAAAGAAAAGAAAGTTAAGCAAGGTTTCTATACATGGATGTATTTACTTCACAACACCGGAGCAATTTCATCTTCAAGCAATGAAATCAATATTGACTGTTGATTCAACTTTTCTCAAGCAAATTCAGTCAAGTATGTCCTCAGACCCTCTTGTTTATGACTTCAAGAATAATTCTTCCAAGATTTATGATTCTTCTTAAGTTGAATTCAAGAATAATCAACTATATTTCGAAGGACGCCTATACATTCGAAAAGGAGAAGCACGTTTATGTGTTCTTCAAACATATCATGATTTTCCAATGGCAGGACATTTTGAATACAATAAGACTTTGGAGCTTATATCAAGAGATTTTTGGTGGCCTCAAATGTGGAAGGCAATCAAAGACTTTGTATAATTATGTGATATTTGCTCCAGATCCAAGACTCCTTGTCATCGACTTTTTGGACTTTTTCAACCATTACTTATTCCAAAACAATCATGGTCTTCTCTTTCTATGGATTTCATGACAGATCTTTCAAGCTCAAGATCTTATGGCTCTATATTTGTGATAGTAAATCGGTTCACCAAGATGGCACATTTTGTGCCATGTACAAAATCTATCACAAGTGAAGAAACAGCTAAGCTTTTCATTGATAATATCTATCGCTATCATGGATTACCTAAAGATATTATATCGGATAGGAGAAGTCAATTTGTATCAAGATTTTGGAGAACCTTTTTTAAAATCTTAAAAGTAGACATAAAGTTATCTTCAGCTTTTCATCATTAAATTGACAAACAAAATAGAGTGCGTGAATTAAGTCTTGGAGCCTTAAGGTGTACCATCAACTACCAACAAGGTGATTGGACAACTCTTTTGCCATTGACAAAGTTTGCTTATAATAATACGATACATTCTTCTACACAACAAACACCTTTTTTTGCTAATTATGATTATCATCTATAACTTGATGCTTTTGACTTTTCAAAAGTTGATAATCCAATAATAGAAGATTTAACAAATTGTTTGTGAGAGCTATACGCAATAATGAAGGTGCAATTAAATGAAGCTCAAGAACGACAAAAAATAAATGCACATGCGTATCGCAAAGAACAACCACAATTCAACGTAGGAGACAAGGTATGATTACTTCATCGCAATATCAAGACTACTCGTCCTTGTGATAAGTTGGACTATTGTAGGCTTAGACTTTTTTCTATTTCTAAACAAATCAATCTAATTGCATATTGATTATACCTACCGGAGTCTATGAAGATCCATCCTATATTCCACGTATTACTACTTGATCTATATAAGACAGTGGATATACAAGGAAGAAGACAAATGCTACCACCTTCTATAGAAGTAGACAACGATGAAGAATTTGAGATTGAAAAAATTTTAGATTCAAGGTGGCATTGAAATTGATTGGAATATCTTGTGAATTGGCATGGATATGATATTAGTGAATGCATATGGGAGCCATCCAAGAATCTAGCAAATGCATCAATAAAATTCAATGCATTTCATCGACGACATCCGTCAAAATTAAGATAAAAAAAAATCAAGAAAATCTTTGCTATAAAGCAAAGCATGTTTTATAGAGGTTTCATCCTACCTTGTATCATTGTTTATTATTTCCTTAGATTTATTTGTGCTAAAGAGATGGAAGATCAATAACTAGCAAATTCAGCTCAAAAGCCATCATTTGCTGATTTATCAGATGAGACATTATAACTATCACAACCTTCAAGACGACAGAATAGAGATGAAGATCCTGAAGAACGACATGTTCTTCATTGGATTGATGGTGAAATATAACGTGTTTGGTATCACAACCTTGGAAGAGACTCCCTATGTTTGGTAATACTTTTAGAGGTAGGAACTACTCCTGATGGTGTTTCTAATATTTTCTTTGAAAGGAGTTACGAAGGCCTCAACAATGATCAAATAATAGGGTGGTCCTTTTGCCCTAATATGAAACAATATCGATGGTTGAAAGGACCTATCAATTACCTTCAAAGGGAACAAAGATCAGAGTATGTGGTAAGCATAATTCGACGTATCCTAGGCTTCCTCAACATGTAATCACCACTTTTCATGGAACTCGTTCCTAGAAGGGGAGGTAATGTCACAAATATAAGATTTACTTGAATAATTATCTAATTAATATAAACCAATAGAAATAGATAAAATAAATTGATTTGATAATATCTAATAGAGAAGCTTTCTAGAAGCTTCATAGATGCGAAATCACCTTTATACATATCTATAGGTGATTGGTAGGTCAAAAACTTAGTCAACAAGCTAGCCTTATAGTACACATGTTGGTAGCTTGTGGAACAAGCTAGCCATGTATTACACATATTGGTAGCTTGCGGAAGAAGCTAAGTACGTGGCGTACATGTGGAAAACTTGTTGTACAAGTTTGACACGTGTCTTGCAAATTAGACACATATAGGAAGTCTTATAGAATACCGCCATGTAGCTCTTAATTAGATAGTATTTATAGAGATAAAAGTGAAGCCTTCTTCACTCTTATCAACTCCTTTCTTACTTCTAGTCCAGATTCAAGAGTCTATAGTTTTCTTGTCTTGTGGTAATAGCCATTCTAATTTTTTTTAATATACATATTTTTCTACTTCTATTTTGTTATATTTCTTAATAGAAGTTTCATATATTTATTTTCTTTCATTGAGTTCCTGTCCTTGACAGTCTTTAACCTCATTCTATATCCATAGGATATCTTTTTTATAAATTGAGAGTCAATCTTTTGACCATTAGTAAATTATCTAAGATAATATCTTTACTTGATAATTTATTTTATTTTTATTATTATCTATTTATCTTAATATTATTCTCATATTTTATTGTTTAATGAAAAATACAAGAAATTGAATTAAAAATCTATCCCATGTATTTTTATTGGATGTGGTGACTTTTATAACATTAAAAGTTATCTTTATAGTCTTGCCTAACATTAGTTATTCATTAGTTATGATGTTATTTTCTCTAAAATGTTCTTGTATTTAAAGAAACAACACCACTCTTTAATTCCAATATACTTGATTTATTCTTTATAAAATTTTAGGAAATAGCTAATAGTCTCTTTATAAATTTATTAAAAATTATAATAGATCTGACAATCTCTTTTATATTCCAATCTATTTTTTCTTTGCATCTTTAATTTTCAATCAAAGAAAAAAAAATTTCTTCTTATTTAAAAAAATGGTTCTTGAGCCAATTCTCTTTTAGTCTAGAGTCTCCAATATCCACCTCATTTCATATATTGGCCTATTTGTAATATTTCTAATTTGTCAATTTTTTTATATTTAAAACTTTAATATAACATACAAAGGACAAGTACTCTTCTATCAAATTTTATAATAGACGTATGTATGTTTATATATTTTTGATTCAATTATCAGATTCTAATTCAATCAAAAAAATATTTTTTGGCCCAAAATTTATTTTATTAGCAAATTGTAATGAAAAAATAATATACTTTTTTACATGCCAATCAAACATGGACTTTGGTTGAGTGATCACCAAATTTCTTTATTTTCAATACCAAATAATTGTTTAAAAAAATATATAAATTTTATAGAACTCTTGATAGATACAAAGCTTACTTTATAGTATAATATTATTGTAGTAAGAACTTGCCTTAGGTAGATACAAAGTCTCTCTTTACAATCAAATTAGATACAAGAAAAAAATTACTTGTAATAAATTGGTTTCAAACAAGAACTCATTTGGAATATAAAAGTCTTACAAAGCTTGGCTAAAGAACTACATCTTATCAAATCATATTTACTACAAATTCACTACTTAGTTGTAATCTATATAAAGCTTGGCTTGTCTTCTTCAACTTTGTCAAAATAATTCACCTTCTTTGATTATCATAATGTTGTATGTGAGCTTAATATTAAATTTTCAGAATTTAAAACACTAACTTCTTCTACTTTAAACCTTTTAAAGTTCTTATGTCTTTATTACTTCTAATAATTTCTATCAATCAATAACATTATAATTTTAATTACACCACCTGATTTCTTTAGTAACAACTCTTATATAGTATGATATAAAATCCAAAATTTACCATCACAAGTAACTTATTATAAGAATTCTGAAATAAAATAAAATAAGCCAAAGCACGATAAGATATTATTTTATTTTGAGAATGATAAAGACAATCCTTCCTTCTTCACTAGAATTAACATCACAAAGAAAAAATCAAAAGAAAACAACAAATTATACTTCTATTAGCATGACTTATATTCAAGTCTGTCTAGCAACAGTAAGCCTTTGACAGCCGCTTTTGAATCTTCAATGATTCTTCAAGTTGATCAGCTCCAATTTCATCCAACTTCCAATTCAATCTTTAACAATCAATGCAATACCTTGTTCTTAGTGACTTTTAACTTCTTACAATTTCTTGTCATAGATATATAATAAAAGAAGATTTTAAAAGGTTTTAGAAGATTTTATTTGATCCTAAAAGATTCTAAAAAATTCTTGATGGTTTCAAAAAGATCCTAATAGATTCTAATAGGTTCTAAGAAGGTTCTAAAAGATCCTAGAAGGTTCTATAGAATCTTAGATAGTTATAGAAGGTTCTTAGAATCTTAGATATTTTAAAAAGTTGCTGAAGAATGATATTAGATTTGCTTCACTTCAAGTATCAAAGAAACTCCTCAAGGAGCTTCTTTATATCTAGTATATACAAGAATCTAGGCTGAGGAGATCCTTAGTTTCAATAAAGAAATCTTTGTGACTCAACTTGGCTTTTTGGTCTTATTTTTATATCTTATTATAGCTTCTTATTTGTAATATAAAGTGAACCTCTTCTATTTCAACTTTTGATGTATTATTCTACTTCAATGGTATGTCTATAATAATTTATCATGACTGATATATCATAATAATAGAATTTTATCTTTTTGAATAGAGAGTGGATGACCTTTCTTCTTGGAAGTACTATAGTGTGCTAGAAGTTATAAATTATCTTCTTTTTAACCAATATTATTCTTGATTTTTTGTATCTATTTCTTCTTATATCATTTTTATGGAAGGAAGTGAAGAATTCAATATGATAGATTCCAAAGAAGCTAAATTGGATTCAATTATAAATATTTTTAAAGCATTGAGAGCTAAAACAAAGATCTCATCTAAATAAAATAAAAAACTATATATAACCATATATAATGGCCAAAGAGTAAAACTATCTTAGTCACTATCACAAGTTACTTTAGAAATTCCATCACCAAGGTCTAAAATATATATATTTGAGACAACAATATCAATAACAAAAGAACTAAGAATTAGCCTTTCAACAAAGTTTGATGGAACTTGTTCAAAGTTTTGTCACTTTATAAATCAAATACAACTTATTATTTTATTCTAACCTCAATGGTATTCCACAAAAGCATCTTATATTGGTTTGATTGAAACCTTGCTCTTAAGTCAAGCTTTGTCTTAATTTGCTCTATTATTTGAGAAGAATTCTACCATATTGCATAACTTTAAAATATTTTTGGCAATATTTATAGAAGCATTTAGAAAACATGATAAGATTTATTTTACCACAACTAAAATCTAAGCCCTCTAAGAAAGAATATGTTCTACATCTGTATATGCTTCAAAATTTAGCAATTAGAATGTAATATTAATTGACAGAAGACATGTTAATAAATAAATTTTATTAAAAATTATGAAACAATATAAAAGATCTATTATTATCTATGTGTGATTCTTAAACTTTTAATAAAGCCATTAATTAAGCTAAAAAATATAATAATCAACTATTTCAACATTGACAAGATAAATGTCCATTACTTGTGCCATAATTTTATACCAACTATTCAACATCTTCTATATCTTTCAACTTTAGCAAATATTTGGAAGTAGAAGATATGTAAATTGATATAGTTTGTTTCATATCTTTTTTTGAGCAACAAAAGAAGAATCAAGTTTTCTAATTGTATGCCTAATTTCACCTTCTCCTAACTATTAAATCTCCAAATATTGCAAAACTTCTAATCAATCTCAAATTATAAATTTTAAATATCCTTTTGCACATATGATTAAATATCTTATAATCTCACTATCACAATGGCATAAAATTTTATATACATTTATTACACATAAATTATCACATACTTACAAATTTTCAATTATAAATATTGCAAAAATTACATATATTAGTTGAGAATGCTAGTCTTAATTTTATTGCATGAATCCAAATTGCTAATACAAACCTTGATTTTGAATAGTTTTTTTAAAGTCATTCCAAAACTAGTAGAAACGAGCCTTATGCTTTTAGAATAAGATTAAAGTTTACTATCTAATTCTACTTATTGATCTCCAAATGCCTCCTTGCCTTATCCTAGGTGGTCATTTTAGTACCTAGAATTTAATTTCAATCCTAATTCATAAATTATCATCTCTTAGATATCAATCTAATATATCCTAGGATTTTTTTAACATGATTCTATCATCAATTTTATCTTAGAATGAATCATTTAAAGTATTTACTTAATTCATCTTATTTTTACCAATCTATGGCCTTATTAAAATGATAAAATTATTTTTGTTGATGTGAGTCCTAAATTATGTACTAATATCTTATTTAGTTAATTTTTGATATTTTGATAAGATATAATATTATTTATTTATTAATTATAAAAAAATAGAGATTTTTGGTCTAAATTATATACCAAGGCTTTAGATTATTAAATTGATTTTAATAGAATCTAGTTATAAAAATTAGATTCAAAAAATATATTATTTCTTGTTTAAAATGAAATTATTAGGAAATATGGAATTAGTTGTAGTTGGAATATGGTGAAAAAATGATAGAAAGTTATTCTATTCTTGAAGCTATAAAAGATGATGAAGGAAGAAGATAAAGAATTATTTTGCTCTTGAAGCCACTAAAAATGGTGAAGGAAGAAGATAGAGAGCTATTCTACTCTTCAACCATTATTTCTATAACAATAAATGAAGTTGGTCCCTAACAAATTCCTCTTAAAAGTTAATAAATTAGTTTATATAAGTTTTAGCTAATTAAGTTATTAAGAGTTAAAAATTATCTATTAATTGGTATCTATGGTGATTTGTCATCATCTTGTAGCAAATAGAGACCAACCATTGGTCCTCTCTATGAATAGCATTAGTTGGAGATCATGAGAGGTGTAGGTTGATCTCTTAATGATAAGTGGTGTTAAAAATAATAGTTGGTAGTTAGAAATATTTAAAATAAGATAAAAGTGCCATGCAAGTTATACCACTTGCTTCCAAATTAGTTATTACTTACAAGTTACCAACAATAATAATTGTTGATAAATGGCTTGAGGACTTGGATATATAAGACTCTTTCAAAGCCTTCTTCATTATCATTTTTTTAATCAATTTTTCCATCAATCTATCTATCTAGCTTTCTCTGTCACATCTTTGTTTTGAGACCTTGGCAAGGGCAACCTAATGAGGCACCTAGAGTTACATTGTTTTATTTGTCATAAACTTGTGTTGTTAGTTATTGTTTTATATCCTTGTTGGTCCTCTTGGAGCTCATTGTTAGTGGAATTATTTTCTTATTTAAACATATTTATTGTATAAGGGAGAAAAAATTAATAAAGTTAGATAAAAGAATCATCAAATTTGGAGTTGAAATGCAAAAGTTATAAGGGTTTGAAGTTGGGAGGTTTTTTTTGCTGCTGCTGCTCTGCCCTAGAGCTACACCGGTTTTCATCCAACGTGCTATTATCATCCAACATGTTATTATCATCCAAATATGCTTTTTTTCATCTAATTTTTTTGATTTCATCCAATGGTGCTATTATCATCCAATTGCCCTTGTTCTCATCTAGTTTTGTTGATTTTCATCTAACAGCGTTGTTATCATCTAGTTGCCCTTATTCTCATCTAGTTTTGCTAGTTTTCATCCAATGGCACTATTATCATCAAATTACTCTTGTTCTCATTCAATTTTACTAATTTTCATCTAATAGTACTATTTTCATCTAGTAGTATTATTTTCATCTAGTAGTATTATTTTCATCTAGCTGTCTAGTTCTATACAATTTCATCCAATTATCGTATTATTTTTATTCTTCTTCTTATTTTATATTTTTATCACTTGTTCTAAGTTAAATCAAATGGTAACCATTGCTTGGAAGGCATTATCTAAAGAATTGAAACTACAATTACTTGATTAATTAATCAACCATTAAAGTAATTACATAATTAGTCTCTACTACCTTTCAAATTTGTTGTGTAGTTATTTTTCCTCTTAAAGTGGATCAAAGGAGGAATTTTAGCTCACAGTTGCCTAGAAGAAAAATTTGCTAATCAATTTTATTCTATTAGCTAATAAGACAAAAAAAAAAAAAAAAAAAAAAAAAAAAAAAACTAAGAGGCTTTTTTAAATATTATTTTTAAATATTTTGAATTCTTATTAAACTAAAATGATAGAATATTAGTTATAAAATTATTTTTATTTATTTTTTATCATATAATTATATTATAATATAATAATGGCTTGTATTTGTATTATAAAGAACTTGGTGACAAGGCTAATAATTATTACAAAAAACATCAATATACATATCAAATGAAAAGTGTAGCCACATCACTAGGTGATATGTAAGAAAACAAAGGCAATTAGCTTCAATAGAGACTGTAGTTGGATTTTTTTACTTTATAATTTTTTTTTTTTTTTATATATTATCATCCAATCCTTCTTATTGCTTTATTATATTAATATGTTTGGATGCCCAAAAACTCAAATTCCTTGCTTAAGTAGATTTAAGAGCTCTGCTTGTATTATTAATTTAAAATTTTAAAAAATCTATTAAATTCTTGTGACAAAAAAATCTAAGATTGTTTGTATACAGGTTATAGATGATCAATTCTTATCTTCTAGATATGTTACTCGTAAAACCAATCTATCAAAAGTAACATTACAGAATTATAATAATTAGATTGTATTTAATATCATTAGTCCTCTATCTAATTCCATTATTTTAGGACTTTCTTGGCTTAAAAGATATAATTCCTGTATAAATTAGATATCTCAAAAAATAAAATTTCTTGAAATACCACAATCTATTATTATTAAACTTGATAGAAAACACTATACATCCTATAGATCTAAAACTATAAAGCTTCTATTTATTGGAACTAGAGCTTTTATGAGAGCAACTAAGAAGGACACTCTTTTATCATTTATGTAACTCCAACATTTGAAGTAGTAAGTATTTTAATAATCCTTTAAAAAGAATATAAAGATTTTGAAGATGTGTTTGAAAAGAAAAATATAGATATCTTACTAAAACATCATCCATATGACTATACTATTGATTTTCAAGATAGCATACAATCACCTTTTAGTCCAATTTATAATTTATTACAAAATAAGTGTATAACATTAAAAAAAATATATTGATGAGAATTTAATAAAAAAATTTATTTGACATTTAAAATTTCTTACTAGTGTATCTATATTCTTTGTGAAGAAAAAATGTGGATCTTTGTAGATGTGCATTAACTATTGTGGCCTTAATAAAGTAATAATAAAAAATTATTATTCTTTGTTATTGATATTTGGGCTTTTTGATCAATTGGATCAAGCTAAGATCTATACTAAAATAGATATTTGTAGAGCTTATAATCTAGTATATATATATATATATATATATATATATAAAGAGATAAATAGAAGACTGCTTTTTATATAAGATATGGACACTTTGAGCACAATGTCATGCCTTTTGGCCTTACAAATGTACCAACCATCTTCTAATATTTGATGAACAATATATTTTATAAATTCCTTGATGACTTTGTTATATATTATTTAGATGAAATCATGATTTATTCTAAGATTATAAAAGAATATAAATAACATGTTTGTTTTATCTTACAAATATTACAAGATATTGGACTATACACCAAATTGGAGAAATGAGTATTTTATGAGCCGTAAGTGGAAATTTTTAACTATATCATTTCAAATGAAGGCTTAATCATGGATCCAAAGAAGATTAAGACTATTAGCAACTAGACAACTTCAAAATCAATACATAATGTCCAATACTTTCTTAGATTTATAAATTTCTATAGAATCTTTATCAATAATTATTCTTAAATAGCCACTATTATATTACGTGCTATCTTATTTGAGAATGTACTAAGCACTTGATTGTGGAAGATAAACTTATATTTTGTAACTAATCAAGAATCTAACAATCCTAATAAAATCATAAATAAATTCCAATTGAATCTTTAACAAATCCTAATCAAACCTTAATCAAATTCTAAAATAGTTTTAAAAAAATCCTAAAAGAATCAAAATAAAATTCTTAAAAAATTCTAAAAAAATCTTAAATAATTTTAAATAATTTTTAAAAAAAAACACAAAGAAATTTAAAGAAATAATAATTAAACCTATCTAAATTCTAAGTAAATCCTAAAAAATCTTAAGATAATCCTAAATAAATCCTAATTGAATCTTTAAAAAATTCTAAATAAATTTTAATAAATTTTAATAAAATCTTAATTAAATCTTAAATAAATCTTAAATAAATTCTAAATTTTTTTAATATAATTCTAAAGATATTTTAAATAAATTCTAATTAAATACTAATTAAATTTTAATTAATCTTAATAAAATCTAATAATAGATTTTAAATCTTAATATAATTAAATTAATAATTGATCTTGATTAAAAATTTATATACTTTTAAATCTACTAGTTAAAAATAAGTATACAAAATCTAAAGAGAATTAAACTTACAAATTGGATCAAAAAGCTTCTAATGTATTTGGATATTGGTCATCTTTCTTCTCCAATCTTAATGTCAAGCTTCTAATATCAATAGCTTATTTTTGTACTATTTATTAACTTTAAAAATTTACATAAATATTAAAAATTAAGCCAAATATTAGCTTAGAAAAAACCATTTCAATCCAATTAACAAATTGCTCAAAATCACAAAAACCATCAGTAATCCTTAAAATCCTAATCCACTTGAATTCTAATATGCTTTAATCTAACCATTGTCATGTTATGGTTTTACTACCATGTAAAAATATTCTTTATATATATATATATATATATATATATATATATAAAATTTATTATGCAACTAAGTGAGAGCCTTATTAATAGATTTTTATTGGTTATAAAATATGGTTCGATTATTAGTTTAAAAGGGTGTTGTTTAAGAAGGTTAGTATAAAGGTTTATATAACCTTATTTTCTTTTTGATAGTGACTTTTGAGGTTGATTTTATATTGATAATAACTTTATATATTTTGAATCACCTTTATTAGACATTGGTGACCTTTGAAATTTTATTTTATTTGATATTTAGAACATATATTATATAAATCTTATTAAAAAAAGATTAAATAAGAATTTTAAATATGAAAAAGAATAGTTAGGCCATCTATGTGGATGAATAGATATAGATGATAGAAATCTATATTCCTATTGGCCAAAAGTCATATCCAATGTATTTCAAGGATGCTGCTTGAGGCCATATTAGGGATTAAGGTTTGTCTTTTAAAAACATTTGAATATTAGAAGCTAGGGTCAATAAGTTTAGATTTTTTATTATGGTTATGGTACAAAAATTGAGTGATTTGGAATTTTTATGAAGGAGATATAGGCACTCAAAGTTAAGGTGTTGAAATTGTACCTACAGTCACTCTTTTAGATATAACTTGCACATATAGAAAGCTATAAAGAAGCAGCGATTGGGATTAAAAAAGAGCACTTTTTGCTATACCTTTTTTATGTGGCTTAATAAATTCTAAGTTAAAGTGAAGGAGATATTAGGAGTTGAAGTCAATGCTTACAATCTAAGGACAATAAATGACCTTATTTTAATTAGTAGTTGTATTTTGAGCTATATCTTATGCAATTTGATAAGTTTTTGGCTCAAAATTTTTGAAGGTGTGTATTTTTATGTTGAAAAATTGTAAACAAAAAATATATGGCATTAAAATTTTGGATTTTTGAGATATAAAGGAAATATTATTCAGGTGTTTATAAACTAAAGTTTTAAGTACTTGTTAAGGTTTTTAAAATATCAAACAATTGGAAGCAAACCTATAATAGAATTTTTTTGTAATGAAGCTTAAAGATATAATCTACACTTTGGAAAAATTTAATAAAAATTAAATGACTGAATCAAGAGTTATTGGACTCTAAAATTTGGAAAGAAATCAATCCTTGTGGGTGAATAAGCTATTGAAGGATTTTATTGTAATTTGAATATTTTGTACAAATTTAAGAGGTTTTTTTAGAAGCCAAGACTTTATGGAGGTGGAAAAATGGATATATAGTGCTATAATAAAATTTTGATATGAAGATGGAGTTTTGAAAGGAAATTATGGTTTTTCTTAAAAATTAATAAAAATCTAACTTACTAACAAATATTTAGTTATGATTTTATATAACAAGGGGTGTTAAAAATTTTTCTATATGCCAAAAAAAAACTCTTTATATATAGACCTATTTAAATATAAAAATATCTTATATATATATATAAATAATATTTTAATATTATTATTTTTTTTATTAAAAAAAAATCACTTATTGAAATCTTGCCAATAAGTTACAAATAAATTTTTTATAGCCAGGTACCTAGTGTATTCTCAAATTAAAAATCACACCATACAACAATGGTGTTTTAATTGTTATATTTTTACTTCCATATGCAAGTTAAATTTGATCATAATCTGAATATAAATCATCCATTGAATAAATTGCCCTTCCTGCAAATACTTTGGCAAATTCACCTATTAAAAGTCCTATACCTATATTTCTAATAGTTACTATCTTTATTTGTTGCACATCTTAGATAAATTGTAGTGATCTATTTTTTTTAGGCACCATAAATCAATGACTAGGATATGGAATAAAAAAAGGTTCCAAAATCTTCATTTGTAATTTTTTTTTAATAAGCTCACCAATTTAGGTAAATGAGCCTTTGGTATTAAAATTGGTCTTAAATTCCAAGACACATGTGATATTATAAAAATAACCATATGAGCTACAATATTAGGATTCATACATCCTATCTTATGAAGTTTAAAAGCAAATGATTTACCTCATTTTGCAAACATCTCTTTGAAATATATAATTTTTTCTAGCAATAAAAAACCATCAGATCTAATCTTTAATTCTTCAAAAGCCTCCTTAATAAATTGATGTATAATGTTTCTTAGATCTCTTAAACTCTTCTTTTTTGATGCTTCTTCTATTTGTTCTTTAAAATCTTCTAACAAAGATCTTGTAACAGGTTTCACCTTCTTATCTATTATCTTATATTTTGTTTCTATAATAATCTCTAGTACTTGAAAAGATTTGAATATAGAATAAATTTCTCTTAAATGAATTTGCACAACTTTATTATCATTCAATTGATATAATCATCCAAATAAGATTCTAAAAAATGTTCCAATCTATTTTCTTCATAAAGACCAAAAATCTTTTTATCATCTTTTAATGTTTCCAATTTACATAATTCTTTCTCAATATTATATAGTTTTTTTTTTTTTTTTTTTTTTTTTTTAAATCTTCGACTTTTTTATATATAATACTTCTATTTTCAAAAATACTAATAAAACTTGTATCAAAGGCACCTATATTTCATAAAAGTACCTTTCTTTTTGTATTTCTATAATCCTACTTTATAATAGTATTTCTCCAAAATCCTTAAATTCTTGAACAATCCTTGGTGATGGATTCTTTCTCAATCTGTCTCAATTCTACTCATGATTGGAAGGCATAGTTAGAAACTATACTATCTTTCTTCTATCCTCACTATATATCCATACATAAGCTGAACCATCATCAAGTACTTTTGTTTCCATCCGTATTGTTGTAATATATGATTGTCCCAAAATAAGCGGATAAGATATTGTATCTTGAATAAAAAAAACTTTGCTCTATTACAACATCACCAATCCGGATCTTAATATCTGGATAAGTTCTATACAACTCACTATAAGTATTGTTAGTTGCCTATATTGTCCATCATATTCCATATCAATTGGCCATCTTCACTTCTTATAAAGATCTTTGGACATAAGATTTATTTCTGAATCATGGTTGATTAAAGCAACAATTGGTTCTTTTAGATTTCCAATCTTTAGTAATACTTTCGTAGTCACTCTAGCCCAATACTTTTGAATATAATGACTTTAATTCTCTATTTCTTTTTCATTCTAATCCTCAAAATGTACTTATTGATTATCAATCCTCTCTTCATGTGCTGATTGTTTAAAACAATTAACAAGTTCTTCTTCATTCTTATATATCCTTGCATCAATAGCATTATTTATCACAACTTCATTTTCTTAATTATCTCTTCTATTTAATGCTATCAATCATGGCATTATAATTTTTTTTTTTTACAATTCTTAGAATTTCTTTTAATGTAAACTCAACCTTTGTATTGAGTATAATCTTTTCAAGCACCCCTTTAAAATTTGTTGGGATTTTAATATTAAAAAATAATTTATAAATTATTGATTTATTTTTTTCTCTTATCTCTTTTGGTTTTTCCTTCAATATAGTTGAAGCATCTTCTATTGGTAATTCTTGTGAAGCTATTTCACAAGCCTTACCTCGTCAAGTTTATTTTTTAAAAGAAATTTTTTCTCTTGTGTTATTAATATTCTGCCTCCTCTTCTCTTCTATCAAAGCTTCATGTTGGCTTTTAGTAATATATGCATGCATCAAAAAAACTTCTACATAGTCTTTCCAATCTATAGTTTTATAAATTGTAGCAACAATCTTTAATAATATTTCTTATGGCATCTTTTTCTTTTGCATTGTAGAAATATCAAAAGATCAAAATCCACTTGATTCTATATTTTTGTTGAAGTCATTATCCACCCTAGTACTATAACTTGCAACTTCTTATATTGCAACTCCATGTGTTATCAAATAATTTTAAACCAATGCTTTCATATCTTCTTTATTAAAGTTGGTTTGAAGAAGATTTCTAATGTCCTTCAATGCAACTTTCCATCCTTCCAAAAAATAACTCTTTATTATACCATGTTATTAAATTCATTATAATCTTTTTAAAAATGAGAAATATCATCACACCAAATACATCTTTGCACATATCCTTATTTAAAAATAGCTTTTAGATTATTTGTAGAAGTCTTTTCTTCAAGCATTATAAGTTTAATTTAAAAATCTCACATTCCATATATAACTTCTTCAACTCCCATATCTTCTTTCTTTGATATAACCACTAGAGTTTGGATAATAGGTATAGTTGATCATATAGAAGATACTTGAATTCTAGGTGCTTAAGCTATTTGTTTAATAATAACTCTATTTTTTTTTTTTTTTTTCTTATTTTGTAAGCAATTCCACAACATCTTCAACATCCTTCTACTTTTTTGTTAATCCTTCATCTTCCTCTTTGTCTTCAAGAAGAACCTTCAATTTTTCTTGTAATTCTCTACTAACAACTCAAAGAAATAATTCAATCTTATTTGGCTTCAATATTAATTTCTCTACTTTTAACAATCAAAAATAATTTTGAACTCCCTTAATAGCTCTATAGCTTGTAAATTCTTGTTAAGCCGCTCAATCTATTTTAAAAATAATTTCTTAGTAATCCAATTAATATCTTCTAAAAAATATTCATCCTTTAACATAAGCAAAAATATCTTCCATAAACTTCCAAAATACTCTATAATTGATTTCACATGTTCTCTTATCTCTGATACCATCGTAAGTTTAAATAATTCAATTATTTTTTTTTGAAAATATAATTTAATTCTATTTCTTACATATAAAATCTCAAACATTTTGAAATATCTTTTCCATCAAACTAGTCAATCTTATTAACTACTGCTTACAATGCTTTGATTGCTAAAGCATCCTTGCAATTATTGCATTGTTATTGTTGCATAGATAATACAAATGCTTGAAACATACTTGTAATATTTAGATCCATATACATACCTTGTCCTCTAGTAGAAAATCTACTAGAAATTCTACTTGAATAACTACTTGAAGCTTCCATTGAAATTCCAACTTCAATCTTCTTACCTTCTTTCTTCATCAAATTCAAATAAGAATGAACAAAATCCAATACCTCCTACTTCAAATCTTCATGTCAGGTTCACCACTTATGTTGTATTATATTTTGTCTTATTTGAGAATGTATTAGGCACTTGGCTGTAGAAAGTATACTTATATATTGCAACTAACCAAAAATTTAACAACTCTAATATAATCATAAATAAATTCCAATTGAATTTCAATTAAATCTTAAATAAATCCTAATAAAATCTTAATAAAATCCTAATTAAGTTTTAATGAAATCCTAATACAATTATAAGTCAAATCTTAAATCAAATCTTAATTAAATCCTAAATTAAATCCTAAATCAAATCTTAGTCAAATCTTAAATCAAATCCTAAGTCAAATCTTAGTCAAATCTTAATGAAATCCAAATAAAATCTTAATATTCTAATAAAATCCTAATAAAATCCTTATATCCTAATGAATCCTAATGAAATCCTAATATCCTAATGAATCTTAATGAAGCCCTAATCAATTCAATAGTAGATTTAAAAACTCAATAATTATCAAATTAATTATTGATCTTCATTCAAAATTTGCAGACTTTTTAACTTTCTAGTTAGAAACAAGTATATAAAATTTGAAGAGAATCAAACTTATTGATTGGAAGAAAAAGCTCCTAATTCTCTTAGGTATTAGCTACCTTCTTTTTCTAACCTTAATGTCTATCTTTTAGTATCAATATCTCCTTTTTGTACATTCATATGTTCCAAAATTTTACAAAAATGCTGAAAACTAAGTTAACTACTAGCTTAAAAAAGAACTATTTCAATCTAACTGGCAGATTGCTTAAAATCACAAAAACCCTCATTGATCCTAAAAATCCAATTTATAAGATCCTAGCTAATTTAAACTTTAAGAACCTTTCATCTAACTATTGAATTAAGCTTAAATTTATAATAAATATTCAATACAATTATATGTACAAACTTACAAATTTTTATCCATAGATCTACAACAAAATTCACAACATACTCAAAAAAGAAAATATATTTTATTTCTTAATATCCATAGTTATCCAAATAGAACCTTGACTTTGAAAAATTCTTATAAAGTCATTACAAATAAAAAAATCTTAAAATCAATGCTCAAAGAAGTTCTATTGAGTCTACTATCAAATCCCACTTTTTGATCAATGAAAGCAAATCCCATCTATCATAGACTTACGATTTTGTACCCTAGAATCTAACTTCTACCCTAGTTTATAACAAGCCTTGCCTAAATATCAATCTAAGATTTTCTTAGATAATTTTTTGTTAGAAATCACCCTTTATTTTAATCTTAAGATATCTATAGTAGTATTTTTATTAGTATATCTAATTTTATCTTGTTTATAGTCCTATAAAATAAATAGAAGTTATTTTTATAAAAAAATAATATTAATATAAAATATTTTTATTTTTTTTCTATTTTATTTTTTTATTTTATTTTTTATTTTTTATTTATTACCTATATTTTTTAAAGTAATTTTGTAACTTAATCTTCAATTAAGCTTCTCTATAATATGTATCTTGTTTTGCTCTTTCATCCTCTAATTGTGTTACAACACAAAATTGGTTTTAAATCTTAATAAGAAAGATTAGTTATTTTTTAAAAAACTTTATATAGAAGAATTGTTGGATATTAATTATTACTTGAATTTATTAATTAAGCAAGAAAATTGATCCATATAAATATTTAAATAAATTAGAAAAAAGACATATGGATTTTTGCTTCAAGAAGGATTCTTATAGAGGAGACTAAAGAAAAAAATTAGAATTCTACAAGAAGTGATAGACAATAAGGAAGACTAACAAAAATGACTAAAAGAATTTTACAACAATCTATGGATAGAATATAGGAAGATTTGAGCCACCTTTGTTAAATTTAAAGAACAGCATTTATCAAAAAATATATATCAAGATGTGCTTTTATTTGTAGAATCATATACAACTTATCAAATATATTTTAATATATGATATTAAGATGGTTTACATCTAATATATCCTTTGGCTATTCATTTTAAATAGATTATTAATTTAATTATTATATAAGTTGAATTATGGCAAATGAGGTATTTAACCTTGGCTTGCAAGGATTATCAAATTAAGTTGAAAGAAGAGCACTAAGAACAAAAATTATTGAAGGAATTTGTAGATTTTTGCTTAAAGATGTTATTTGTTGCTATGGATGTGTAGAAATATCATGGACATAAGATTTACTATAATAATTATTCAAATAATATAATAGATAGAAATAGATAAAAATAAATTAATTTGATAAAATCTTATAATTTTTTTTTTTAGAAACTTCATAAATGTGGTTTCATCGTTGTTCATGTCTATAGGTGATTGATAGATTAGAAACTTAGCCAACAAGTTAATTACGTGGCACACATATTAAAAACTTATCTTATAAGTTTGACACATATTTTATAAATTGGACATATATTAAAGGTCCTATAGAATGTCACCATGGAGTTTTTAGGTTGATAGTATATATAGAAACAAGATTGAAGCATTCTTCATTCTTGTTAATACCTTTCTTATTTTTAGTCTTATTTCAAGAGTTTTTATTCTTCTTATCTTTAGCAATAGCCATTCTAATTTAATATTATACCATCTTTGAATGATTTTTACTCCTTTCAAGTGACACAAGAATATTTTGATACTTTAATTATTTATATTTTATGTCCTTAATAGAAAAGGATCATTATAAATCATGGAGAATTAGATGCAAGAAAAGCTCATGATTTCTTTGAAAGGTGTGGAATTAAATTATCATTAATTAATATTTATAATCTAAATAGAAATATAAAAAAAATATATGTAATCATCTACCAATTATAAAAATATTAGTTGAATCTTGTAATAGAAGGGTGAAAGAATGGCTTTGATTTTTATCATTTGTATTGTAGGTTGATCAAATAATTTATAATTTAATAATAAGATACATGTTTATTAAATTCATGACATGTCAAAAACATATTATGTCAATTGAAAAAAAAGTATCAACTTAGAGTGTACTACTATAGAAAGATGGATTGATAAGAAAAGAACTTTTAGCTATTAAGGTTTGGCAACTTAAACAAAGATTAAAAGATATATTAATAGTATTAAAAAGATTGAAAAATGTAAGGTTATAAAATAAAGTTTAATTTGATAAACAAGATTGATTAAGACCTAAGATAATTAAAGAAGGTGATTGGATTTTGGTCTATGATAGTAGTTTGGATAATCAGCATAATATTTTATGAAAGTTCTTAAAACATTAGTTTGGACCATATGTAGTACAACTATTCATAATAATGCAACCTATTTGCTAAGAGAGTTGGATAGAATAAAGTTGAAAATACCAATTATTAGAAAGCAAGTGAAGATATTTAAATAATGACATTTAAAATCTTATATAGAAGATAAGAATACAATTTTTATTTGGATAATGAAAATAATGAAGAAGAATTTAATGAAGATATTGAAGACATGATATGAAGCCAATAACATTATATGATTTATTTGACATACACCAGAGGATGTATAGGTTCAGAGAGGGTAGATATTGTGTTGTAACATAGCTATAGGATGAAAGAGCAAAAGAAGATATATATTATAGAGAAGCTTAATTGAAGAAAAAATTACAAAATTTATTTAGAAAACATAGGTTAAAAAAATAGGAAGGTAATAATAACATTTAATATTAATGATATTTTTTTATAAAAAAGGCTTCTACTTACTTTGTATGGCCATAAACAAGACAAAATAAGATAGATTAGCAAAAATACTACAATAGACATCTTAAGATCAAAACAAAGGATAGTTTCTAGTAAAAATTACCTAAAAAAATCTTGGATTAATATCTACAAAAGGCTAGTTGTGAACTAAGGTCAAAACCAAATTCCAAGGCACAAAACTATACACCAATAGTAAATAGGATTTTTTTTTTTATTCATCAAAAAATTGGATTGGAAAACAAATTTAATAGGATTTTTTTGGTTGTTGGTTTTAAGATTTTTGAATTTGTAATGACTTTATGAGAGCTATACAAAATCAAGGTTCTATTCAAGTGACTTTGATTATTAAGAAAAAAAGTGGATTCACATTTTAGAGCATATTGTGAGTTTTGTAGCAGATCTACAAGTAAAAATATGTCAATTTATAAAAATAATTGTGAATTTTAGCTTAATCAAATAATTAGATCAATGATTATTAGAATTTAAGTGAACTAAGGTTTCAAAAATTAGATTTTGAAGGTGAATAAGGATTTTATGATTTTAAGCAATCTGCCAATTATATTAGAATGATTCTTTTATAAGTTAGTAGTTAATTTAATTTTTAGTATTTTTATAAAATTTTAGAATATATGAATAATGCAAAAAGGAGATATTGATGCTAGAAAATCAACATCAAGAGGATTAGAAGTTTTTTCTTTCAATTTGTAAGTTCAAATCATTTCAAATTTTATATCCTTATTTTTAATTAATAGATCAAAAAGTATACAAATTTTGAATGAAGATTAATAGTTAATTCAATAATTATTTAATTTTTAAATTTGCTATTAGATTCGAATAAGGTTTTTTTAGGATTTATTTAGAATATTAGAATTTCTTTAGGATTTGATTTAAGATTTGAATAGGATTTTATTAAGATTTATTTAGGATAATAAGATTTGATTAAGATATGATTAAAATTTGATTAGAATTTATTTAAGATATTATAATTTGATTAGAATTTGATTAATATTTATTTAAGATATTTTAAAATTTTTATTAGGATTATTTAAATTATATTAGGATTTTATTATGATTTGACTAGGATTTTATATGGAACTTTATTAGAATTTGATTATAATTTTATTAGAATTTGATTAAAATTGATTAGGATTTAATTAAAATTTAATTAAAATTTTATCAAGATTTTATTAGGATTTTCTTAGGATTTGATTAATGTTCAATTAGGATTTATTAAGGATTTTTTTAAGGTTTTCTTATGACTTCTTTAAAATTTCTTTAGAATTTTTTTAAGGCTTATTTATGATTTCTTTAGAATTTCTTTAGGATTTCTTTATAATTCATTTAATATTTGATTAGGATTATAAAGGATTTAGTTGGAATTTATTTAGGATTTTATTAGAATTATTAGATTCTTGGTTAGTTTCAATATACAAATTTATCTTCTATAGCCAAGTGCTCAATATATTTTCAAACAAGACGACACATAATACAACAATGGTAGTCCAATTGATTGAGCTTTTATATTTGTTTCTTTAAAATCATGTCATCAAACTTTCTTATTGTATAAAAATTATATTTTGATTTTTTTTAGTTTATCAAAATAATCAAGAAGATTCAAGCTCATCAATAGTAAATTTTTTCAATTTCAATAGCATAATCTTCTTGTATTGATCACTTATACAAATTCTTTTGAAGTTATCACAATTTGTCCACTTTCTTCAAATGCTCCAATTCCATCTCCAATAACAATCGCTTGTAATTATGATGTGATCCATTTAATTTATAATATCTTGAATATACTTCTTCTATTTTTATATTGATCTTTAATTATTCTTATATATTTTTAGGTTTATTACAACTAATCAATAACAAATAACTAAGAGAATTTTTATCTAGAAATTCACCTATACACATTAAATTGGGAGCCTGCTTCTTATTTTTTTAATTTTTATATAATTCTTTTTTTTTTAATTTTAAATTAATTTTTAAAATTTTTTATAGCAATTCAATTAAATATAATTTTATCTACATACTTAAAGACTATCACCTTTAATATCATGTTTGATTCAATATCATGTTTGATTTTATCAAATTTTATTCTCTTCTACCTTCATGATATCAAATTCTACCTCATTTTAAATTTTTTAAATTTTTTTATAACCATTTTTATACTACAAAAGAAAAAAAAATATACATCAAAAACAAAAAATAGCTCACTATTCTTACATTGCAAAATACTATACAACAAGAAAAAAACTCTATAACTTAATAATAAAATAATCTTCTTTATTATTGTACTTTACTACTTTTTCTTCTATATTCTTTACTAAGTCCTATCCTTCAACAATCCTTCTTTTTTTTTTTCTTCTCTAGCCATGTGTTATTTTTTTCTCCCATCTCTTGCTTCATCACCCTTTTCATCTTTTTCTATTTCCATCAACTTTTTCTCAGAATTCATTGTCTTAGTTCAACCAAAAAAAACCTTCACTATTTTTTTTGACTTCTTCTCAAGATTGTTGTCTTGGTTTGACCAAAAACAAAAGATATGTTAATTCTCTTCAATTCTTTCTTAAAATTTCTTGTCCTAGTTTAATCAAGAAAAAAACCTCTACTAGTATTTTTTTGGCTTGTCTTCAGAATTTGTTGTCTTAGTTCAATTAAAAAGAAAACCTCCATTAGTTTCTTTTACAAGCTTTCAATCCAACATGTTATATTATATAAAGTTTATTCTATCAACAGAAATCTTTTCAAAACCAAACTCAGGATTATCATCAAATTTGGCTACAATAAATGAAATACTAGGCTCTTTTGTAGCTTTAGTAAGGACTTGCTTTTTTTTTCAACAATTGACTTGATGATCCAACAATAATATTACAATCTTTGATAAAATAAGATACAACCTTATTACATACATAAGAGTTATTTATATCACAACATTTTTTCCAAATAAAAAGACTTAATTATTTTAAAATATTCTTTTTTATTATCAAGATAACTTTAATATACATCTTGCTAGCCTTGGCTACAATTCATAATTTCTATATTTACCAAATAGATGTGACAACTATCTTTCTAAATGATATTTTAAAAAAAAAAATGATATTTTACACTTATAAGGTTTTAATCTTATCAATTATAAATCAAATTTTTTTTCCTAATCAAGTCCTTATATAGACTCAAATAAATATCTTATCTTTAGTAAAAATTATTTAATACCTACCTTTTAAGCCATGGTTTTTCAAAAGGTATTTTAATACCAAGATTAATATAAAATGTTTAATTTTTATTTTTCTTCTACTAGATATTAATATTATCAACTTCTTTGGAGATCTTATACACTTGCAGCTTATAAAACTTTATTTTCACCAAATTTTTTTATAATTGACAATAATTATATTGAAAACATTCTTAGTATTTAAATTCAATAAGTCCAATCAGCTTACACTCTTATCTTGTTACAATCAAAATATATTGCTAACATTCTTGTAAAATTTGACATGTCAACATGCAACTTGATTGTTACATCTTTAGAAGCTAGTGTCAAATAGTCTAAGTTCTAAGCAAAAAATTGTTTACCTACTATATTCCAATAAATGACTAAAATTGTGTATTTCCAAATCTTGGATTGTCTCTAGTACTTGATCACTTGTATGCAATCAAGCCTTATTATTTTACTAAAGCACTTGGCTTAGTTCATGGCTAAGTCTGATCTTTTATATTGGACTATATTAAAATAGATTCTTTATTATTTAAAAAATAATTTGTAGTATTAGACTTTTTTATTATGATTCTCCTACCTTTCTATTCATATATCAATTAGAAGATTGAAGTTCTACTAATTGGATGGAAAATATTAATATTAAAAAGTCAATATCTGATTATATCTTTAAACTTAATAGCAATCCATTATCCTAATCTAGTAAAAAATAACCAATTATAATATTATACTTATTTAAAGTAGAATACATTATTGCCACTACAATTAAAAAATTATTGTCATTACAAGTATTATTCTTAAAAATTAGATATATTATTCAAGTATCATATATTTTATATAGTAATAATCAATCATGCATTGTAATTTTTAGAAATCCTTGGTTTTATGACAGATCTAAGTTTATTGAAATTTGATATCACTTCTTATGAAAGAAAGTAAATATTAATATCTTACGTTTGGAATATATTCTTACTTCCAATATGTAGTCCAATATCCTCACTAAGAGCTTATTAAAGTCAAAGCATCACATTTACAATACTACCTATGGACTTATTAGTTCTATTGATAATTCAAATACTTAATGAAAGGAGAGACTTATGGATTTTATCAATAATTTTCAATATGTAGCTAGAGAGGAGCAGATGTTACAACATACCTAAATTAATGTCACGGACATAAGATTTACTCCAATAATTATTTAAGTAATATAAACCAATAGAAGTAAGGAAAATAAGTTGATTTGATAATATCTGATAAAAAAGCTTCCTAAAAGCTTTATAGACATGGAATCACCTTTATACATGTCTATAGGTGATTGGTAGGTTAAAAACTTGGTCAACAAGCTAGCCACATGGCGCACATGTTGGTAGCTTGTGGAACAAGCTAGCCATGTGTCACACATGTTGGTAGCTTGCGGAATAAGCCAAGTACGTGGCGCACATGTGGGAAACTTGTCGTGCAAGTTTGACATGTGTCTTGCAAATTAGACACGTATATAAGGTCCTATAGAATACCGCCATGTAGCTCTTAATTAGATAGTATTTATAGAGGCAAGAGTAAAGCCCTCTTCACTCTTGTCAACTCCTTTTCTGATCCTAGTCTAATTTCAAGAGTCTTCATGTTTCTAGTCTTTGGCAATAGCCATTCCGGTTTCCCTTTGAATATACATACTTTCTGATTCTTATTTTGTGATTGTTCTTTGATACAATTTTCATTAGATTATACATTTTTCTCTAGTTCATGTCCTTGATAATTAGTCAACTTAGTATTATTATTAATATCAATTATATAATTATAACTATTCCAATCAATCATCACTTTTAGTTATTTACTACAAACATTTTATTTATCTCCTTTGTTAAGGATATACATATAATCATTAAATGTTACTCTATCCAATTCAATACATTATTATTTCTTCACTCTCTTTAAAGTCAACTCCCACTTTCTTAAGCACAATACCTTTTCTCTTTCACACAATAATCTTACAATAATGTCTTTTTTTTATTGATACTCTATTGCCAAAATGAATTACAAAAAAGATGCACATTTCATTACATTTTTATAACTTCTTCCTTGGGACCAAAAACTCACAACACATTCTTGTCCAAGGTGCTAAAGCTGTTCTAATTTTAGTGCACTGCGGAAACACTCATCCACCCACTAAAGACGGTGCACCATCACAATTCCATTCCGACGAGATCATCACCCACACCTCCACCAGAATCATCGTTCACTTGGATGAACTTCCACCGTATTCAACACAACAAGAGAATCCGAACATCCTCGAAACCGTGCTTCTGGTCCGACGAGACCCCACTCCGTCGACGACACGCCACCACGGACGTCCAACCCTCCTCCACGGGAACCTTACCACCAGCAGCCAACACGCGTCGGCGACGTGGTGGAGGGTGGACGAAGGAGTGGATTCAACCATCCACGGCGCACCTTGGACACGTGGAAGCACCAGGTGTCGATCCAGCTGCACTCGAGGCCTTGAGATATAAGCAAATTGTATTGGGTGACTGATCAACGCAGGTTTCCATCGTCTCATGCACTCGTGGTTTCACTGAGCATTCTTCTACCATTTTTGAAGTGGGTGTTGGTTCTGGGCTTGGAGGTAGCGATCCACAGAAACACGCGCAGCAGGAGCGTTTAGGTTTTTGAGTCAGCGAGAGAGAGAGCGATGGCGATTCCGTTGTGTGTGCAGTGTGGGACGCGGCAGAACCCGTGTCGGTGCAAGATCGTAGGCCCGACGCTGGGAGTGGTGGCGTTTCTGGTCACCGCCGTGGTGGAGTGGCCGCTGGGCGCCGCATTGTACTGCTTCAGGAAACAGAAGGCGCGGCGTCTGCTGCACCACCCTAACCGCGTCGTGTACCCCCGTGTCTCTGGCGCCATCCCGTTCTAAGCTCCAAGCTCAATGGCAGCGAGAGCGCTTCAGAGACATCCTGCAACGACCCAGAAGCGTTGCAGCTGGAATGGAGGCTGGCGAGCGATCGTGTTGGAAGCTCAATGCTCCGCGACGCGGGAATTCATTGCTGTGGCAGTTGTTTGGAATGCTGGTCACAGTTTCATGCGGCAACGCAAAATGTACATAATTGTGTTCAGAAGGATAAATATATGTATGTATATAATTTTTTTCATTGCAATCTTCTTTTCGCGACTTCGATCGTATGATGAGAGCACAGTCACACTTTTGTGCTGGGCGTGGTTGGAATACTGCATGGGTGTTCTCTGGTCGCATTCTGACGAGGAGCGGGATGAATTCAAGGAGACATTGGCCTACTATCCCCAACATCCACGATAACAAAGAAAATATATTATTGGACTTCTCGTGTATAATCTTTCCTTTGCTGCTATACACTCTCGTAATGCTCCTATTGTAGCTCTAATCTTGCATTATGTCCTATTTTTTTTGTTGACGCAACATCACAATTCTTCATCTATTTGTTTACTGTAGTCCACCTCGTTTTTTTTTCTTAGGGCTTTTGTATTTATTTTTCTAAGTATAAAGCTAACTTAAAGAGGCTTATGATTTCAACCAATCAAAACATTTAAAAGTTAGGGTCCTCTAGCTTCGAGCAAAGGTTTTCGCGATGAGTTTCTCGACGTTGGAGCTACTATAGTGCTGTCTCAGCTTAAGAAACTACCTTTGTGGGTTATGTATTGTTGCTTAAGCAGCATCGTTTGTGGGTTATCTGTAGTGGGTTACTGTTTGTGGGTTGTCGTCGCCTGTAAATGTTCGCAGTCTAGGCTCAGTTAAGACAATTCGTGGCTCTTTCATTTACTGCTGCTCGTCTTAAGGTGTGGTTTTGTTCTTGGATGTGAAGCAATTGGTGGGGTTTTTGAGGCGATACTCTGGAAATTGGAGCTGTTGTGGCGCATGAGCCTCAGTTTCTAGGCCAATTCTTATGGTTATCTGTTGCAGAGAGCACTGAATAACGTGCTGATTATGGATGAGCGCTGGAGGTGTTAGTCGGTAAATTCTGCTCTTGATAGATCGACGGCTGTGATGCTACTTGGGAGCCAACAGCCGTGGAGGTGGCGATTACATCATGTTTTGTAGTCGCAGCAGGGGTGATACTATACCCTCATACATACCTTGTCATATCGCCATGCAAGGTGAGTCCTTGAAGCTGGATTATCTCTTATAACTTCACGTTTGTGGCTTACATGATGGTGACGAATTGCTTGACAAAATTTTAAATTCTGAGTTTATACTGTACGCATCGATGGACCTGAACAGAGCTTCGAGTAGGATGTCAACCAGGTTGGTTCTAGGTAGGTGCGTAGACATGGAGAATTTCAATAACGACTTCTTGCCTCACAGAGTTCGTATATAGTATCATGTAGAATCTACACGCAGTGTACTGTAAAGTTTGTAGAACGTTTACCGTACACTACGTTGTTCGTATAACGTTTACCGTATACTCTATAGAGTCTGTGCTTTGTATTGTTGAGTTTGCTTTGTATTGTTGAGTTTGCTTTGTATTGTTGAGTTTGCTTTGTATTGTTAAGTTCAGAGAACTTTTACTTATTTGTAGTGTGGTGCAACTCTTGTCCATATCCAACTTTGTGTACATTGTTAGATTAAATAGTATTATTTCAAACATTTTTACTTCTAGTTTTATGTAGAATGCATTCTAGATCAGAAGTTAAGTCCTATTGTTATTCATTGGTAATTGCAACACTAAAAGTGAAGTTTTGATTTGTTTACAATGTTGTGTGAAGTAGAGTGTGAACATGTTGGCATGATAGTAACATTGGGCATGATTTCAAATTGTAACTCATTTAGTTCTTACAGTTGGAAGCTTTTGATGAATATCATCTTTAATTTTGCTTGTCAAAGCTAGAACTAAATACTGAATTATGTCATTAGTGAATTTTTTTTTGCCATGTTTTATTGTTTATTTATTTCTTTTTTCAATTGAATTGTACTTATGTTTTTTATAAACCATAATTCTCTATTTTAAAGCAAGACTTTTTATATTTGTATACAATATCTTAATCATTTGTATTATATATATTATTTTATTATTTATATCAATTTTGGGATTTAGTGGTGAAGAATTAAGTTTATATTTGAAATAAAAAATTTATATAGCAATATGTTGAAGATGTAAGACATTGAATTATTGTAATATATTAATATACATTATGCTTTTTAAAGTATTACAAGAAAATTAGACACTATTTATTAAAATATATTTTTTTATGACCTTTTTAATTTATTAATTTTTGTTATATGTGAATAGACTATTAAATTATAAAAGACTTTATAGAATATTTACATGAATATTCATCCATTTTAGATGGATGTTATTAATAACAAAAGTAATGATGCCTTTTTTTGGTTTTCATTGAATTATGTTCTTTGTATTTTGTTATTAGATTTTTAGATTATTAAATTGGTATAAAATTATTCATTTTGTATTATTTTTAAAAGACTTGTAGATATTATTAAAGAATATGAAATAAAATTAAAAAAGATCAATATATTACTTACTAATTTATATAGAAATTATACCTTCCAATTGAATAAATTGATAGTGGTTTATTTTTGATATCTAATGATACTTAACTTTGTGAATAATATGTGTAGATTATCACCAACTTGAAATATTCTAAATAATTAAAATAAATATGTATTTATTGAAAGCTTCAATTAAAGGTTGATTTGAAAATATTGGAATTATTATTAGAATTTATATTAGAATAGTTCTTTAAAGCCCTTCAAGTATAAATCATTGAGCCTTTGTAAACATTGTAATTATGTATTTTGGTATTGATGTTAATGATTAGGCATAATATATCATATTGTTATATAAGAGCTAATGGGCTTATCAAACTTTTAAGTTTTTATTGCATTATAAATGTATTGGTAAGGACACAAATTATTAGTGTATTGCTATTAATATTTTAGAATATCATTATGTTAGTAAAATTGCCTAATTACATATTTAATGGTTTTTGTTAAGATTATTTTTTAAAAATAAATATGGCATAAGATTAAAACAAGGTGGTAGTTTTAAGAAGTTTTATGGATGTTACAGGAATTGTTGTGCAATCCTATATTTTTTCAAATATTTCATTGATGCAATCTTTAATTGAAGCAATAAAGATTGCAATAATTTTATGAAAATGATGGATTTTTTGCAATTATTACTAGATACCATATCAAAGCCTATAACATCATTGAGACAAGAGGTGATGAATAAAAGACAACATAAGAATTTGTTGAAATTTTTTTAAAAAATCTTAATATAATTGAAAGCATTAATATTGATTTTTGTACAAATATATTTGATAAAGAAAAAAAAAAAAATTGCTTCAAATTGTTTTCAAAGTAGTAACATTAATTAAAGAGTATTACAAAGAAGATTGGTTGAAGTTTGTAATAATATAAATCAATAATAAAAGAATCTTTAGAGAGCTTCTTATAGACTTGGATTATTATTTTAATACTATATGTGCCATCTTTCAATATTATTATCCTAATCGATGCAAAAAAATTGTTGAGATTAAAAGATATATCACATTTTTTTCAACATATTTTAATAAAGTAGAGTAAGATCTATTGGCATTACATGAAAGACTTCAAGGTATTGTGTAACAACTTTTATAATGCATTATCAAAAGTATAGCCTCTAGTGGAAAATCCAAAGTATTGATCTCTATGTAGAATGATTTTTTAAAACCTAAATGCACTAAGATTGGAGCTATGATAAATATTGTCTTGAGATCTTAGAATGCCCTTTATATTTGAGGCTTTCATTTTAACATATTTTTGTATGCCAATCAAATAAATGAGGCAACAACTTGAGAATAATTTTTGATGAAGATTCAATAGAAGTTGACAAATCTAAAAAAAATATTGTATGTCTCTTACAGTCTTCAAAATAATCCATTGCATAACCACCTCTATCTTCTTGGGATCCATCATCAAACCTTTAATAGATACGATGTATTCCAAAAATTCCATCTTTGATTGATGAAATAGATATTTTTTTACCTTAGAATACAGACCTATATCTTGTAGCTTTTATAATGCCAATTTTACATGCTTCTCATGTTCCTCCAAATTTTTTGAGTAGATTAAGATATCATGAAGATAGATCATTACAAACTTATCTATATGCTCTTAAAAGATGTCATTTATTAAATGTTAAAAGATAGCAAATACATTTGTTAATCCAAAGGGCATGATATTTTATTTGAAATGCAGTCTTTTATTTATTTCTTTTCTTAATCCATATCAAGTTATATACTTTATAAAGATCTATTTTAATATAGATCTTGGCTTGATAGAGTTGTTTCAAAATTTCTAAGATTAATGATAGTGAATAATAATTCTTCATTATTATTTTAATCAATCTTCAATAATCAATGCATATACACAAAAAACCATTATTTTTCTTTGCAATGAATGTAGGTACACCTATTTGAAACTTTGAATGCCTCAAAAAGTTCTTTATAAGATTTTTATTAATATAATCCTTTAATGCTAAGAACTTATTTTGAAAAAGGTTATAAATTGGACCAAAAGGTGGTTGTATTTATTCCTAAAGATCTATGATATAATTCTATAGTCAATACTTTGATAACATATTAGTTTTTTTTATTTTTTTTATTTTTTTTATAGAAAATATCTTAAAATTTGTTATATTACTTTGAAATAATTATTGATGAAGTCATATTTTTTTTAATTAGAGGTTGTAGATTATCCTCTTCTAAATTGATATTTTTTTAATCATAATATTAGAACTTTATTTTTCTTGTGAGAGAGTGGATCACCTTTCTTTTTGAAGGTCTTAAAGTAGTTTAGAGACTAAAAATTACCTTTTTCTAAACTAATATTATCTTCTTACAAATTGATTTTTTTTTTTTTTTTTTTTTTTTTTTTTTTTTTTCTTCTTAGAATGACTAGTGTCAAGGACAAAAGAATATAGAGCAAGAGACTAGAATTAGAATAAGGTTTCAAAAAGTAACCAACAAGAAGTTAAATTAATTAGATGATCACACAAACAATACCAAAAAAGATGAACTAGAATTCTAAGAGATATGTTGTTGAAGAATTTTTTAGCCTTGACTCTTATATATATTCATATCTAGGATGCTACTTAAGTGGCTTCCATCAAACTAAGAAGCTATTGAAGTAGCTTCTACCAACTAGAAAGCTTTTTAAGCTCCTTCTACTAATTCGGAAGCTTCTTAAGCTCCTTCCACTAACTAGAAAACTTTTGGGACTACTTTCATCAACTAAGAAGCTTCTCAACCAACTTTCACTAACTCAAAAAGTTTTTAGAATGTTCTAGAAGATTCTATGAATCTTTGAAGTGTATGTCTCTAACATCACCTTCTTTTCTAGCAACAAGTTCAAAGAAGAGCTTGATCTTATTATATACGTAAAAAATCAAGAATATATTACACTAGTGAAGCTATATATTTTGTTTTTTATTCTTGGACAATGGATTCCACTGGTCCTTGAAGAAATCACCTATAGCCTTGAACTAGTATCTTTATTGTTGGAATATTCCATCCAAAGATCTCATCTTCATTGGGGCCTTCAAAACATCTTCCAAACAAGATCTCGGGATTAAAAAGATTCATCTTTCTAAGCTCAAGCAATATCACTAAAGCTTGAGCATTAGAATTGAGACTTATATGGTTGGATCTTACTCCTAATAGTTCCAACCAAGGTCATACTTCGTGTTAAAATATATTGTCTTTACTTTGTTTAATTGAAGGCTGTAAAAATTGCACTAGTTCATTCAAAGCTTGCATGGCAAATGAATCTTTTGAGTCTTGTTCTCTCAATGTTTGAAGGTTTGACATAGTGACTAATTTGCTTCTATCACTCTATTCTATCTTTGAACAGATGACTACATACTGATGAAGACTTTAATTTAACTCTTCTCCTCTTATAAATATTTCTTAAATCCAATCTTTACTAAGAAATTATTATCAAATACATTTGGATTTGTGGGGATAGATCGATAAAATTCTTATATCTTTTGAGGCACATTGGCAAGATTTTCAACCAATTTTTATGTACGCTTATTAATGTCATAGCCCTACTAGTGAACAAGATATTTCAATTTATCCTACCTTTATCGTTATCGTATAACGTGTTGTCTTACTTGAAAATGCGTTGGATAGTTGGCTGTAGAGGGTGAAGTTGTGGTTCACATACACTCAAAAATCCTTAACAAGTTTTATCCATATACACTCAATCCAATCCTCAACTTAATCCTAGTATTAATCATATTAATTTTTTATCTCTCCTATCTTATTTGTATTAACTTATAGCTTTTTTAAAGCCGTGAAAGAATTTCTTCAACCTAGAAGAAAAATTTAATAACTAACTTTTATCTATTAGCTACTAAAGCAAGAAAATAATTTAAGAGGCTTTTATAAATCTTTTCTTAAGTATCTTAAGTTCCTATTGAATCAAGATAATCAAGTATTAAGTAAAAATTATTCTTATTCATGCTTTTTATTATATAAACTTGTCACAATATGATACTGTGAATTAAATATCATTTCAACCTTGTATTCTTCATGGTCCTCAATTTTAATATTAAGCAGAAATTGTTATATTCTTTTCAAAATATGTGACTCTCTATAAGATTCTAAAAGAGAGATGAAAAATTAGATGTATCTTCATAGAAGATTGTAATTCCAAGTGATATATTATTGAATTAATTTACTTTTGGATAAAAAATGGTCCTAATCTCCAATAATCCAACTTATTGTATGGATGCTTGGTCTTGATGTTCAATCAAAGAAACAATATCTTATCTCCAATATAAAAAGCAGGTGGTTGATTTTTGAATTTATCAATATATATCTTGTAAGCATCTTGAGCAGCTTATAAATAAAGCTTTAAGATTGTTTGGTGTTATAATAGATGCTTTTCAAATCCTTCAGCTGCTAGATTGTTGTTCTTTGGCATACTCTATAGATCAAGCTTTGGATGATATCCATAATTAGAATAAAACAATATTTATTAAATTCAGGCATGAAAAATATTATTATATGTAAATTTTGCTAATGATAAATATAAGATTCAATCGACTTATTAATAATTAATGCTACATCATAAATATTATTCCAAAACTTAATTAATTCGTTATGCTTGGTTGTCAATTTGAAAATGGAAAGCCAAAGAAAATTTAATATCTATCTTCAATATTTCAAAAAGATATTTTCAAAATTTAGATATGAACTAAGATCTTTAATTGGATACAATATCATCTGATAGGCCATAATATTGATATATATTATCAAGAAAGAACCTTATGATTTCTTTACTAGACGTAGTCTTTTTGCAAGGAATGAAATGAACCATTTTTATAAGTCGATCAACCACTACAAAGATGATATTTAATGAATTGAATGGAAGTAGATCTCTAATGAAATCCATCGAGATGGAAGACCATGACCATCTTAGAATAAGCAAGGGTTGTAAGAGTCCATAAGGGCCATGTCAAGGATTTTTAGACCTTGAAAAAATGTCGCAAGAATTTAGTTTGAACTTATCAATATTTTTTTTCAAGCGATGCTTCACATTAAGGATCAAAGTATCATTAGTAGTTGTAGCACTTATTTCATTGAAGAAACCAAAATCAATAGATGCCAATGTAATAATGGTACAAAGGAAAAATTACTCCAGTTTCAACAAAGTTGTATATTGTTGATCAAACACTGCCTTTCTTCTCCTTGGTATAAGATATGATCTTCTTAATAGAGCATCAAATAATTCTTGTTGCTTCCCAGGTTGATAAATAATAACAAAATTAAATTGAGATAGTGAAATATTCTATTGAGCTTAGACCTAATTAAAAATCCCAGCTCTCATAAAATATTCCAAATTCTTGTGATTTATATATATAGATATGGGATATATTGCTCCTTCAAGAAAATGATATTATTTTTGAAAAGAATCCACAATAACAAGAAGTATCTTATTGTGGATTTCACAATTAATTTTGGCAATAAAAAAATTTTGAAAATAAAATACAATAAGATGGAATTTATTGTCTATACTCATTTGTGAAAGTATGGCCCTTAATACAAAATCTAAAGTATCAATCTCTATATAGAATGCATTTGTAAAATTTGGATGCACTAATATTGAGGCTATAATAAATGTTGTTTTGAGGTCTTGGAATGCCTTCTTCACTTGAAGGCCCCATTTTAACTTGTTCTTACATGTTAATTGAGTAAGAAGGGCGGCAACTTGAAAGTAATTTTTGATGAAGATTCAATAGAAGTTAACAAATTGAAGAAAATATTGTACATCTCTCATAGTCTTTGAAATGGCCCATTACATAAGTGCCTCTACTTTCTTGGGATCCATCATCAAATCCTCAGTAAATATGATGTATCTCAAAAATTCCATCTTAAATTAGTGAAATACACATTTCTTTGGTTTGATATATAAACTTGTATCTTGCAACTTTTATAATACAAACTTGACATGCTTCTTGTGTTCCTTCAAGTTTTTTAAATAGATCAAGATATCATCAAAGTAGATCATTATGAACTTGTCTAAGTATTCTCAAAAGATATCATTTATTAAATATTGAAAGATAGTGGGTGCATTTATTAGTCCAAAAAGCATGACATTATATTCAAAATATCCATATCTTATTCAAAATATGGTCTTCTATTTATCTCCCTCCTTAATCCGTACCAAGTTGTATGCTCTATGAAGATCTATCTTAGTATAGATCTTGATTTAGTCAAATTATTCTAAAAGTCCTGAGATTAATGATAGTGGATAATGATTTTTTATTGTTATTTTATTCAATTTCCAATAATCAATGTATATACATAAGGAACCATCTTTCTTCTTCACAAAAAGTATAGATATATCTATTGGAGATTTTGAATGCTTGAATGAAGTTTTTTGTAAGATTTTTATTAATATAATCCTTCAATATCAAAAGTTTATTTTAAAAAGATTATAGATTAGATAAAAAGGCGGTTGCATTCCTTTTTGAAGATCTATAGCACAATCGTATGGTCAGTGCTCCAATAATATGTTAAAATTTTTTTTTAAAAAAATATCTTAAAATTTGCTATATTGTTCTAGAATACTTGTTGATGAAGTCATATCTTTTTTAATTGGAGCCGCATAAATAACAAATAATGTACCTTCTTTAACTGATCTTATAAAAGCCTTTGTTCCAACAAATAAATGTTTATCAATTTATAGCTTTTTACGAATTTTTTTTATAGGAATTTTTATTGGAAATGTTATTCTTTGCAACTTCAAATCTATAGATGGATTATGCTTTTCCAACCAAGATAGCTTGAGAACAATAGGATTTGAAAGAATCCTAATAATATTATATATAATTTAACTTCTATTATTTTTGAATGACACTTCTATAGGCGTGGTTTTGTGGGTGATATTACTAGAGGATAAGAGTTGTCCATCTATTCTTTTTATATGAATAGGTTTGGATTTTTGTACTAGAGGAATTTTATGAAGCTTAGTGAATGTTTCATCTACAAAATAAGTGGATGCCTCTCAATCTAATAAAGCAATTGTCAAAAGCTTCTGAGGGCCAAAATACAAAGAGATTATAAAATAATGAGCACGTTGAGCAAAAAGAGAGGAAGTTGGATAGTTTTGTAATGTTGAATTGTCCAATTGCACAATCCCTATTGTAGCTGAATATTGTTATTTTTTTAAATAATTGCACTCCTAATTTTGATAATGTATCAATTTTATTTCTTTGAGTAATTATCAACCTTATGGCCTTCCTCGCCATAATATACGCATAGACCTTCTTCCATCTGATGCTTCTTTTCTTATGGACTAAAAAATTTAAATTGTATTGCATGAAATTGTATATCTTCTGTTTCTGAGTGTGAATTCAAAATACTTATTAATATAATAAGGATATGCTCGATTACATATTGTCTTATTGAAGCCCATCAATGTTGATCTTGTCGATGTTGAAATAATTAATTATCATATTTTACAACTTGGCTAATGGCTTCATTGAGCAATTGTGGCTTTGAAAGCGATAATAACAAATCCTTTACATCATCTCTTAATCTCCAATAAAATTGATTCATTAGTGCTTCTTCGTCCCAATTGATGCAGTACACTAATTATTTAAAATTGAATATATAGATTAATGCAGAGCGTGCCCCTTGACATAATGCTTGGATCTTAGGTATTGTCCAACAAGCTTTGTTATATTTTCCAAATACTTTCATAAATGCTTCTATGAAAACTTTAAAATTATTCAAAATTAGTGATCTTTTTTCAAATAAGAAAACAAACCATGATAATGCTTGCCCTATAAGTAAGGTGCCAACTAATCCAACTTGTGATTCTTTTGTTGAATAAGTATTAGATTGTAGGACCATTATTAATTAAATTTGATTGACAAATCCTTAAAACTTTGAACACATATCATTATATTTCTTTAGAAGATTAACTTGAGGCTCCTTATGTTGTTGAACAAGTAGATTTTTTGGCATAGTATAGGTAGTATTGTATCATCAAGTACAAAAGTTGGAGATAGATGCAGTCTGGATAATAGCACTTCAGATGTTGCATCGTTACAAAGTTTTGCAACAATCCCTTTAATCTTCGTAGTGCTAGTAGATAAAATAATAAAAGTATTTATAATGGCATCTAACTTGGACTTAGAAGATTTAGTCATATTAATATCTTTTTCTCCAGCCATTCTAAAAAAAAGAAGAAATGAATCTATAAAAAGATAATATCAGTTTAGAGAAGGATAATCTACAACTTCAAAAATATTTTAAGACCTTCAAAGAGAGGAGAGATCCACTTTCTCATAAAAGAGCTAAAACTCCAATATTGTGATGAAAGAAATATTAGTTTAGAGGAAGGTAATCTGCAACCTCTAAAGTGCTGATATATCTTTGAATAGAAAAATAATCTACTTTCTAATAAGAAAGATCCAATTCTAATATTGAAGATGAGGTCAATCTTGATAAATTATCAAAGACACAAGAATACAAAGCAAGAGACTAGAATTAGGACAAGGTTTTAAGAAGAAACCAACAAGAATTTAAAATTAAACAGATGAGTACATGAACAACATCAAGAAAGGTGAGCTAAAATTCTAAGAGATGCATTTTTGAGATTGAAGAACTCTTTAGCCTCAATCCCTACATATATTCATGTCTAAGATGCTTCTTAAGCAGCTTCCATCAAATTAAGAAACTTCTTTAACAGCTTCTATCAATTGGGAAGCTTTTTGAGCTCCTTCTACTAACTAGGAAGCTTCTTGAGCTTCTTCTACTAACTAGGAAACTTTTGGAGTTACTTTCACCAACTAAGAAGCTTCTCAATTGACTTTCACTAATTCAAAAAGCTTCTAAAATATTCCAAAAGGTTCTATGAACCTCCAAAGTGTATGTCCCTAATAGTTGGAAGTCAAAACATTAGTATGACCAAATTTTTTGAGTCCAAGTTAGATGCCATCATAAGCACTCTTAATACTTTATTTGCTAGGATTACAAAGATTAAAGGGATTTTTGCAAAACTTCATAATTAAATAACATCTAAAATATCACAACCTAGATTGCACCCACTTTTAATTTTTGTACTTGAAGATGCAGAATTATATATACTATACTAAAGAAATTTACATATTTAGCAATATAAAGAGCCTCAAGTTAATCTTTTGAAGAAATATGATGGTACATGTTTGAGTTATATCCAAAAGAGTGGCAGTAGATACAATTTCAACACCTTAATTTTGAGCACCTATATCTCTTTTATAAAAAATCAAAATCACATAATTTTTATATCAAAATCATAGCCAAAAATCTAAGTTTGTTGATCCTAACCTTTGATGTTTGAATCTCCTTATAAAATAAATCCTAATTTCTAATAAGGCCTGGAGCAATCTCCTTAAAGTCCATTGGGCATGACTTTTGGCCAATAGGAATAGAAACTTCTATCATCCATCTCCATTCATCGATATAGATGGCTTAACTATTCTTTTTTACATTAAAAATTCCTTTCCAATTCTTTTTTTAATAAGATTTGTATAATATGAGTTCTATTTACTAAATAAAAGAAGTAAAAAATTATATTATATATATATATATATATATATATATATATATATATATATTATTTTCACATGATAGTTGAGCTATAATATGACAATATTTATCGGCTTTAGTAAAAAAATATATAATTCGACACACTCTTGTTACATTGGCAAGCAGCCTGAATTTATATTTACAAGTAGAAGATATGTAGCTTAATGTGGTATATTTTAAATTTTTTAGTCCATAAAAAAAAAAAAAACATTAGATAGAAGAAGATCTATATTTGTATTGTGGTGAAAAAAAGCCACAAGGTTGGTAATTTTTAAAGAAAAAAATCAACGTATCACCAAAATCAAGAGTGCAATTGTTTAGGAAAATGAAGATATTTAGTCACAATAGGGACCATGCACTAGACAATTCAACATCACAAAACTATATAGGTTCTTTTCTTTTTGCTCAACTTACTTATTATTTTACAATTTCTTTGTATTTTGGCTCTTAGAAGCTTCAAACAATCATCTTATTAGATTTAGGGGCATGTGTTTGTTTCTTAGATGAAGCGTTTGCTAAGCTTTATAAAATTCTTCTATTACAAAAATCCAAACTTATACATATAGAAGTAATAGATAAATGACCTTTATTCTTTGATAATGTCATTGATGAAATAATTTCTATAAAATTGCCATTTAAAGACTATAACAACCAAATTATATTTAATATTAATAGGACTCTTTTAAACTATGTTATTCTTAGATTTTTTTGGTTAGAATAGCATAATCCATTAATAAATTGAAGGTCATAAAAAATAATATTTTTGATTGAAATCCTTATAAGAAAACTTCATAAAAAGTCAAAAATTGATAAGTCTTTATTTATTGGAGCAAGGACCTTTGTAAGATTGGCCAAAAAAGGTATATCATTTGTTATTTATACAACTCCAATTAAAAAAGATATGACTTCATTGGTAATTATTCCAAAATAATATAGCAAATTTTAAAATATTTTTCAAAAAAAAAATATTGATATATTATTAAAGTGCCTATTATACAATTATGCTATAGATCTTTAAGAAGGAATACAACTATCTTTTAGCTCAATTTATATCCATGTATTAAATTCTTTATATTTCATAAACTAAATGCTCAAATGCCATGAAAATTTGATATGTCTTTTTAAATTTTTTTAAAAAAAATATCATTTGATAGCTCAAAATATTGTAGAAATCATCACTATCAACAAAATGGACTACTTATTGCCTTGAAATTCAATCTACTATCTTCTTCTTTTAGATTCTAAATATGATAATTTTTCTACGTAAGATATAGGTCTTAAAATCACCTCTCCAATTGCACCTTCCAAATTCCAAAAGCTCTTATACAACTTCTTGTATCTTCAAAAGAGTGATAGTAGGTATGATTTATATAACTTAATTTCAAGCACCTACTATTTATTCATAAAGACTCCAAATCTCCTAATTTTTATATCAAAATTGTAGTATAAAAAATAAGCTTTTTAATTATAGCCTTTGATTTTTAAATGCTCTATTTGAAGTTGTCAAAATCCTAATTCTCCTTACAAATAGCCTATTCAAAGCTTATTGGACATGACCATTGATCAATGGAGATGAAGATCTTCACTTCTTACCTTTATTCATCTATACCTTGCTTTTATTCTTCCAAATAAGCCTCTTAATAGTTTAATTTTTTATCTTTGGGCTCCAATCTCTCCTCAAGGCTTTATACTAAATATTTAGGTCTTATATAATTTAAATGCCATAATCAAAATAAAATTTCTTACATCAATTCTTTTAAATTATTTTACAAACCATTCTAATATATATTAGAATTTATGAGTATATTATATATTTTGATTAATTTTTATATACTATAAGCAATTATAATACAACATCTATCCCCTCTAAATGTGCACATTTTTCAATATGTGTTACAAAATCACCCCCTTCAATCTTTAGCTTAATCAATATTTTTTAAATAAATTGATGTCCAATTCTATGCTTTTCTCTCAAACCTTGCTCTTTAACTGCTTGCTTGATATATTCTATAGTATCAAGTGATAATTAAGTAGCTATAAGTTTTCTTTTCTTTTCTACAGTCTTATATTTAATTTGTACCATGACCTTAGATTTCAATCCATAACTCATAGTAAATTCACCTTTTAATATAATTTTTTTAACTCCTCATAAGTCCTTGAATGTTTTTCTATTACAACATCTTCATCCATGCTTATAACTAAGCTCTCCAAAACTTATATCAAACCATCTTTTAAACCTATTTCTTCTATTATTCTAACTATAACTTTATCACTTGAAATTAAATCCATTATTTTTAAGTTTCTTTTTGTTTCTTTATCCTTCTTCTATCAATAAGATTCAAATCTTTAATCCTTTAAAAACTCACAAATCTATTATCAATCAAATCCAAAAATATAGAACTATAATTATCTATATTAGAATTTGATAAAAATCTAATTATGCCTATATACCTCCATCATACATGGATGCTCTTTAGAAACCTAAAAAAATATTTTTTGGCTTTAAAAGCATAATATGAATCATCATTTAATATTTTAATTTCCATCCTAGCAACTTGTCAAGGACATGGATCATAAAAGAACAAAATATCAATACACTCTTGAGTCACTCAAAAGAATAGAAAATTACTCAAAGATAAAATAATATTAAAACAAGAATAGCTATTACCAAAGACAAGAAGACTAGAGACTCTTGAAATAAGACTAAGAACAAGAAAGGTGTTGACAAGAGTGAAGAAGGCTTTGCTCTTGTCTCTATATATACTATCTACTTAAGAGTTATGTGGCAACATTCTATAGGACCTCCAATACATGTTTAATTTGCAAGACACATATCAAACTTGCAAAACAACTTTTCTATATGTATGCCATATACTTAGCTTGTTCCACAAGCTACCAACATGTACAACACGTGGCTAACTTATTGGCCAAGTTTCTAGCCTATCAATCACCTATAGAGATGTATAAATGTGAAATTGCCTCTATGAAGCTTCTTGGAAGCTCTTTTCTAAGATACTATCAAATTAACTTATTTCTACCTACTTCTATCTATCCATATTAACTAGATAATTATTGGAGTAAATCTTATGTCTATGATATAATTGTAATATAAAACTAATTAAATATTATTAGATATATACCAAAATTTTATACAAAGAAATTGTGTTCTACCTCTAGATCTCCAATCTTAGTCTTCATAGTTGGACAAGTCCCATATAAATCACCTTGTATATTATTTTTAATTCTAATCACTCAACCATGGTTGATATCACTTGGCTACTTTTTTTTTTCTTCATATATCTGCTTAGAATTTGATGTTGATTTTTGATCCATGATTAACTAAAACTAAGACTAGATCTTTAAAATCTTCCAACTTCACTTGTATCTCTATAATAGTCCTAATCTAATAAGATATTGAATAGCTATTATTTCCTATCTCATCATCATTTCTCTTTAATAAATTAATAACATATGTTTTTTTTATAATCTTCTTTTCTTTATCAAATTTTTTTGGTATATACTCTATTCAATATCCTTCTATGTCTTTGGCATAATTGATCTAAGTCATGTCTTCCATATCAATCCTACTTCCAAATAATAATGCAAATTAGGCAAATATTTGTGCTATTTCTTCTTCTTTATTTTTAGTCATACTAATATCCAATACTTCCACCATAATAACTTCAACTATCATATGTCTCTTTTTCTTTATTACATTAATGATTAGCTCATAGAAATCCCTCTTGGCTATACTAAGAACCTCTTTTAGAATGAATTCAATCTTAGCATTCAAAATCTTCTCCTCTAAAATACATTTCATATTTGTGGATGTCTCAATATCAGATTGAAGCTTGTAAGCAAGACTTTTATCTTTGGCTTTGCTTGACTCATCCTTCTCCATTATTTTTTCTTTTTTTCACTATTCTTTTATTAATGGTTGATCATTAAGATAAATAGGAGGAACCTTCTTTGAATTTTGATCACAAGAAACATATTTATTTCTTGAAAACCTCCTCTTGTTTGCAAGCTCAACATCTTCTTTTTGAGTAGCTCTACATTTCTTTTCTTTAAGCATAGTACTATGCAAATTATTACTCTGCTTGCCTCTACTCAAAAATACTTTGATGCTTATAGCATCAACTAGATCATTCCATCTAGTCATCTTTTTGATAGCTTCAATATGACTTCTGTAATTAATAAAAAATTAGCTTAAATTATTTTTTGCTCAATTATAATAATATAAGATTTTATATCTTTTTTATATATAATACTATCTTTAGAGGTCTGCTCTTCTATCAACTTTTTTATGCCTTCATTTCTATAATTGGTTTTTAAAGGCTCTTCAAATCTTGTGAATCTTATCCTATCTTCTTTAAAATATATAATTACATTCTTGATTACAGCCTTGTAATTATCACAATCACTACACTTATGGTTTGGATTGTCACACCATATACATCTCTCCACAAATCTTTTTAAGCCTTCAGTTGTCTTTGATGAGCTTTCTATTTGAGATTTCTTTAGTTTAACCATTTCTACCCTCAAATCGTGCATGTCCTTAATCAACTCCTCAAGAATGTTATTTTTAATAGTCTTAATCATTTTTTGAAGTGGCATTGGATTTTAAAATGTAAGTATTGACTTCAATCTTAATAAACAATCACAAGTCTTAATCTTCTATTGTTTAGTTTTAAGTCCTATTATTTCTTTCATTAGCTTCTAATCATTTATAAATCTACTCTTAGATGTCCTATCTACCAAATAAAAGAATAACTTGTCTTCTAGGTATTCATCAGTTGCTTGTGAGAATAATTTAGTCTTCTTGGTTTTCAATAATTATCTCTTATATCATAATAATTGGCCAAATTTTATTTCAAATTCCTTGATTAATTCATTTAGAGCCATCTAATTTCCTAGCCTTAATTCAATCCACTCCAAGAATGATCTTTTGATCATTTTTTATGAGTCCTCTTCAAATAACTCATCTTTTAATATCTCCTCAAATCTCTTCCATGATATAATACCTTCATGCAATTTGTGCACTTCCTCTCTAATTTTTGATATCATTGCTAAATCAAAAGTCATAATCATCTTTATCTTTGAAACCTAATACACTTTTATTTCATATAAATAAATCTTTAAGAACTTTGTGATGTTCCTCCTTTCAAATCTCTTAGCCTTATTTACAATTGCTTACAAGGCTTTAATGGTGTTCTTATCATCACCTTGCACTTGTTGCCTCTCTTTTATAAATTGGGCAAATGCCCTAAAAAGACCTTGAGTAGCCACCTCCCTTAATAATTCAAACCTTAGATTTTGATCTCCCATCTTTACTTGTAGAGAAATTAATATCTTAAGGCTCTCTAAGTCAAAGCACAAATTATATCAACATAGAGAGAATTTACTTTAAAAAAATATTGGACTTTTGGCTATCACTAATTTCTCAATCAAATGTCAAGATAGAGATAAAAATTCCAAATTTATATAAAGCTGTTCCTAAGAAAGGCCATTACATTAAGTATACAAGCCTCAAATATTTTAGAATCTCCAAAATGTAGGAAAATATATTAAACCCTTTCATTAATTTTAAAAGAGATTTTTTTTTTAGTTTCAATAGAGCATATCTTTAAATTTGACTATCCAAAAGTACTCAAAATTTATATAAAGTATTGATATATTCTTAACAACTATCACAACAAATTTCAATTGTTGACTCATTTCCAATCTTTAGATATCTCCAAAATCCTAATATTAGCTTCAAATCCTTGTTTACAGATACCCACTTATTAAATTCTTCATATCTCACAAATTAAATGTCCAAATACCATGAAAATTTGGTATATAATTTTTTAATATAATAATTTATCTTCTTAGAAATGTTTAAAATCAATAGAAATGAAGATCTTCACCTCTTGTCTTCATTTGTCCATACCTTATTTTCATCCTTTCAAATAAGCATCTTAGTAATTTAATTTTTTTATCTTTAGACTCAAATCTCTTTTCAAGGCTTCATATTAAATATTTAGGTCCTATATAATTTCAATGCTTTAATCAAAATAAATAAAAAAAATCAAAATAAAGTTTTTTCCATCAATTCTTTTAAATTATTTTATAAACCATTTTAATATATATTAGAACTTATAAATATATTATATATTTTGGTTGGATTTTATATATTGTAAGTAATTATAATACAATAATGTTGATCTTGATGATGTTGAAATAGTTGATTATCACATTTCATAGCTTAGCTAATGGCTTTATTGAGCAATTGTAGATCAAGAAGTAATAATAATAAATCCTTTACAGCATTTCTTAATCTCCAATGGAATTGACTCATCAAGGCTTCTTCATCCCAATTAATGTTACATATTAATTGCTTAAAATTAGATGCATAGATTGATATAGAGCATGCTTCTTGTTGCAATGCTTGAATCTTAGCTGTTGTCCAAGGAGTCTTATTATATTAGACTCTAAAGACTTTTATAAATGCTTCCATTAAAGCTATAAAGTTACTTAAAATTCATAATTTTTTTTAAATAAGGGAAGAAACTGTGATAATGCTTGTCCTAAAAATAAGGTATCAACTAATTTAACCCTTGATTCTTCTATCGGATAAGTATCAAGTTGTAGAATCATTATCAATCAAATTTGATTGACAAATCTTTGAAATTTTAAATGCATAATATCATATTTTTCCAAAAAATTAACTTAAAGCTTCTTACATTGTTGAATAGGTAGATTTTTTTATGCAATATAGATAATATTACATCTTTAAGTACAGAAGTTGAAAATGGATATAGTTTAGATTGTGATATTCTAAATGTTGCATTGTTATGAAGTTTTATAACAATCCCTTCAATCTTTGCGGTATTGTGTTGTGATTTGACTACCATATGAAAATATTATATATATATATATATATATATATATATATATATATATATATTTTTAATATACAATTTATTATATAGCTAAGTAAAAGCCATATCAATAATTTTTATTAGTTATAAAATATGGTTAGGTTGTTAATTTAAAAAGAATCTATATAAAAAGACTATTATTGAGATTTATACAATCTTTTTTTTTTAATAATAACTTTTGAGGTTGATTTTATATTAATAATAGCTTTTATATATTTTAAGTCACCTTTGTTAGACATTGGTGAACCTTGAGATTTTGTTTATTTCTTTTATTTGATAAGTAGAACTTATATTATACAAATCTTATTAAAAAAAGAATTGGAAAGGAGTTTTTAATGTAAAAAAGAATAGTTAAGCCATCTATATCGATGAATGGAGATGGATGATAGAAGTTTCTATTCCTATTGGCCAAAAGTCATGTCCAATGGACTTTAAAGAGGCTGCTCCAGGCCTTATTAGAAATTAGGATTTATTTTACAAGGAGATTCAAACATCAAAGGTTAGGATCAACAAATTTAGATTTTTGGCTATGATTTTGGTACAAAAATTATGTGATTTTGATTTTTTATGAAAGAAATATAGGCACTCATAGTTAAGGTGTTGAAATTGTATCTACTACCACTTTTTTGGATGTAACTTGTGCATACAAAAAACAATAAAAAATCAACAATTAGGATTGAAAAGAATATTTTTTTGGCTATATTTTTTATATACAACTTGATGTAATCCAAGCTAGGATGAAGAAGATATTAGAAGTTGAAGCTAGCGCTTGCAATCTAAAGATAATAAGTAATTCCGCTTAATTAGTGGCTATATTTCAAGCCATATTTAAGGCAATTTGAGAAGTTTTTGACTCAAAATTTTTAAGAGTATATGAAAAGAAATAAATCCTTGTGGATGATTAAGCTATTGAAGGTTTTTGTTACAATTTGAATCTTTTGTATAAGCTAAAGAGATTTTTTAAGAGCCATGACCTTATAAAGGTGGAAAAATAGATATATGGAATTGTAATAAAATTTTGATATGAAGATAGAATTTTAAAAAGTGATTATAGATTTATTTATTTTTTAAGTTATTTATAATCTAACTTACCACCAATTAATTAATTATGATTTTATAAAAAAAAATTATGAAGGATTTTTTATATACTATAGAAGAATTTTATATATAAATCTACTTAAATACAAGAGATTTTACTAATATAATTTTATTTTTTATAATATTGTCATGTTATTTGTCTTTTTTATTAAAGACAAATCACTTATTAGAATTTTATCAATAAATTATAAGTAAATTTTCTATAGCCAACTATCCAATATATTTCCAGATTGAAAGATCACTGTCAAGGATACAAACTAAAATAGATGCATAAGTTAGTAAAAACTATGTCAAAGGAAAATGATAAAATAAAAATAAAAAAATATATATATTCAAGAAGAAATTGGAATGGCTATTGCTAAAGACTAAAAACTATAAGAGACTCTTCAACTAGATTAGAAGCAAGAAATGAATTGAAAAGAATAAAGAAGGCTTTATTCTTGTTTCTATATATACTACTTATCTAAAAGATATATTGTCGTGTTGTAACACATTTATATAGTAAAAAGCATGAATAAGAAAATTTTTTACTTAATACTTGATTATCTTGGTTCAATAGGAACTTAAGATACTTAAGAAAAGATTTATTTTCGTCTTTTAGATTATTTTCTTTTTTTAATAGCTAATAGATAAAAATTAGTTAGTAAATTTTTCTTCCAGGTTGTACAAACTTTATTATTACTTTTAAAAAGCCATAAGTTAATAAAAATACGATAGAGAAGATAAATAGTTAATATGGTTGGTACTAAGATTAAGTTGAGGATAGGATTAAGCTTAAAAATCCTTATAATAAATTAGTTTGATACTCGGGGGTCGACCATATATGAGATATGGTCGAAATCAGACCTCTAGCTACAAAAATGGCCACCAAGGGCAAGGGATCAAGTCATTTGGAGATCAGTGATTAGGATTACAAAGCTAGCTTTAAGTTTGTTCTAAGGACATTAGATTTGCTTCTATAAGATTTGAGAGGACTTAGTAATTACTATCCAAAGCTAAAGTTTGTATTGGAGGTTAAGTTTTTATACAATAAATTTAGATCTAGCACTTTCAGCTATTGTGTGCAATTGAAGTAACATCTACAATTGAAAATTTGAAAGTATGTGAATAATTAAGTGTGCTAAAATTAAATGAAATTTTGTAACAATCTAATAGTGCAATTAGGATTTATGTGATCTTTAGTATGAAGAGATACTAGAAATTGGCAGTTTAGGGTTGTTTAGAGTTTCTATGATATCTAAAGATCTATTAGTTAAATCAAGATGAAATCTAGTGCAATTCTAGAAGACTTAAAAGGCAAGCTACACACCAATTTTTAGCTGAAGTTAATAGTTGAAAAAGGAAAATTTTCCACTGGAATATCTGCATCAACCTTCAAGCTAGCAACCAAGTGACATTAGTACAAGTTTTGGTTGATTTTTCACAATTTGTAAGTTGGATTGGATTGAAACTTTTTAAATATATAAAAGACTTATATTCATATTTGTATGCAAAATTTCACACTAAGTTGATAGTTGGATTAAAAGTTATAGCTTATTGAACTTCATTAAATAAGGTTAGGATTTGTAAAGAGAAATCTAATTGCTTGATTGTGACAAGTAACAAAGCAATTGGAATTTATATGTAGATAAATTTATCAAGAAGAGTATTTTTAAGCACTTTGTATTGACTTACGTACTCTCATATTGATATTCAATCATATTCTTCTTATATAAACGAGACTTGTAAAGGGTTCTTGGGTATTTGTGAATTGCAACTTCACCCTCTACAACCAGGTGCCCAACGTATTTTCAAACAGGACAACATGTTGTCGTAATACGTGCAATTTTGCTCAAGAATATTCCGAGCACCTAACTGTGGAAGATAAAAGGAAAATACACAATAACAAGATCCTAACAATTCTAATAGAATCCTAAACAACTTCTATTAAATCTTAATAATATTAATCAAACTTTGATCCAATCTTAAAGAAATTTCAAAAGAAGAGTAAATGAATCATACATTAATCATAAAAGAAAATAATATATAAAATACTAAATTTAGAAAATACTAAAAATAGAAATCTTAAAATCCTAAATCAAACCTTTTTCAAACCTTAATCAAATCCTATTCAATCCCTAAGTCAAATCCTATTCAAATCCTAAGTCAAATCCTAAATCAAATCCTAAGTCAAATCCTAGTCAAACCCTAGTCAAAATCTAAGTCAAATCTTATTCAAACTATAGATCAAATCCTAAGTCAAAACCTAAATCAAATCCTAATTCTAAATCAAATCCTAAATCCTAAACCAAACCCTAAATCCTAAATCAAATCCTAAACCCTAAATCCTAAACCAAATCCTAAATCCTAAACCAAATCCTAAACCCTAAACCAAATCCTAAATCCTAAATCAAATTCTAAATCCTAAACCAAACCCTAAATCCTAAATCAAATTCTAAATCCTAAACCAAATCCTAAATCCTAAACCAAACCCTAAACCTTAAATCAAATACTAAACAAATCTTAAACAAAATTCTAACCAATTCAAATTAATCCTAGGAAAAATTAGAACCTCAATATCTATTGATTAGATCATTGATCTTATCTAAAACTTTGTATACCTTTCAATCTCTTAGTCAATAACAAGCATATCAAATTTGAAGGAAATTGAACTTACAAAATAGAAGAAAAATCCTAAAACCTTCTCGAGTGTTGGCCGGCCTCCTTCTCGAACCTTGATGGTGATCTTTTAGTGTTGATTTCTTCCTTCTTCACTATTCAATCAATGTCAAACTACTCATGTGTATAAGAAAATAAGTCTATTATCCACAAAAATAAAGTTTATTCCAATCCAATTAGCAAATTGCTCAAGATCTCAAAAACCCTGACTAATCCTCAAAACTTAATTTCCGAGACCTTGACCCACTTAAATCCCAATTACGTACAACTAAACTATTAGATTCAGCTCAAATTGACAACACAGATTAACAACTACAATACCCAAAACCTTACAAATTTTTAGCTATGGATCTATTACAAAACTTTTGAAATTGCTTAAAACATCAACCCTATTTTATTTTATAAAATCCCAAGTTGCCCAAAACAAGCCTGATTTTGCAAAGCTATTACAAAGTCATTTCTTCTTCAAATCACTTGAAACTAATTCTTATACAAAACCCTTTAAGTTCTTCTCTAACCTTTATCTCCGATCTGTAAAAGCTCCTTGGATCCACCGTAGGCTCGCAGTTTTGTGCCTTGGGGTCTAATTTCAACCCCAGCCCATAACCGGTCCTTTCCGAGTATCTATTTCAAGATTTTTGTGGTAAGTTTTTCTGAAACCTATTCTTAATTCCCTCTTATATATGCCTATATCATTTTATTTTCCAATCTACTTTATTTTGCCTTACTTATGGCCCTACAAAGTAAATAGAAGTTCATTTGTAAAAAAGGCAATATTAACATTCATTAGTTTTACTCCCTTTTTACTATTATCTATTTTTCTAAGATAATTTGCTACAATATTTTGAACTAAGATCTTCTATAATATACTATTTCCACACTCTTTCACCTAATAGTTGTATTACATTATGACAACATCATACAATAATGTGGCCGCATTCTATAGGACCTCTAACATGTGTTTAATTTGTAAGACACATATTAAACTTGCAAAGTAAGTTTCCTACATGTATGCCACATATTTAACTTGTTCTACAAGCTACCAACATGTACAACATGTGGTTAGCTTGTTGACCAAGTTTCTAATCTATCAATCACCTATAGACATGTATAAAGGTGAATCCACATCTATGAAGCTTCTAGGAAGCTTTTCTATAAGATATTATCAAATTAATTTACTTTTATCTACTTCTATCTATCTATATTAAATAGCTAGTTATTAGAATAAATCTTATGTTTGTGACATTATCCTTCCTTCTAAGAATGAATTCCATAAGGAGCAATGAGTACATATTGAGGAAGTCCAAGATATGCCAAATTATATTTTTTATATATTTTGATCTTTGTTCTCTTCAAAGGTAGTTGATAGGTCCTCTCAACCAAGGTGTCACATACCAAGGTGACAGGATCACCCTGTTATTTGATCATTGTTGAAGCCTTCATAATTTTTTTCAAAAAAAACAATTGAGACACCATCATGAATAGTTTCTACTTCTAAAAGTATCATCAAATACCAAAAGTCTCTTCCAAAATCAAGATATCAAACACATTGTATCTCTCCATCAATCCAAAAAAAACATATCATTCTTGAAGATCTTCATCTCTATTTTATCATCTTGAAGGTTATAATAGTCATAATGTCTCATCCGATAAATCAAAAAATAATGATTCTTGAGCTGAATTTGTTGGTTGTTGATTCTCCATCTCTGTGGTATAAATAAATTCAAAGAAATAACAAATAATGATACAAGATAAAGTGAAACCTCTATTGAACTTTCTTTGCTTTATAGCAAAGATTTTTTTGACTCTTCATCTTGATTTTGATAGGTGTTGTCAATGAAACATATTGATTTTTGCTGATGCATTTGCTAGATTCTTGGATGGCTTCCATGTATGTTCACTAATATTATATCCATGCCAATCTACAAGATATTTTAGCCAATTTCAGCACCACCTTGAATCTAAGACCTCTTTTACTATAAATTCTTCATTATTATCCACTTCTATAGGAGGTAGTGGCATTTGTCTTCTTTCTTATATATCCACTGTTTTATATGACTTGAATAGTGACATGTGGAATATAAGATGGATCTTCATAGATTTTGGTAGGCATAATCAATAAGCAACTGAATTGATCTGTTCACAAATCAAAAATGGTCTAAGCCTACAATAATCTAGCTTATCATAAAGACAAATAATCGTGATATTACAACAAAATAACCATACCTTATTTTCCACATAGAATTGAGGCTATTCTTTGTAATAGACATTTGTATTGATTTTTTGTTATTTTTTAGTTTCTTTCAATTGTGCCTTCATTATTGCATGTAGTTCCAACAATCAATTTGCCAAATCTTCTGTTATAAGATTATCAACTTTTGAAAAGTCAAAAGTATCAAATTATAGATAATAACTATAATTTGTAAAAAATAGAATTTGTTGAGTAGAAGAATGTACCAAATTATTATAAACAAACTCTGCCAATGGCAAGAGAGTTGTCCAATCATCTTAATGACAATTGATAGTATATCTCAAATATTACTCCAAAATTTGATTTACTTGTTTCAATTGTCCATCAATTTGAGGGTGAGAAGTTGAAGATAGTTTTATGTCCACCTTCCATATTTTGAAAAGGATTCTCTAAAATCTTGATACAAATTACATTCCTCTATTTGATATAATATCCTTTGATAACCCATGATAGTAATAGATATTATCAAAGAAGAATTTAGCTATTTCTTCACTTATGATAGACTTTCTATATGGTACAAAATGAGCCACCTTGGTGAAACAATCTACAATCACAAATATAGAATCATATGAACTTGAATTTGGAAGATCAGTGATAAAATCCATAGAAAGAAAAAACCAAAATTGTTATGGTACAAGTAATGGTTGAAAAAGTCTGTAAGATTGATAATGAAGAGTTTTTGATCTTAAACAAATATTACATGATTGTACATATTCTTTAACAGCCTTCTACATTTGAGGCCACAAAAAATCTCTTAATATTAGCTCTAAGGTCTTCTTATATCCAAAATGTCCTGCTACAGGGAAGTTATGACGAGCTTCAAGAGCACGTAATTGTGCTTCACCTTTTGAAATATATAGGTGTCCTTCAAAATAGAATAGATCGTTTTTAAACTTGGACTTGGAAGTATTATAAGACTTATATGAATTATTCTAAATCTTATGAATAAGAGGGTCTGAAGACATACTTGATTAGACTTATTAGACAAAAGTTGAATCAATAGTTAATATTAATTTCATTGCTCAAAGATGAAATTGCTCTTGCTTCAAAAAAATTATTCTTTGTTGATTAAAAATTGAATCTCTTTCTTTTGATACAAGATAAGAATATCTAGAAAAGGCATCAAATAAATGTTATTTTCTTCGCCAATAAGTAATTATGAATTTGAATCTTGACAAAGACATGCTCCAATAAGCTTGATGATGATTCAACACGCGTGTTGATATAAAATATTTGAGATTTTTGTGATCTGTATACATTGTGACTAGACTAGAAGCACCTTCAAGATAATAACGTCATTCTTAAAAAGAATCCACAACTATAAGAAGTTTTTTATCATGGATTTTGTAGTTGATCTCTACTGCTAAAAATTTCTTGGAATAAAAAGCTATTTAGTGGAATTTGTCATTTGCTTTCATTTGTGACAATACTACATCAAAAGCAAAATCTGATGAGTTTGTTTCCATAAAAAATACCTTAAAAAAATCAATGCTGTTGTGGCAAAAGTTTGCTTTGCGTAGATGCAAGGTCCCTCTTTACAATCAAATTGGATCCAATATGCACAAACCTTCTTATTTTATTTTTTTTTGTAATTACAAAACCATGTATGTAATAAATCAATAAATCAGAAGCTTAAAAATTTATAAATCCAAATCCAACTATTTAAATAAGTTCAAACTTTGAAAATATAGAATTCACTTCTTTAATCATCTTCACAAAAATTCTCAACCATGAATTCATTACCAATCACCGGATATCATCAAAATATTGGCAAAGTAATTTTATAAGTCAAAACCAAATCAGAAACTTGAAAATTTATATTTTTAGATCCAATGATTTAAATAAGCTCAAAATTTGGGAATACAAATTTCATACCTTTGATCATTGTCACAAAATTTTTGAACTATGAATTCATTACCGATTGTCAAATATCACCAAAATATTAGCAGATGATTTTAAAAGCCAAAATCAAATTAGAAACTTGAAAATTCATATTTTGAGATCCAGCCATTTAAATAAATTTAAAATTTGGTAAAAAATAATTTATACTTTTGATCATTGTTATAAAATTTCTAAGCTGTGAAATCATTATCAATTGTCAGATATCACCAAAATATTAGCAGGTGATTTTAAAAGCCAAAACAAAATTGAAAACTTAAAAATTCATATTTTGAGATCCAGCTATTGAAATAAGCTCAAAATTTGGGAGCATAAAACTTACATCTTTAATCATTGCCACACAAAATTTCCACTCCAAATTCATTGGCAAACAACTAGTATCACCAAATCCTTAACATATACTTTTAAAAGTCAAAATCCTAGACGCCTGAGAACAAATTTGCCATTTCTCCCTAATCAAAGTCTCAATTGATATGAGATTTTAGACATAGACTCTTTATAATAAAAATAATATGTACATAAAAAATGAGCTTCAAATTCATCTTGAAATTCAAGTTCTAGCTTAAAGCAAATCCTTCTATTTATCTAACTTCTTCAAAATCCTAGTTTAGTTTGCTAGTTTTAACTAGCCATATCTCACTCAATCTAGACTCATTTCTATTAATTCTTGGATATAAAATGTTTAGCTTGAATTCTAGTTTCTAATCCAACTTTTTAATTTTTGGCTAGCATCTTAAAACTCCTAATATATCCAGAAAAGTGACAATAGATATCATATTAGTAGCCTAAGTTCAAACAAGCATAATTCTCTCATCTAAGCTTTGAATCATGCATTTCTACCACCTAAACTCATGCCAAGAAGAATCTCTCTTTGAATATCTCTTTGAACTTGCCAAAAAGCTCCATCTTCTTTTCTTCTGAGCTCATCAAAGAAGTCATAGCCAAGGTCTTTAAAGTCCAAGTCAACAATTAATAGTTTAAAGTTGTAAAAATACCAAATCTAATCTTCCAAATTAGCACTATTAATGGCAATTGACTATTGACATTCAAACCTCTATTTATCTTTAATAAAATTCTAAATTCAACTTCAAAGTCAAAACTCCTTATATCTACAAATATAATCCTGAATCTACTAAAATCTAAGATTGAAAAAAAATAAAAGAAATAAAAGAAGTTTTTAAGGCTAAATCAAAGTTAAAGTTAAAATTAAAGATAAAGTAAAATTTAGCCAAATTTCTTTTTTTTAGAGAAGAAAAAAAAAGTGAGAAATTTTTTTCAAAACTATATTAAAAAACCTAGATTGGTAAGAAGAAAGAAAGAACTTAATAAAATTTTAAAGAAAAGAAAGTTAAGTAAGGTTTCTATACATAGATGTATTTATTTCACAACAACGTTGTCATATAATATGTTGTTGTGTTTGAAAATACATCGAGCACTTGGCTGTGGAAGGTGAAGTTGCAGTTCACATATACTAATGACCTTTAACAAGCGTTGTCTGTATACAAAAGTATGATTTGAATATCATGTCAAGAATGCTTGAATCAATGCAAAGTGCTTAAAAATATTCTCCTTGATAATTTCTTCTACATATAAATTTTAATTACTTATTACTTGTTACAACCAAGCAACTAAGAGTCTCTTTATAAGTCTTAATTTCAATTAGTAAAATTTAATAAGCTATAATTTTTAATCTAAATATCAACTTAGTGTGAAACTTTGCATACACATGCAAACATAAGCCTTCTATATATTCAAAAAGTTTCAATCCAATCCAACTTACAAATTGTAGAAAATTAATCAAAACCCATACTAATATCACTTGGTGATCGGCTTGAAAGTTAATGCAAAAATCCCAGTAGCAATTTCTTCTTTTATAACTGTTTGCTTTAGCTAGAATTTGGTGTGTAGTTCCATCTTCAAGTCTTCCAACATTGTGCTAATTTTTTCCTTGATTCGACTGACAAATCTCAAGATATCATAGAAATCCCAACCAATCTTAAACTATCAACTTTCAGTACTTCTTTATATTAAAGACTAAATTAATCCCAAACACATCATTAGATTGCTATAATTTTTTATTCAATTTTAGCACATTCAATCAATTACATATTATCAAAATTTTAACTATAGATATTATACCAATTGCACAAAATAGCCATAAGTGCTAGCTCTAATTTTATTGCATAAAAATGTAATCTCTCATACAAACTATGACTTTGAATAGCAATTCCTAAGTCCTCCAAAATCTTATGACAACAAGCTTAATATCCCTAGAACAAGCTGCAAGCTAGCTCTCTAATCTTAATTGCTGATCTCTAAATGTCCCAACTCCCTGCCCTTAGTGGCTATTTTTGTGGCTAGAGATCTGATTTCAACCATGTCTCATATACCATCAACTCTCGGATATCAATCCAATTAATTCTAAGGATTTTTAAGCTTAATCATGTCATCAATTTAATCTTAATATCAACCATATTAACTATTTATCTTCTCTATCCTATTTTTATTAACTTATGGCTTTTCAAAAGCAATAATAGAATTTGTACAACCTAGAAAAGAAATTTAATAACTAATTTTTATCTATTAGCTATTAAAACAAGAAAATAATCTAAGAGGCTTTCATAAATCTTTTTTTAAGTATTCTAAGTTCCTATTGAACCAAGATAATCAAGTATTAAGTATAAATTATTCTTATCCATACTTTTCACTATATAAACATGCTGCAATATGACAATACAATACAAGATTGGTGTAGAAGTAAAAGTTGTCTTTAAAGCTTTAAACAATACTTTTGCTTCTTTATTCCACTTGAGTTTGTTCTTATAAATTAAGTATATAAATAGAGCTACAATTTGAAAAAAGTTCTTGATGAAGATTCAATAATAATTGGCAAATTTCAAAAAATATTGCACATCTCTTATTATTCTTAGAATCTTCTAATCTATGATTGTCTAGACTTTCTTAGAATCCATCTTAAGACCATCATTCAAAATAATATATCCTAAGATGTCAACTTAAATAGTATGAAATATACACTTTTTCATCTTGGTATATAATCTTGTATCTCTAAATTTTTGTAATACAGGACAAATATGAAGTTTATGTTCTTCTATATATATTGAAGATATTTTATGACTTTTATCAAACTCTTTATCTAAAAAATACACTTTGGCTTGTAAATCTAACAAGATAAAGGCTTTGTAATTTTTAGGTCCCAAATAGACATCTATTTTAAAATAAAGAGAGGATTTTGAGGAGAAAATAGGACCTTTACTAGGAGTTATATAAGATTCAAGCTACACGGTTTTTATTATAGTTGCACAAACTTGTTTCCTGATATATTGTCTTCTTTCATAGCTATACTCTTTGTTTTGTAGTTGCATCATTTCTTTGGAGAATATTGAATAAATATATTTATATTTTCTATAATATAAATACAATCCTTCTAAACAATGAGTCTTTTTTTGTTTAGTAAGAGATTTAAGATATATTGCATCAATTTGCATGTCTTCTATTTTTGAATGTATGTATTAAAAAAACATTGGTATTATTATTATTTTATAATAACGTTGGAGCTTCTTTATGTGATTTTCAAATCAAAATTCAAAAAGTCAATTATCACTTCTCAACAAAATCAATTCTTTGACTCAATGTTTGAGAATTGAGTAAATTGAGCATCAATTTTTTTACCTCATATTATAATTCATAGAAAAATTGACTAATCAATGTAGCATCATCCTACTTGATATCAATTACTAGTTGTCAAAATTATGAAGCATATGATATCACTAATCGATTGTTTTATTATAAGATATGGATCTTGTTGGTTGCAACACAAATTGCATCATGCTTTCCATACATGGATCAAAATTCCACTAAAAATACCTCCAAATTATCCAATATTGGATCACATTGTTCAAAAAAAAGTGAAAACCATAATAAAGCAGAACTTGAAAATAGCGTTTCAATAAACTTGACTTGTGACCCTTGAATTGGATAACTTTGAGATTGAAGTTCAATCACCAATTCTACTTGATTGATGAATCTTCAAAACTTAGATCTTGTACCATGAAACTTCTCTAGCAAATTAATTTTTGGTTCTTTAATGCTTAAATGGTGTTCAATTATAGGTGAAGTGGTATAGCTTAAAGCAGCTCTAATCATCTCTATATCTTCATTTCTTATTGATCTTGTTGCTTTTTGTAGTGGTACATTGAATTGATGCATTGCAAGCATTAATTCTCTCATTTGCGCTTGCATTTGTGCCATTGCGTTGTCGTGTTGTAACACGTTCATATAGTAAAAAGTATAAATAAGGATAAATCCTATTTAATACTTAATTATCTTAGTTCATTAGAAACTTAAAATACTTAAGAAAAGGCTTATGAAAGCTTCTTAGATTAATTCTTGTTTTAATAGCTAATACATAAAAGTTAGTTATTAAAATTTTCTTCTAGATTGTAGAAATTGATTCATGGCTTTTAAAAAAGTCACAAGTCAATAAAGATAGGATAAAGGAGGTAAAAATTTAATATGGTAGAGATCAAGATTGAGTTGAGGATAGGATTAAGTTTAAATACCCTTAAAATAAGTTGGATTAATACCTGGGGGATGATCGGATATGAGACAGGATCTGAAACAGACCTCCAGCCACAAAAATGACCACCGAAGGCATGGATTTGAGACATTCAGAGATCAATGAATAGGATTTGGAAGAAGATTTTGAGTTCATTTCAAAGGTGAAAAGTTTGCTTTGATAGGATTTGTGAGGATGGAACAATGATTATTCAAAGTCAAGGTTTGTATTGACAATTTGGGTTTTATATAAGAAAGTTAGGACTAGTACTTTTCATTGCTTTGTGCAATTGGTGCAACATCTATAGTTGTAAATTAGACAATGTCTAGTTAATTGAATGAGCTAAGAGTACAAGAAATCTTGTAACAATCCAATAGTGCAACTGAGAGATATTTGCTCATTAGTACGACAAGGTACCAGAAGTTGGCAGTTTGAAGTTGTTTAAGGATTTTGCAATATCTAGAGATCTATTAGTCAAAACAAGGTAAAAATTGGCACAGTGTTAAAAGATGCAAAGACCAAGCTATATGCCAAGTTTGAGCTAGAGTTAATAGTTGAAGAAGGAGAAGTTGTTGCTAGCATATCTACATCAAACTTTGAGTAAGAGGCCGAGGGACACTAGTGCGGAATTTTGGCATTATCTCACAATTTGTAAGTTAAATTGGGCTGAAATTTTCTAAGCATATAGATAACTTATAGTAGTGTTTGTATGAAAAAATTTATATCAAGTGGACGGTCAAATTAGGAGTTTTAGCTTTCTAAAGCTCATTGATTAGGATTAAGACTTGTGAAGGAAATCTAAGTTGCTTTATTGTGAAGATAACAAAACAATTAGAGTTATGTGTGGATGAAATTATTGATAAGAGTATTTTTTAGCACTTTATATCAGGTTTAAACACTTTTGTATTAAAATTTGGATTGTGTTCTTCTTATATGGAGTGAAACCTATTAGGATTTCTTGCATTTTTATAAACACAACCTTATATTCCACAGCCAAGTGCCCAATGCATTCTCAAACCAAACAACAGGTTATATGACAGCGCTCTTTATTTTAGCAATCTCTACCATGATAATACAATAGAAAAAAAAATATATATTTATTCTCACTATAAAATAAAATATTCAAAAATAAAAGAATTTTTTTTGAAAAATAATATAAATTTAGAAGTGGATAATCCATAACTTCTAATATACTTATGCCTTATCATGAGAAAGGAATAATCCACTCTTAACTAAGAAAAGACAAAGCTCTAATATTATATCTTCACTCTTATCAATCTGTCAAGGATATGAATTGAAATAAACATATAAATTAGTAAAAACTATGTCAAAGGAAAATAACAAAATAGAAACAACGAAGTATATATATTCAAGAAGAAATTGGAATGGCTATTATCTAAGATTAGAAAATACAAGAAATTCTTGAACTAGACTAAAAGCAAAAAAAGAGTTGACAAGAGAAAAGAAGGCTTCACTCTTGTCTCTATATATATTATTTACCTAAGAGCTATGTGTCAATATTTTATAGGACCTCGAACACATGTCCAATTTGCAAGACACATGTCAAACTTGTAAGGTAAGTTTCTTACATATGCGCCACGTACTTGGCTTCTTTTACAAGTTATCAACATGTGCGCCACGTACTTAGCTTGTTCCACAAGTTATCAACATATGCGACATGTGGCTAGCTTGTTGACCAAGTTTCTAACCTATCATTCACCTATAGGTATGTATAAAGATGAATCCGTATCTATGAAGCTTCTAGGAAGCTAATCTATAAGATATTATCAAATTAACTTACTTTTATCTACTTCTATCTATCTATACTAATTAGATAGTTATTAGAATAAATCTTATATCCATGACAATCATTCCACATAACAATAATTTTAGCAAATAAAATAATAAGAATGCTTATGATGGCATCTAACTTGGACTTAAAAGATTTTATTGAACTAATGTCTTGACCTCCAATCATTCTAAGAAAAAAAAATTAAATTAAATTAAATTAATTTTAATTTTAATTTTAATTTTAATTTTTTTTTTAAAAAAAACAAAATCTATAAAAAAATCTATAAAAAAATAATATCAATTTAAAAGAAGATAATTTGCAACCTCTAAAGCACTAATATACCTTCAAAAAGAGGGATAATCTACTCTCTATTAAAAAGGATCTAACTTTGATTTTAGGCTATTTGGATTTCTATGGACATTGTGAGAGCTATGCAAAGTCAAGATTTGATTTAAATGACTTTATTTTTAAGAAACAAAGTAAGATTTATATTTTAAAAAATTTTGTAAGTTTTATAATAGTTCTTTTTAAAGTTATATTCTTCTTTTTAAAGTTATCATTGAAGTGGGATTTATGAATATATATTTTTTTAGAAGTATTTTTTTCTTGATTTGTACTTTTAATGGAGAAAGATTCATAACTTTTATACAATCTAAATTCATTTTAAGAAGTATTTTTTGCCACATTTGAAAAAAAAAATTAAAAAGGGTAGTAGAAATAAATCTCTAATCTTTGCAACAAGAGTCACATTCAATTGCTATTTATATTGCCAAATTCTAATAACTTGCTATTGATAATATTTAAAATAAATTCATTAGAGTAATTTATCTTTTAAGCAATTGCATGCAACAATTGACTCTTTAAAAGGTACCACAAACAAAGATTTACTTAGAATAGAAAAAATCAAAGAATGATAAGAATTCCTAAATCTTTATAAATCTATATATCAAGGTCCAAACCTATATAAATTGGTATAGCTTAATTCAAGCGGTTAATATTAAAAAATAAATAATAATAATAATAATAATAATAATATATTATAAAAATTTATGTTTATATTGCAAAAAAGCAAGTCATGTAGAATAAGACTATTGCATCAAATCAATAAGATTCAAGATAAGGAGTATAAACTCAAACATAAAAAAGTTAAAAAACAAAGATGTTTAATTGCAGTAGGGATCTTGCAGTTGAACATCTCTAGACCACAACCATTAAATATAAGTTTTATACTACCACCAGATTTTATACTTTGTTTAAAACTTCTTATATTTGTTATAACTTCAAATTATGAATCTTGAACTCAAGCACTTTTAGATACAAAAGCCTCAACATGTTTTATAGATAAAAACTTTGTATTACATCAAAAATTAATACTTTTAAAAAAATCTAACCAACTCTAGTAGGAGTTATTGGTGAACAATCTTTTGTATTTGGAGATATTATAGAAGAAACCAAGCCTTTGAAAGTAATATTAGGAGATCAAATATCCAATATTATCTTCAACATCATTCAATGTCTTTTAATTCTAGTGGTATTTGGCCTTCTTTGATTAAAATTATATAATCTTAATATTGCTTGATAATTATAAAAGATTACTTTAAGATCTAGTCCAAGTACTAATAAACTATTTTAATCTTTATTTGTTGAAGCTAAGACATTTATGTAAGGTACAAAGAAAGAAGATCCATTTATTATTTATGTAACATCAAATCATTATTCAAATGAAAGTTATAGTAGAATCTCAAAATAATATAAAGAATATTAAGATATCTTTGAAAAGATTAATATTGATATATTGTCAAAATATCAATCTTATAATTGTACAATCAATCTTCAAAAAGAATTCAACCACATTTGGACTAATTTATAATTTATTATAGAATAAATTGGCTATTTTGAAGGAAAATATTAATAAAAATCTTGTAAAGAATTTTATCTAATATTCCAAATTTTTTACAAATATATTAATTTTTTTTATAAAGAAAAAATATAGATCCTTACAAATGTATATAAATTATTGTGAATTCAATAAATTAACCATCAAGAATAATTATCATTTGTCTTTGATGTAAGGCCTCCTTGATTAATTAAGTAAAGCTAAGATCTATACTAAGATATATCTACAAGAAGCATATAATTTGGTATGTATTAAAAAAGAGAATAAATAGGAGACTCGATTTTGGACTAGATATGGCCATTTTAAATATAATGTCATACCTTTTGGATATATTATTTTAAATAATAATTTACAAATAGATTTTAAAAAGATTCAAATAATTCTAAAAATAATATATGATATCCTATACTTTTTAAAATTTATAAATTATTATTGGATATTTATCCAAAAAAATTCTTAAATTATTATTTCACTTACATAATTAACTTCTAAAGCCAAATTGGAATAAAATAAAGATGTAGAAGCAACATTTGAAGGTTTAAAAATAATTTTTATCTTAACTCCTAATTTATATTATTTAGATTTTTTTAAAGCCATTTTTTATAAAAAAAAAAAAAGTGCATCAAATTTTATATTAAGTGATGTTCTATCACAAATAGATGCAAATGATAAACTTCATCATATTGTCTTTTATTCAAAAAGACTTTCAATCAAGACTAATTATAAGATCCACAATAAAGAATTTCTTGCTATTGTGGATTCATTCTAAGAATGGCATCATTGTTTAAAAAATACTTTTCATCCAATCACAATTTATATCAATCATAAGAATCTTAAGTATTTCATATTAGCACATGTTTTAAATCATTACCAAGCCTGTTGTAGCATAACTTTGTCACAATTTATATTTAATATTATATATTATCTTAGTAAGCAATAAGGCTTATCAAATACCTTTTTAAAACATTCTTGTCTTATATAAAAAAAAATATATCACATATAATTAACAATAGATTATTCCTTTGAAACCTTCAAGCCATTATGTTAATAATTCTAGTTGACACTAATTTTTTTGATGAAGTTTGTTTAAGTAAATTAATAAATCCTCTTATTCTTTGTGTTAAAAATAACTTTTATGATGATTCTAACAAATTTGAATTCAAGGACAATCTTTTTTATTATGAAAGATATTTATATATTTCTAAAGATCAAGTACAATTACATGCATTACAAGCACAAAATAACTTTCTAATAGCATAATATTTTAGATATAACAAAACTTTGGAACTTATTTGAAGATCTTTTTAATGGCTTCAAATATAGAAAGAAGTCAAAGCATTTGTCCAATTGTGTGATACTTGTTCTAAAAAAAAGACTTCACATCATCAATCCTATGCACTTTTTTAACCTCTACCTATTCTAAAACAACCTTGGTCATCTATTTCAATAGACTTCATTACAAATTTTTTAGTTTCAAATTCTTATAATTTTATATTTGTGATGGTAGATTGTCTAACCAAAATGGTACATTTTGTATCTTATATAAAAATTATTATAAATAAAGAAACAACCAAATTTTTAAAAAATATCTTTTTTTAAATTAGATTTTAATATATATATTTTTTCTTGGTTGTTTTAATCATCAACTATTAAGTAACATAATCCATTGAAATTTTTTGAATATGTATAGTTTTGTAAGTCCTAAATTATATATTAAAATTTTATTTAATTAATTCTTGATATTTTGATAAGATATAATTTTATTTATTTATTAATTATAAAAAAATAGAATTTTTTTTTTAAATTATATACCAAGGCTTTAAATTATTAAATTAATTTTGATAGAATTTAATTATAAAAATTAAATTTTTAAAAAATATCAAATTTTATTTTAAATGAGATTATTAGGAAATGTAAAGTTAGTTGTAATTGGAGTATGGTGAAAAAGTGATGGAAAGTTATTCTACTCTTGAAGCCACAAAAGCTAGTGAAAGAAGAAGATGAAGGATTAATCTACTCTTGAAGCCACAAAAGATGGTGAAGAAAGAAGAGAGAAAATTATTTTGCTCTTGAAGCCACAAGTGGTGATAAAGAAAGAAGATTGAGAGCTATTCTATTCTTTAACCATTACTTCTATTCTACAAATCAAGTTAATTTCTAAAAAATTCTTCTTAAAGCCTAATATTTCTATTAATAAATTAATAAGTTAATTTACATAAATTTTAGTTAATTAAATTATTAAGAATTAAAATTTATATACTAATTGGTATCTATGGTGATTTATCATCACCCCATAGCAAATGGATGCCAATCATTGGTTTTCTCTATAAATAATATTAATTGGAAATCATGAAGGATATAGGTTGATTTCTTAATGACAAGTGGTACTAAAAATAATAGTTGGTAGTAAGAAATACTTAGAATAAGATAAAGTAGCATATAAGTTATACCAATTATATAGAATAGCTAGTGGAAAGGCTTCCAAATTAGTTATTACTTATAAATTATCAAAAATAGTAATTGCCAATAAATGGCTTAAAGACTTACGTATATAAGATTCTCTCAAAGCCTTGTTCTTGATTGATTGATCCATTGATCTATCCATTTATCTATCTATCTCTCTCTCTCACACACACACCTTTGATTTAAGCCCTTGGCAAGGACAATCTATTGAGGCACCAAAGAATTGTATTACTTTGTTTGTTATAAACTTATATTGTTAATTATTATTTTATATCCTTGTTGGATTTCTTGGAGCTCACTATTAATAGAGTTATTTTCTTATTTTTATATGTTCATTATATAGAAGAAAAAAAATTAGTAAGGTTAGGTGAAAGAATCACCAAATTTGGAGTTGAAATGAAAAAATTATGAGGGTTTGAAGTTGGAAGGTTTTTTATTGCTGCTATTGCTCTGCCTTGTTTTTTTCATCCAATTGCACTGTTTTCATCTGACTATGTTGTTTCTATCCAATTGTGCTTGTTTTCATCTAATAATATTGTTTTCACTTAATAATGTTATTTTCATCGAGCTTTGCCTGTTTTCATCTAATAATATTATTTTCATCCAGTAATATTATTTTCATCTAATAATATTATTTTCATTGAGCTATGCCTATTTTCATCCAACAGTACTATTTTCATCTAGTTGCATATTCTATCCATTCTTTTTCATTTGGCTACTTCCATTTGCTAATTCTATCTAATCCTTCTTTTTTCTTATTTTATTTTTTATCACTTGTTTTAAGTTAAATCAAATAGTAATCATTTCTTGAAAGGCATTATCTAGAGAGTTAGAACTACAACCACTTGATTAACTAATCAACCATTAAAATAATAATATAATTAATCTCTATTATCTTTTGAATTTGTTGTGTAGTTATTTTTTTTCTTAAAATAAATAGGGAGGAATTTTAGCTCACAAGTTTTTAATACACTATAAAGATATAATAAGGCATTGAATAAGATTATTATTAGATATATATATCATAGAAGAATTTTATTAATTAATATTTGAAGTATTTTAATATTGTTGATTTAAGCCAAAATATCTTTAAATTTTAAAATATATTTTTTAAAGAATAATTTTATAAAAAAGTGATATGTTCAATGTAATTTATAATTTAAGATTTTTTAAAATTAATTAATTTATTAAAATTCTTAAATCTATGTATAATGAGCTTAAGTTTTATATAAGTATATCTTGTTAGATTTGGAAATTGACCAATGTTTTTAGACTATTGATTGTATTTTAAGAATATCTCAAAAGTAAAATATTATAATCTTTGTAATAATTTTAAAAAATTTATATATAATTTTTTATTTAAAAAAAAAAGATTTAAAATATAATTTAATATTTTTTATTAATAGAAATTTTGGATATTTATGAGTCTAAATATTGATTCATTTCAATCATTTCAATCATTTCAATTTTGAAACAAAATATTTTTGTGGTATATTTTTATAAGTCCTAAAGTTAATCTTTAAAAATAGTTCAAATTCAACATCTTAATTTTGCTATACTTATTAAGAGAATTATTAATTTATAATTTTTTTATTAGTAATATATCATAAAATATATTTCTTGTATTAATCAAATATTAATATATTTATGATATTATAATTTAATTATAATTTAGCTACAAGACAATCTTGTTTAATGTATTATAAACATAATATTGAATATTAGTTGTTCTTGGTTTCAAATTTATAAACAACTACAAATATTTTAATTTATTATTAAAAAAATACTTTAATAATTTGATATTAGATTAAAAATAAGATCTTCTAATATTATGGAATCTTAAAATATTTAAAATTATCTTTTTAATTCTTTATATTCTTTTTTAAAAAAATTAATTATTATTTTTATATATATATATATATATATACATGATTTTTTTTAAACATATCCATACTAATTTTTTTTTTATTTCATGATTTTTAATTTAAATTTTAAATATCAATTTATATATATGAAATATCAAATTAAAGTGATTCTATTTTTAAATTATTTTACATAAAATAATAATAAAATTAATATTTTCATAGTTGTATAATAATTAATTTTAAATTATTATATATGTAATATATTTATTCTTATTGTTATATTTAAAAAATATATTTATAATTGATTTAATTTTTGTTTACTTCTTTATTTATATCCTGTATTTAAAAATAAACTCTTGCATATATATATATATATATATATATATACATATACATACATATATACATGTATATTTTGTCTTATAAATAAATACTTTTATAATATACTTGAAAAGTTAAAATTATAATAATTTATTATTTTCTTAATACTTTAATAAATATTTTTTTAATATTTACAAAAAATAACTATTAAATTTTAAGGACTTATTGATATTATACATGAACATTGTGTATATTGAGTTTTATAAATTAATCTATTGTTACTACAATTAAATCATGAACATATGAATTAATATTTTTTGTTATTTAAATGGCATTTATTAGAAGTTTTAATAAAGTAACTTATATTTTTTATATTTAATCAATAATAGAAGTAGCAATAAAAATCATTGATATTTTTTATTTTAAATTTATATCTCCTAAATAGCTTTTAGGTTATCTAATAACTATTATGTTCTTAAATCTTTTATATATATATATATATATATATTATTTTTAATTTTTTAGAGTTAATTTTATCTTTATTTTTTAATTCCTAAGTAAATTTATATACTTTTAATGTCATCAATATATTTGAATTTATATTTTTTTGTCTTTATTTATATATTAAATAATGCTCTAAAAGTACAAGAATTCCCAACTAATGTCATTGATTAGCATTTTATAAAAAAATTTAAAATTTATTCTTTAGAGATTTGAAAGTGTAATTAAATTAAAATTTGGATGTAAATAATTATCTTATCAATCTAAAATTATATTTTTGTGTTTTTTTATAATACACCCAATTAAAGACTTAAAATAAATAAATAAATATGCTAATAAGTATTAAAAGTATATTATGATTAGAAGTTTTAATTTATTGATTTAGTATATATATATGCAACTCCTGGCATTTGTTAAGCCTAACATTTTAATATGAATACTTATAATAATTTATTCATATGTATATATATTTATATATATTTATATATATATATATATACCAAATTGGTTCTTTTTCCAAAAAAAAAACGAAAAAAAGCAATTTAGCAATTTTTTAACAAATGAAAAAAAAAAAAAAAAAAAAAAAAAAAATCATTCTTAAAAAAATTTAAATTATTAAAAATGTCTTAGTTTTGTTGCCTTGAGTCTTTAATTTTCTTTATGTGTACCTTGATGCTGTCATACCTTAGATACAGAGCTGGCAATAGCCAAGTTGGAATCATGTGTACTCTTGAGGCATTGAGCAGATTGCTGTTGCAGTAGCTATTCACTCAACCAGCACTGAAGTTGAAAGACAACACAAATTGAGCTAGCTTACTGTTCGTGAATAGCTTACATCACGTATGCTTCTACCGAGAACATGCATAAGATAGTTGACCGAGTTTGCACAGAAGGTAATCAAAGATTCATATTGGAGATGTACTGTAAATTGCTCGTGTTACAGAAAGAATTTCAAGTAACGATGAGTGGCAGTCACTACATAGAATGTAGAACTAACACAGACTCCTACTTCGATACGGTGGAATGATCGTACTTGACCACAAGAGAGCCTTGCCAAACATAGTTGCCAGAAAGCTTAAGTAATGAAGACCAAGGCATGATGCAATCACCCTTGGAAGTAAAATTGTGAATTATACCCTACTCAGGAATCGGTAAGGTATGAAAATCTCTCATCTCTAGCTTCCACCGCACTTGTCCATTCTCTTCGGTAATTGGAAGTGCTTTGAGAACGTCAGCTCCGACAGCCGGTTGTCCATCAACTTCCACTATGAGCATCAAAACTAGCTCTTCATTTCTAGGATTGTAAGGCTCCTCTCCACCAGCGTCAGGAGCTATGGGTTCAGCCGTCTCACCCTCAAGAGGTATGCTACTGACGTCGTCGCCAGTCAAACCCAAAATCCGAGTCCGGTCCATTCCTCGTAGGACTGGAATGATTGTTTGTCGGGTTACTAGAGGCACATCTTCGATCACCTGTGAAGAAGGAAGCCGATACAAGGGTGAACTGAAAATCATATGTTAACATAGAATGTTGGATGTGTTACATATTCAATCAAGCGGTTCATTATGGAGGCTTACAAATTTTGACAAGATGACGAACACACGATAATATACAGTCCTCTCTGCAGCAATCCTGCTTTCCTGGATGGAGACATAACCACCAGCGCAATTGATTGCTGCAGAGCGGCAACAAGATAGTCTATCAAAGAACTCAGAAGCCGTGAAGTGTTCCATACCATATAGCAATGGCATGTATCCTCTAGGCCTTCTCTAAGCTAGATAACTGGACGTCTGAGCTTCCATACCATCAGCTTTCTACAAGGACGAGGCATCATTGACTTTTGTTACTGCTATTTCTACGTCTGTTGGTGTAACACTAGGAGTGAATTTAGAGAAATGGCGATGAGAAATGCTTTATGGTGCTAAGCCATACAGACAAGCACCCCATGAACACAGCAAAATCATTCCAGCCGCATGTGGAATAGGCCAGCGCTTGACCATTTTTCTAGGAATCAGAAGAAACGGTTGTAACTACAGTACATCACTCCTGGCGGTAAATACATTAGAATGCTCATACTGACCTGATTTGTCACATCGACCACAGATGTTTCATTTGAATCATCCGCTGATCTAGTAGCCTCCGGAGCCAGGGAAGGATCACAAACAAATGTCCGTGGCACGTACTCAGCAATCCACGTCAAGGTTTCGTATGCTGGGGGCTCGTCTAAGTTTTTGCTGGTCGACCGTGAATGACTGCTGAAACCGCTAGCAGATCCTCTGGGCAGAGTACGCACTGTTTCTCGCACTAACACACATCCTGAGCCGAATCTTCCTTGATAACAATTACAAGTAGATAGTCAATTGCACAGAAAGAGCGCTCTAAAAACATTGTGCAAAAGATGCTCTAAACAATGCGGGCAATAACATCAAAGGCAAATGAAAATCACAATCTACAATTTGAGTTTGTTTATGAAGGTTATCATGGCATCCGCTCACGATTTAATGCTTCTCCAGGTTGCCAAAAAATCAGAGAAGTACTTAAACAGATGAATCCCAATAAAAGCAGCCCCCTCTGTGTCTCAGTACTCATCTTCATTGTGCACATTTTTCAAAAAATTTACGATTCCCTAAATTGAGTTTTTAACCCTTGTTTGACATACCCTTGCCAAAATTCAACGAAGACTACACTGTTCTGCTTCAGAAAATCTAACAAGTTTTCAACTCAAAAATTATATTCTCGGGTTCAAAGAACAAAACCCTAAACCCTACACTGTCGATGGCATTCACCAACATATTTCTTTTTATCCATTTAAGGCTTCCCTTGCAGCTTCCATGTTTCAATGCCGCTTGAGTAGCCTTCACATTACCGCTTCATGACTACAAGGCGCCATTTACCGCTAACTTCTCACATCAAGGCTATCGCCAACAGAATAAAATTTGCACCAGGCGCACATGGGCGAGACAAACGGCATCACAAATGGCAGCCAGTCCGGGTGCTTACCTCTCCAATCCTCCATTTGCCAACGATCGTATCGTTCTCGCCCTCTCCCTATCCTCGCAATTTTTATCAAATGCATCATCCCATACCAACATCAACGCGTCGAAATTCCACTGCGAGGTTCTCGCTCGCCCTCCGCCCGACGACTTGCGCTTCTCCTTCGCCTTCCCCTTCTTCTGCTTGCTGGCAGCCCACACCAATCGCGGCTGCCATGACCCACCACTCCCTGTACTCTTCACGCCACTCACCAGCTCCGCGAATTGCCCCAATTCGACCCGAGAGCCTCGAATTGAAGACCCATAATTGCATACAACGCCAATCTTCGACAACGGGGTGACCAATCCGGCCGCCATTTGCATTCCTCCAAGTTTCTCCCCACAAACAACCCTCCTACTCACCACAATTCCTCATGAACTCGTCATCCGTGTGAGTGAAATCTGTAGTTCCGCAGCGCGGTTCATCGAAATGGGCACAGCTGGGAAATGTCGGATTGCTCAAAGGCGGATTGCGAGAAACATGAAGAACCGAATGGATCAATGCAGTAAGATTGGATAGTCGATGCGAGTGAGATGATCTCCGCGAGGCGTGTGTGAGTGTGTTCCGAGAGGGGAAGCACGCGGCAGTCGGACTTCGTTTTGAATGGATAAGGCCCGCCTTGGTGATTCTGCAAGGGCATGAAGCGTTGCATCATCCTTCTACAAAAAAAACAATTGTCAAATGATGTTGGAAGTTGTGGGAGGTTTTATTTGATAATTTTTTGGTGTGAACTGATTCTTTTTTCTATTTCTTTAATGATAAAAGTCTTCTATGCTTATATTGGTTTTACAGAATCAATACTAAAATAATCAATAAATAATCAATAATAAATAAATGTGCATGATGTGGAGAAATAATTACATCAGGTTGAATTGTGTACATACACACATGTATATATGAATATGGATTTTTTACACCAAATGTCTTATCATAGTAATTGTCAATAGTATTCTTCTATATAAAATATCAATAAAAGATATTATTAGATTAGGTATTGGATCTTATTTTTTATTGCTTATATAATAACTATTGCCATAGTACAACAATCCCCTCAATCTTTGGCTCTTTTGCTTATTTGTATTAATATTTCATTGTAGTTCTACAAAACTTATTTTATTTTGAGATAAGCTTTAAAACAACTAGGAACAAATGATGGCAATCTATGCATCCTTAAAAAAGTGTGGGGTATTATTTTTTAGATATTAAAAAAAACTAGGAAAGAGTTTTACAACCTTATGAGGCCAAAAAAAAATTATAAGAAAGTTTAATATTTTAGATTGTAAAGAGATATTGAATTAAAACTACATTGTAAAAGGTTAAAAGCTACATGGTTATTTTTTGCAAAATGTTTGTTTTTGGATTATATATATTTTATAAAATGCACAAGTGTTAGATAATAATATGTGGAGAGATATATAAGCTTAAAATTTTATTTGAAGAGAAATTGTAGATTATAAGAGAATTATATACAACATACACAAGAAGAAGTTAGATACTAGCTAAAACATAGCAATATTTTTTTATGTTAGTGGGACAAATTTTGGATAGCACATAAAATTTTAGAATGTAAAGTTGGAAACTTAGTCAAATGAAAAGGATGTTTTATTTCATGGGATAATTCTTAATAATTTATTAATATCAATTAGAAGCAATGTAAGATAATATGTATTTTATTCTATTTCTTTTTATATTCACATAAAATTGTTAATTTGTATATCCTCATCCATTATGATATTTTTTTTCTTTTAATATATGGAAAAAAACAAAACAAAACAAAACAAAAAAAAGTGTCTAAAAAAAAAAAAAACAAAAACAAAAACAAACAAACAAATAATCAAGTAAACAAAAAAATATATATATTAAGCAAGACAGATGCAAACGGTGACAGAAATCTTAGACACATTGGTATTACTTTAAAATTAAAAGAAATACCAAACACTTATAATAAAATCAAATCCAAAATGATAGCAAAAAATTAAATGAAAACCATAAATTTTTTTAACAAAAACTGAATGATATAGTAATAAATGTTTTCTTAAAAGATTCAAGGATTTGTTTTTGTTTTTTAATTAAAAAATCTAGAAGACTGTAAAGAAATAGAAGTCAAGAATCATTTCATGAATTCCTGATTATTTTATTAAAATCAAATAGCAAGTTAAAAAAATCATACAATATTATAATGTATGTTCTTTTTAGAAAGAATATTTATATAAAAACTAGACAAAGAAGGTGCATAGACATTATATGCCTATAAAGAAGTAGGCAAAATCAGATTAATATGATATTTCCACATTCAAAGAAACCTTTTATTCTAAAAAAAAGGCTAAATTATTTTATAAAATATATTTAAATTTCAAATATTATTTTTAATCAAAGAGTAGTACTCTAAACATTAAAATTTTAAAAATATATAATTATTACAAATATTTAATATATATTGATAAAAATTCTTATAATTGGATTTTAAAATGTCCTAAATAATTTTTCAAAAAAAAATTCTAGTTGTATTAAAAAAATGTCACAAAAATAAGTTTGTAATATGAATAGGATTGAATTCCACATGAAATTTAGCCATAGCAATTGTTACCTATATGTTAACAATTACCAACAAACATATATAGTCTAGTGGATTTTAGAGAAGTGGGTTATTACTGGGATGCTCATTTCATTCTTTTGGTAAGTGATGCTAATGTAGTAGAGGACTGTCATGGCAATAGAAGAGTGCATCCAGATGTCCTTGCAGATGTGATTTTTTTACTAAGTTAGAAGCAACTGGTTAATCCTTGAGAGCAGAGTGGAATCAATAGGGTAAGGATAGATAAATTTTACTGCCTGTTGACACAAGTTTTGATCACAGTTATTGCAATTTTTCAAAGGAGCAACTGGAATGAGGAATTTAATGAGAAAAACTCATGAGCGCCAAGGTTGAACTTGCTAAAGACCAGTATCCATCTTTCAGTGTAAACCTACATTTTGCAAATATTTTTCTTTCCAAGCTCTGGATGTTTCAACCTTTGCCTTCTGAAACAGTGGGATTATACTTTAGCCATGATATGCTAATCTTGCCAGTGCTTTTGTTAAATCCTTGTTGGAGAGAGTTAAAGCGTGTGTGTTCATTCTTCAATTAGGGAAAACCAAGACTTTTGTGAAAAAAAAACTTACAAGCTAGTAATGAATTTGATGAGAGTTGCTTAGGCCATTAACTGTAACACTACCAATTAGCACACACGTTTGACTTGGCACCTTCTGAGACCACCCCTCATGTAATTGCAAGGTTTTGTACAATATCCATGCTGAATATGTGAAGTTGGGCTAACTGATTTCTTCTGCAGGTATTGATTTTAGTAGGAAAGTTAGGGGTGGCAATAACAGTGACATCAAAGTGGGTGAAGCAAGTTAGCAGGAGAGAGAAGTAGAGCTAGTGAGAAATCCATCAAAAGAAATGGAATGGGGGAAAAAAATTGCAATTTGAAGAACAAAGGACTCATTGAGAACAAGTGAGAGAGGATATGAGCATGATCAGATAGTCTAGTATTCTAGCTATCTAAAGAGAAGAACTTCTATAAGGGCAGAAAGACAATGGCAGCATAAACAAAACTTCATATCTTTTATTTACTGATTGAAAGTGATTACATTCATGACATTTTTTCCTTGTGTTGCATAACTCTTCAAATCTACACACAAGATTGCATAGAAGAATACTTCTTGGTAAATAAATAAAGGTTTGTATTATGCATTATGACAAGAAACATCACAATCTTGTAGCATTTGAACCCATGGGTGTGGAGATGAAGCTGGAAAGAAGATCGAGCAGGGGACAAGCAGCAATTTTAGGGTCAGTATAAAAAATTGGAGAAACTGAAAAAATGATGGTACAAGTCAATATGAGGAACAGTGTCATGGAGAACCTCTTCAGATCTAAAAGAATGATTAAGTTGATCCTGACAAAGTGGATCCAAACTACAAAGATGCTACATTGAAGTGATTGTGGCATGGAAGCTCATGTCAAGAATTGTGATGATCTTGTCTCTCTTGAGAAAAACCTTCCACATGTGATGCTGAAGGATGACAAGATGTGTTAGGAGTAAGCCCCACACCACAAGGTGCAAAATGGAAGTGATTTATTGTAGGAAGTGTTTGAGCTTTACACAATCCCAACAAAGCTGCCATTGCTATGGCATCAATGGCACTTATTGAAAATATAATATAAGATTTGAGGGAGTTGACATACAAAAGAGAAGAAAAGTTTCTACTACTCAATTTCTTGAATTTTTGGTAAGTTAAGAGCAGTTGAGTCTTGAAATTTTTTGCATGGAGTAGGCTTTACAAAAGAAGCAATGGTATGATAATTAAAGGGTTTTTTTTTTGCACACATAATTAGATTAAAATTATAGATTTATTTAAAATTAGAATTAAGATTTGAGATTTGATTAGAATTATTAATTAGAATTTAAGTTCTTTTTTTTAAGTTAGGATTAAAATTTAGAATTTTCTAATGGTTTAGAATATAAAATTTGTCTAAAGTTATAATTAGGATTTAGGATTTGTTTAGAATTAGAATTTAGGATATATTAATTTAGAATTTATAAGTATTTTTTTAGAATTAGGATTAAAGATTAGGATTTATTAAGAATTAGAATTTAGGATTATAATTTGTTATATTTAGAAAGTATTAAAATTTATTAGAATTTTTTAAGATTTTAAAAAGTTAAATTTAGAATATAATAATATTTTTTAGAATTTAGATTTAAGATAAGAATTTGTTAGAAGTTAGGATTATGATTTAGATTTTGCTTAAAATTAGGATTGTATAAAGCTCATACACTTGTTGTTGATGCCTCTATATAGTACAAAGATCATATTTTGAATGTTAATAGTAGAACTAAGTGACACCACTAAGATTGAGTCCCACCAAATAATAAAATTTTATTACACAATTAAGTTTATTAACAACAATAATTCATTGTCTCCTTGTCAAACTTGTAATAATTTTTAGAAAAACATTAAAATCTTTTGAGCACTTCTACTTGCCTTACTAGAAACTATTTTTACAAAAAGACAAACAATTACTTGGAAAATTGGCAAGACTGTTGGTTGTCCTTTGCCCTAGAGAAGTACTCCTTTACTAGACATCCATTGCCAGAGAAGTACTCCTTTACTAAACAAATGCAAAATCAATAATTTTACCCTCCTATTTCGCATTGGATCTGTATTACAGGAAAAGTAATCCAGTCTACACCGCCCTCCCTGCCAACATGAACCTCTTTGCCACACTGTAGACGCTTTTCCAAGCCCATCTCCATGGGAGCAGGGATCAGAGGATCTTCTTTTTCCTCCCTACAGCAAGTATTTTTTTCTTTGCAGAATATACAGGTGGCAGTTGTAGCTGATGTCTAGCATCCTCCGAAGTTAATAACCGGTCAACTCTGCTGCTCTGCTGCCCCTATCATAGTGATTTTATGAATCCATCATCATCAAATCACCTGGGTGTTTAAGCATTCTATCCAGAATTAGCGACAATGGATTGGCTAATTAGGGGTTGTTAACTGAATCTTTCAGTGTTCGATGCGATGCTTGGGTTAATTTCAGTTTTCTAACAACTGCAATTGTTGTGAGCTGTCACAACATGGTGCCCAAGTTGCAAATCCAAGTAATGGATCTCATGTGTAGATGTGAAGTGAGCAACTAGGTCCATTCGGCAGATAGAATCGCAAGCTGATTTCTGACATTTTGCAGCCGCGAGCAGCCAAGTGCCATTGTTTATTCACGAAGACTCTGAAAAGAGAAGAAAGGATAGACACTCGTCGCATTCGCAGAGGGCCGCGTGAGAAATGGAATGGCAAATGAAGCAAGAGTGAAAGCATTGAAAATGGTATGCAGATCAATCCGAATAGTATCATGGATAGCCTGAAAAGTGTAAGGTGCATAAGAATCTAAGATGTAAGAATAGAATGAAAAAGAAGACCATGGCTACTCTTAAAATGAATCCAGCCAAGCGGCGTTTCTGAATTGACAAGTGTGAGGTAAACGTGCAAGCTGTGTTTGTCAACGCTTTTAGAGCGTCGTCCTTGCTGGACCTAAACATCGTCGACAAAGAGTGACGCTGGGCAGACAATGTCAGCGCCGTGGACACTTGTATCAAACTACACAAAAAGAAGAAGTGGTTTTATCCTAATACACCAGTGAAAAAGTTCTTGCCATCGGCTCTCCAAAGCCTCCTCCAAAGCTAAATTCTGCCACTGTAACTGTTTTCGATTGCTCCTAAGTTTTCGTCAACCAAGCTTCGGTGCAGAATGGCAAAATGTTAAAACTTCCCTGCGTGGCATCGTGCTGCGAATTGTGTGGATATTTGCAGTGAACTGCTAATCAGAAAACTGGTATGAATGATTCGATCAGGCCAGGAAGTTTCCAGTCTGACCAATGCTCAAACAGTTCCTGTTGACAATGCAATCTTGAACTTTGTGCCTTGTTGGCACCATTGTGAAGTCAACTTGCTACAGGGAAGCAAGCGCTCCACGCGCTACCAATCTAAATGAGGTGCTCTGTGACAAGGACTCATACACTCAGATTGCACCTCAACCAAAATACGATTTCTAAAGGCAAATGACTTTGGATTACGTGTGCACAACAGCGATCGATGCAATGCAGTGTCAATATGCTGGGAGCTTGTGCCGAATCCGGGTGAGAAGATATTTTGCTAAAGACACAACCTGAGACTACACCCTTTAATAATGCATACTTTTGATCTTATAATACGGTTTACCGATTGTGATTCTGAGTCACTAGTTATTGTATGGTACTCTCCTTTTGGCAGAGTCTTTGAGAGAAGTAGGCTATCCATTAACGTGTGTGTGTGTATATATATATATATATATATACACACACATATATGTGTGTGTATTTTGACACAACTGTTGCATCAATTGATTGTGAGAGCAGCAGAACAACGTTACTTTGGCTATGTTACCTCTTACTAATGCAAGTCCAGAAGCAAAACAGTAATAGCACATGTTGATGTCCACTTTTATTCTTGTAAAAAAAAACATATACATGCTCAATTTGAAATATATTTCAGAAATAGGATGTCCACTTTTATTTTTGTAAAAACCATGTACTTTAAATTCTAATTTTTCAAATTTTGAATATTTTTTTGTTTATCATGTTCTAACAACTTCATATTTAGTAAAAACAAATTCTAGAAACACTTCATTTACTCCATTTGTAGTCATGGAGCCAAAATGCTTCATTAAATGAAAAGAGTTTATTTCTTGCTATTTATTAAAAAATAATTTGATTTTAAGAAATATTTCTAAACGGGTACAAGAAGAATTGTTATGTACTGCCATAAACTAAATTACATTTAACTTTGAGCTTCCATGAAAATAGGAATTGTTAAATTTCAAACACCAAAAAAAGTGGCTTACTACCCTCATTCCAAAAGCATTGACAAAAACACCTATTATCACATGCTTCATGCTTGCATGTGAATCTTGACTTATCCTATTATGTAACTTATTTCTCTAATTTTATCTAACATCACCAAAAACTTTCACCTACCGCCCATTTATATCATTTAACTAACACATGTCCATGCGCTTTTGGAGTTATACAGGTTGACTTCCTATATTTTATATTTTCACAAATATTTAACAAGCCAACAATTTAACCAACTTTATAGTAGCTAATATCAGCCACGCCAACAGAATATCTTTTTCAGATTCTTACGGTTGAAACTATTTTTCTTTCACTTAGCAAACCCACAGAAGGCACAATGGTCGCACAACCTTGGGAGCCTGTTCCTTTTTTTCTTTTTCCTTTTTTTCTATACTGCCTATTGTTTCTAGTGTTTCTATACGTAGACATGAGACAGTTCGGGAAAGTGGAGATTCGAGAATCTAGATGGCGCGGTTCCTCCCCGCAACAATTTTGCGGCATCATCATCATCGTCGTCGTCGTCAAAAAACGGAAGGTTGTGTACAGATCACTTGGGTTGCACGGGGAAAGGCGCGAAGCCGCCACTGTAGTTGAACGCCGAGTGCTGTGAGGACGTGGGCCCCTGCGAGAACTGTCCCGAAGCAGGCTCGAAGTCATCGGAGTAGACGTCGGTAACCGACAGTGGCGGCGCACGGCGGCCGCGATTGTATCCCTTCGATAGATCCCTGGACTTGCCCCCGCCGGGCATGATCTGCGCCTTCGGACCCACTAGAACCTCCAGCTGCTGCATCACCTCGTGCATCGAGGGTCGCTCCAAGGATGTGTCTTCCACACACGACAAGGCGATGTTCAGAAATGTCTCTAGCTCATCCTGCAGCGTATCCGCGAGGGCAGGGTCTAGCATCTCCCTCACTCCCTCCATGCCTGATCTCTTGATCCTGCTGCGTACCTCCCGGACGATGTGGCCGCCGTTTAAGACCGGCGGTTGGCCCGTTATGATCTCCAGCAGGACGACGCCGAAGCTGTAGACGTCGCTCTTGGGAGACATCACGCTGGTCATGTAGTACTCCGGATCCAGATAGCCCTGATGATTCATGAACCGTGTCTCAGGTCAGCTTGTCGCATGATTGGGTTACGAAGAAAAGTGAGAAGATAACTTGGGAGTGAAAGAAATAGTGGAAACGCACCGTGGTTCCCTTGATGGTTGGCTTGAGTGAATAGTTTTCCTCATTCGACAACAAAACGGAGAGTCCGAAATCAGCGACCTTCGCATTCAGTTTCTTGTCGAGCAGAATGTTGGGCGACTTGACGTCTCTGTGAATGATTGGCGGATCTGCGTTGTCGTGCAAGTAGGCCAAGCCTCGGGCTGCACCCAGCGCTATCAGGAGTCTACTGTCCCAGTCTAAAGGTTGAGTACTCGCCTTCCGGCCTGCACATCATTTATGCACAATTCAGACAACGAAACCATAACACAATAAAACGTTTCTGGACATTTTCGTTCTCATCTAGCACGCTAGCTCGTTCATCCCTCCGACAGAACTAGTGATTTCTTTTCGATCCAACGCCTAAAAGCATAAAAAGACCTTAATACTCACCACGAAGCGCTTCTGTCAATGTACCATTGGTCATGTACTCATACACAAGCATCTGCTCTTCCTTCTCGCAGCAGAACCCCACAAGTCCCACCAGGTTACAGTGATGAACCCGTAATAGTAGCTCTATCTCATTCTTGAATTCGGTGGCACCTTGTTTGGAACCTTCTGGTGCCCTTTTCACAGCAACCATGGCCCCTGTGCCTGCCTGAATACCCTTGTATACCTGTTCAACACAAACATGCACCACCAATTCTTGTGGTGAATTTCATCATCACGGCACCATAAAAACATGTAGAAATCAAACTAGTGAGTACACTTGCGTAGTTAAGCGAGCATGCTCCACACTTCACAATCTACAGTCGTCATACAGGCAACACGTGATACGAGCTGGTAATCAGTTGTGAACGTGACACACCTTGCCATACCCTCCTTCACCAAGGACGTTGTCCTCACTGAAATTATTCGTCAGTCTCTTCATGTCATCAAAGCTAAAGTATTTGGCTCCTTTCAACCTAAGTGCCGCGCCACCTTTCATATTCTCCCATCCAGCTGCACATCGAACAACCCAAGTAACACTCAAACATTTGTCTAATTGCAATAGGGTGAGACATCTAGCATCAAAACTCAGCAAGAGGCAATTCGAAAACATAACAAATATTTAGGATCTAGAGGATCTACCAAAAGGATTCAACTGCCGTTCTTTCTTGACTCTGCCTTTCAGTATGCAAGCTAAGGAGATCAAAAACCCAACGACCACCAACAAAGAGCCAGCTCCTACGGCAATGCCAATAATGGCCATTCTCGAGAGGCCCGAAGAGACTATAGAAAGTGGTTCTGCATCACATCATATTGATCAGTCAGCATTATGACATCTTTCACAAAGACGACTCACAAAATCCATGCATAAAATTTGAAACCTCAATCCACAACCCTCGACCACATACTCCGTGGTATTCCAGAAGGTACCTTCGGAATTTTGGATATCTTTAACGAGTTCCGGCTTGAAAGGAGGGAAATACTTCACTTTCTGCAGAGTAAAGCTTCTCGTGATAAAATTCGCAGTAACACGATCCATGGATTCACCAACCAGAGGGAAGAAGTACAATTTAACCTCAACCCTCAACAAAGTGCCATTGAAGGACGCATCGTGGATCCAGAGCTGCTCATCTTCAAATTGCAATGGAGGGTTCTCATGTTGGGTAAGATTCTTCAGCGACGTCAATGTTTGATTCGCGAGAGAGTCCCACAAAGCCGAGTCATTGATATGTGTGAAGGTGGGCGCTCGGACCTCAAGCGTTACCACAAGAGGTTTGCAACAACGACACTGCAAGGGGTTCAAAATAAGCCCGGGGTCGCAAAACTTGTTCCCGCAATTATTCACGTTGAGCAGAGGGGATACCCATTGCTTTTCCATCTCAGGCTGAGTTGCGTTACATAATTTAGGATTTGGCTTTACATAACTATCTGCGTTTGTGCACAATGGATTACCTTGCAACCTGCAGATTCATAAATTGTTCATCTGAATATGAAAACAATTCAATATTTGTAGCATACCTTTAAATTATACTGGTCATTGCAGCTGAGAATAACTGACATGACATGTGGGTCTAGAAGAAATGCTCAGCTACCAATACATAGAATAGATAACTCACATAATTTGGACATTCACTACTGGAGTGCGATTAGTTGGGATTATGGTTACGATTTTGTTGTTCTGGAGAGCGACATATCGTAACTTCGGCCCCACAGTCGTTGGAATTGTTAGGGGCCCGTCTAATGCGTTATTTTGAAGGTACCTGTTCAGCAAAACATATAGTAACAAATCATTTTCTGGGTTGAATTACTCAACATGCGATTAAAATCCATCTCAAAAGATGACAGAACGTTTTGTGGAACGTTTTGGTAACTTACAGGCCCTGAAGTGCCGGGTAGGCTAGAATATCAGTAGGCAGTGGCCCAGTTAGATTCGCATGTTCGAATCGTCTGTAATCCCCCCAAAAAGAAAGAAACAATCCAGAACAACCTAAGCTTCATCACACATGCGAACTGGCACTTAGCAGGCAGCTGTAAAAAATTGAAAATATACCAAATAGCTTGACATACAGGGAACTCCACGCAAAAGACCTATAACAGCATCTAATTGGAAATAATTCATAAAGAAAAGCCTACTATTGAGTTTCAAAGTGTTTGGATGTCGCACATTGTTTGTATGCGACTGGCAGACGCATTCAACCATGAAGGAAAAAGCTGTGAATTGAAACTGTTGTTGCTGAAATCACTGTCAGACACAAGTTGACGCAACTTGCAAGTGTCAAAGCAGCGAATTAAAATATCAATATCACTAGACACTGATTTAAAGTGCATGTCTAGGAATGCGGAGATAGCAGAGGAACACATACAATTCAAGTGAAGATCGTAACTGTCAGTGACGATAAGCTGCATGAGATTTAAAGAACAGTGATAGAAAAGCTGCTTCAAGCGCATGGTGAAGCTTACTTACACATATCCAAGCTTGGTGAGAGCATTCAAAACTGGCACAGTCCCAGTCAGCCGGTTGTTGGACACACGGCTAACGACGAGAACATGAAACACAAAGAAAAGAGCATCAGCTGAGCAAATCGGTTGTTGACATTACCATAAACACATCACCAATACTTTTACAAAGCGAATTTTCTTCTAAAACCACGGTAGATCATCATACCAAGGTTCTTAAGACAATTAAAACTGCCAACTGGAATGAGAACCTGAATCATGGACCTAACAGCAGTCTCTCAGTGCATTTGCCAACATGAGACGTCATGAATGAATATAACGTGGAGGAAAGCGAACAAAAACAGGGACAGAGAGTTGGCCATACATTTGAAGCAACCCTCTGGTGCCATTTGTGATGATCTTGTTCAGTGAAGAGGGGATTGGACCGGTCAGCTGATTGTAGTGAACATTCCTAATGCACATAAAACCGGGTGGAGGCCTAATGAGTCAAGTACAATAACAATATATTCGAAAATATTACATGAAGGTAACCGCACAAGACGATAACTAAGCAGCTAGTCCTGTTTGTAAGACAATGGCAGTGTCACAACAAACATGATACCATATCCGTTCGCAGAGCATTGTTGACAAATCCTCTTCATTGGTGAATGTCAAGATTAAAATATCACAAAGCAAAGCCAACGCATCATACAAGATAGCACATAGCTTACAGGATCTCAAGGGCGGAAAGATTTCCAAAAGTTTCTGGAATCTGTCCAGTGAATTTATTGACTTCCAGTAGCCTGCACAACCCGAAAAAACGAGCCCAATCTCTTCGTAAATGCTTCAATTAGGACACAAAACAGAGGATCATCTTACCTTAAACTGGTGTTCAACGAGACATAAGACTGGCTAGTCCTAATAGTACATGTAAAAACTGCATGGGTAGAATGCGAAGGAATAAGCATGAAACATATCAGGAACATCAGTAACTACAAAAGCTTACTCAAGCGAACGCAGTTAAAAATAGACACTGTGTGGTAAGAACTCACATGTGTATACATTTTGAGGCCTTCCCAAGTTCAGGTGGAATGGGACCAGAGAAAAGGTTGTCATTCAAATGGCTACAAAGCAAACACCAGCTGGATTATTAAGCTGCTGACAACCTGAATACAAATCTTGACTGTAACAATAGCATTCAGAGCACATAGCAACAGTCTGAATAATTTGGAGCGGAAAATTGACCAAAAAGAAAGCTGACAGGGGTGATGGACATGTCTTACTAGTGTTCAATGACTGGCCAGGTATCAAGACCCATTTTCTCGGGAGTTTTTGTTGAGACAGGCAAAGGTCCCGATAGTTGGTTGTAAGCGACGTCAAACCACTTTAAATGCGTAAGCGCACCAAGAGAAGGTGGAATAGGTCCTTCTAGCTTATTGTTATTCAGAGCGCTGCAAACCACAACCACACACTTCAGTGTTCAATTCGCACGAAAGCATACTACTTCGGAAAGAAGCTAAAGCTGTGACTTGCAGCACATACACTAAAGTTTAAGATGCTGTAACTATGCTATTAAAGACAACTGGCCAACACTTGAACATCTCTTGACAGTAACCCAGAAAGCTACACAAATTTTTCTGACAACTGTTGGATCGGCTAATTTCTAGTTGACGTTTCTTTATGTGAGGATCAGACATTATAGTGCCTAGCTAAACCTACACATATCACAATGAAGTTAAAGTTTGTGTCCAGAGAGATTGCTTGGAACTCACAGGAAGGTCAAGTTCACCAGCTTCCCCAATGAGGAAGGGATTTCTCCTGTGAAATGGCACTTCTGCAAACTCCTGTAAGAATTACACAGCCAATATTAGCCAGTGATTTGGAGCACAGCAAGGTCACCGAAACACGCGAACACGAAGTGCCAGAGGTACCAACACAATATCTTCTCCGCACTTGTCTACTGTCAGAGCTAAAGCTGCATGAGCACATCAAAAGTTTAACGCGTGCTCAACTTACAGATAGAATAGGCTGGTTAGTGCGCCCAGTTCGTTAGGTAGAGTTCCTTCCAAATTATTGTTGAATGAAAGTTCCCTGCGTGCAAAAGCCGTCCAACAAGATCAGTATTTCACGATGTTGAAACCCCCATGCTCACTCTACACAAGGTACAGGAATATTCGTGCTTCAAACTCATTGAACGGGTGCAATAAATGGTCCAAAGCAAGTGAAAAGCCCCAAACGTAATAAATACCATCAGCTTCGTGACCCGTTCTCACTGCATTAACAGCAACCCCCCAAAAAAAAGCACTTACAGATTCTGAAGAGCTGACAGGCCGCCAATTTCCGGAGGAATAATTCCATTCAGATCTCTGCTCACCATATACCTACACAAGACAAGACAAACGCATCTCAGTTTCGGGAGAACAGAAATGCCAAGTTTGCAGAAAAATGTAAGAAAAGTACATCAAATTAATAAATATGGGCAAGGTTGGAGTGCGCGTACAAGGATATCACTCGGTTGTCTTTGCAAATGACACCCTCCCATCTGTCGACGCAAGGATCTGGGCCGACCCACATATCCGTGCCACCACCCCAAGCCATCTTCAGCGCTTGCAGAGCCCTTACTGCACACACAAAGCAACCATTGCACTGATTTCAGTTCCCCGCGCTACCGCAAAACTCACAGAAGACAATCGCAGGCATAGGTGACGTTCATTACGCCTCCCATGTAACATTCTCATAGCACTCCTGCAGTAATAACCGAGAGGCTCCCTTCAACACAGACTTCTTAGAACCCCACACTAAAATGTAACATCCTCCTCGCAGATGTCAATGTAGTGAACTACAAAACTTAAGTGTCATGCCAAACAGGAGCTCAATCGTGTTACTACGGTGCTGAGGTAGCACCTCAAAGTGCATACAGACGCCTACGGGATAGACTTAAACCTCGAAGATCTGCCTCGACAACTGCAGTGTGTTCGTCTGCTGGAACGGCTGTAAAAATTCATAACTAAGAAGCATACTCTTTTGGGCCGGGGAATTAAATGCATCTCTACGCTCTAGGTGCTGGGTCCAAAGGCAACTACGACACCCAACAGTGGACAAGGAAACTATCTTGAAGGCCTTGTGTTGGGCCAAGTTGTGGACTTGCACCGGTCACTAGACTGGTACAAAAAAATAGACAATAAAAACAAAAGAAAAGAAACTGGAATACTTTCTGTCTGGCAATCTACTGCTAACAGTGGAATCTCTCCTTAGTCCCAAAAAAATGGGATTACTAAGCAGATTAGCTCCTGATTGCTTGAAGTTATGAGCTTACAGTCATCAAAATTAATAGGTTCCGCTGCAGCGAGTAACCAACTTGAGTGAAAGCACATGGCTGCAAGGGCCAGGCAGAGGCAAAGCCTCATGCAACGGAACACTTCCATTGGTATGTTTTCCCCGCTGCTTCTGCACCTTGCAATCCACACCCCCAGCTCCAAACCGTCACAAGAACTCCAAGCTGATCTCTCACTCGTGAAAACAAACCCACTATGTTTTGAATATATCTATCATCAGACTCTCGGCAGCATGTATCCAGCCAAACTCCATCCTGCGAACTGCAATTTACAATCGCCTTCACGTAAGCGACGAGAGCCCTGGATAAGTAAGGTCTTCTAAGAACTTCGATGACGATGGACTTCCCGTGCGCAGTTTAACTAAACTACGATGACGGGTCTGTCCAGTGGGACGTGTGGCGCACACACTCTCAAGCTTTCGTTAACTTTGCCCCACCCTTGCGCTGCATCACCGCAGTCGCCATCTATTCAGAAGCCACAATCCTGAGGACCTAAAGGTTAACTACAAGTTCCTGGAGCTTCGAGTAGCCAAGTACCCTCTGAAGTACCATCTCATGAACCGTCCAGGTACCGATTCGCGCCGCAAACAGCCAAAAACACCCTGTGAGCAGCATGGGGGAGCTCAAGTTGATGTCCAAAGCGTCGAGGCCGATTAGCCAGCAATCGCATTGACCTGGGAAAGACCATCACCTCGGCTCATCGAATTCTGCCAACTGGGTCCACATTAAAGTAAGAAAACATCGGGAACTGCACCAGCGTAAAAGGCAAGAATAGTCGGGGAGGCATCAAAACACATCTTCGATACGGTCACGGCAAAAATATTCTACCGACATTTCCATCCCAAAGTTACAGTGCTAGATGCATATCTGGACTAGCAAGGAACCGATCCAGAAGCAGTTGCAGCGACTGTGGTGGCTTGCAGTCTGTGCAAGTGGGTGGTGGCATGAGGAGCACCACTGCCGTGTCCTGCAACGGCATAGCTGGATGCAAATCATGTTCCCACTAGAACTGCAAACACGGTGGAACATCAACAACATCAGCGACAATCTTGTTGTTGTTCTACCATATTGTTTTCGATGATTGAATCCAAGTGGTGGGGGGGCGGGGGACGGTGGTGGAATCAACCAGTTCCAGGTGTTCACCAGAATGACTCCCTCCTAGATAATCAAAAGATCTGTGATATATATATATATATATATATATACTTATATCTGAGATTCAGAATGGTGAAATACAAGATAGACATATATGTATGAGAGAAAAGCATTGTCTTCTTCTTGTTTGTTTCTTCGCTTGGATTATTGGATTTTTTTCGATTTAGTTGTGTCTGGGATACGTTATTGGCGTGTTATTCCTCATAAAATTGTGTGATTGTTTCTTTGTTAATTGTCTTGAACGAAAAAATGATTGAAAGAGTTGATCATAGACTGGTTGTGTTGTGTTAGTTGTGGTTTATCTGAGTGGTAATATTGTATTTATCTTACATGGTGGTAGAGTGAAGGAACATTCAATTTCAATTAAAAGTCGTAGACAAATGCATAGCTTGTATCAATTTTTTTTTTACAATCTGTCATTTCAAGAAACAATATTCATTCTAAATGACGACAAATTCAAAAGATTAACAGTTTTTTTAATATGTAAAAGCCTGAGTTGGTGGACTGTAAAAGAAATGGAAAAGGCACTAAATATTCATTTTGAGCATTGAGATATTTTGCACTTGTACTCCAGGTTTAGAAGGGAAAAAAATTCATTCTCTAATACAGATTCATTATATTCATTCTCTAATACAGATTCATTATATTCATTCAAGAAATGGTAACTGGAAACCATACTTATTTTGTGCACATCTCTTCTTGTGCAAAAGAATGATAACGACAAAACCATGTATTGTCAGGTTAAATTTTATTTCAGTGCATTAGAAGTCTAAGCAAATCTTTTCGTGTTTGAAATTTTGAGTATTATGATCTCTTAGATTGTATAAAAGACATAATTAAAATTTACATAAATATTTATAATACCCATAAATGCAAAAATACAAATGATGACATTGTAGTAAAAGTATTTTAAAACCAAGTATTTTATATGAAAATAAAAAGACTATACCTTGTGGGTTCTTGTTCAAATGGATTATTTTGCATATCTAATCAAAATATTAGAAAATTAATATAAAAAAATTAAACTTGTTATTATTGAAATTAAGATAAGAGTAATGTGTAGCTTTGTTGCTCATATTAATTGTATTTAAAAATATACAACAGTGCCTTATTTTCAAACAATTTAAAAAATTGATGGTTCTTTGTATTTCCTTGTTGTCCACTTTGAATACCAAATATACATGTCTCAAAAACCAACACCTAGCAAGTATGCTACTTAAGCACATGCCGTATATAAAGTTTATATCATTTTATTAAGAGTGCATAATAAGACTGTAGTGGCAATATTATCTAGAAAAGAATTAACAAAAAAATAACACCTCAAACAATATTAATTTAATATTAATAGTCATTGACTATTGAAGGAATAATAAGATAAGTAAAATTTTGAAAGATAATTCTATTTCCTTAAAATCTTTTTTTTAAAACAAACGATAAAGTTGCTAACTACATCTACATCCGAGTTTAGAAATATGATAGAACTTGTCATAGCATAAAATACGTAGACCAGGGTCACTTATGAAGAGCGATGCAGCCTACGAAGAGCTTGTGGGTCCAAATCATTAAGAATCAAAATATACAAGAATCTTCGCAGAAAAATATAAATCAATGTACAACACAGAATATTAAATATTCGCAGCCCTTTGAGTGCGGAATCAGAAAGCAAGATATAATTATGTACAGGACAACAGGATATAGACCAAATAAATTAAGATATGATCAGATATGATCGACTGCCGAAGTGAGGTATCGATCCCCACACCTCTCGCGTAGCAAGCGAGCGCTCTACAATCTGAGCTACATCCCCAACTGGTACCAAATTACTTTCAATAAAAAATATATATACTTATGACAAAATTAATGATCTGTAATTTTTATGTGTTGAATCTTAATGAGTAAAAAATGTTATATTTTCCATCCTCAATCTATAAGAAATTAGTTATAAATACTAAGTACAATTAAATGTAAGAGTAGATGTAACAGTAGAAAGATTCAAAATCTCAAAAGTACATGTTTTATTTTAAACTTACTCAAAATTATGGATAAAACCCACGTGGTATGGAGCTATCGGTGGCAACATCTACGCCGTTGGATCGGATGCAGTGAACGTTCTCGTGATTGGTGGTTAATTCGGCAACGAGAAGCTTGTCGGCGTGGTTTCTGCAGCTTTTAGCGGGCATTGGGAGTTGACCTTAGATGGAAATCTGTTTGTGATTCATGTGGATTTCGGAGGAGAAGGGCATGGAGCGATGGCATGCAAGTTTGACAGTCGTGAGGTTACAGTCGGTAACAGTTGTTCAGTAATTGTAATCCATGGTGCATAAATCCACCGACATAAGGTTACTGATGGGTCATGAAATAACAAGAGCGGTGCTATTTTGTGCTTCTGGAAAGGTGATGGTTTGCAGAGACGTTATCGAGAATTACAATCTTGAAGTTGAGAGAGCCCGCAGAAAGTTGCGACTGTTGATTGCTGGTGAGTTTACTCGCGTGTCATCAGCCCACTCACGCAAGCTTTGAATCAGGGTAATGTTTCCTTATGTTTCTCAGCAATTTTGACCTAAAACACTCTCTGTATAGCAATTCCTAAAGGGTAGGAATTGGTGCGAACGATAGTCCCTAGTATTTAGCGTTTAAAGAATCAAGCTTCACTTACTTCCTACATTTGTATTTGATTGCAAGTAATATACGAGTATTCATGCAGTTCGTAATCGGGACCTGTTCGCTGTGAGGATTGTCTTCATGGCCTCGCAATATGCAGATGATGCTGTTTAGTGACATCCGTTGTGAATTTGATAGATTCACAGCGCGGAACTTCCCACATTTTATCCTGCAGCGTGTGTCAGTGGGTCGTGGACACATCTCCACTCAGGGGTGTCTGGAATCGAGTGCATGTTGGGCTGCAGTGGTAAATGGCCATTGGAGTGAGCGCTGTGGAAGGTGAAGGTGGAGGTAGTCAATCCAATCCTGTTTGATGTTTGTGGTATGGTCGTTGCAGATGACACGGAGCGGGCACTAATGATCAGGAGTAGAAGACAGGAGGTCCTCTTGAAACCATCTAGTTCGGACAGATGGCGCCAATTCCGGGCTTAACATTGCAGTAAATGGGGTGCTGCCCAGGTAGGAGCGGTTAACAAGGTGGAGAGTGTTGAAGTGATTCCTGCATTTGATAACGTCCTGCTTCTTGCAAAGAAGGTTTGGTCATACATAGATAAAAGAATTAGGGTGAGTTTTAAGTTAGAAGCAGAGTGGGGAGGGTGTAAATATTGTGGATCGGAGTTTGTAAATGGTGTGGATAGAAGCACGAAGGAGGTGGTGTGCACACTGCTAATGGTTGATGCTGTGCGATGTGGTGCAGCTGAGTGGGATGGCTGCGGTGGCGGGTGAACGATGGATCCACGGTACCCTTTCATCGTAAATGGTAAAATCTCAGTCTGGCGATGTTAGAACTAGTTTGCAGTGTGCATTTATGTGAAGTATGGGTGGAGCATTGGTTTTCTTGTCAGTGGTGAGTGATTTTAGTGTAGCGAAGGGGCGTATTGAAGTGATTGGGGAGATGTGTGTGATGGATGCGGTTTGTTGGTAGGATCACTATAAATTCCTCATGTGGGGTGGGGATCCTTACGCCACGAAAGGTGTTTGAGGGGTTGTAGGATCCATTGTACGTTTGGAACTGTTGAGAATGCATGGCAGCAGAGTGAAAGTTTGGCGTGAATATGATTGTTGGTCAGAGGTCTTGCGTGCGGAGGTGGAAGGAAAAGGCGAGGTTGGAAGAGGGATTTGAAGCATGTCAATTGTCATTGAATAAAGTTGCAGACACAATGATGCATTCGTACTGAAAATAGTGATTCGACGAGACGTCGGATTCAATGTGGAGATGATATCCTTACGTAGTTATGCCAATGTTGATAGGAATGCAGTTTGTGTCGGCTAGGTGTTGTTGATATGGAGAAAGTGGGTGGAGGATCGGTGACCAAGCTAGCAGTTGTTAATGCGGGGTGGTAGCTGGTGATGTGTAATACATTGGAACTTGCAGTGGGGGTATTTCCATGGCGGTATCGTGCAGTTGTTTCACGAGTAGGTAATTGCATGTGTAGTGGCTGTGCTTGTTCTATGGAATGTGTCGTCCGTGCTCACGTTGCACCTGAAATGCTCAAAGAAGACGTTTTCATACGACGCTGGCAAGAGTAATGGGAAATGGAAGGTTGTGAGTAATGCGTGGTGAAGAAGGGTGGCTTATGGGTGGTGAGGAACGCGGTGGAGCAGTAGAAAGCAGCTTAGTGAATGTTAGGCGTCACGAGGATCTGTGATTACAGCGAGCTAGTGTTTCCATGTGATAGTTTGAAGATGGACCGGGGTCTGGGAGGTTGCAGTCTATGTACCCAGATGTGGGAAGCGCATGATTTTGGTGTAGGTGAGTGGAGTAGATCCTGGGGCAGTGAAGAGGTGCAAGGAGGTAGTGTTGTGAAGGTTGAGAATATGTTGAGAATTGAGTGGAGGCTGGAGATGTATGAAACTACTTGGATTTGGTTGTTTTTCTTTATATATAAAACTGAGCAAAATGTCACATTGTTATGACTCTTGGGTAAAGGTGAAGGAAAATCGTACAAATAAAACAAAATAAATACTTGTGGATGTGGGATTTGATGTAATGGGTGCATGCTGTGTCAAAGAGGTGAGGTTTGCATGGTGAATTTTGACATGGCTCTTGAATATGTGAGATGCATACCTTGAAGTTAAGAGGTGCTTCCTAGTGTTGGGACTAGTAGATAGGAGGAACATTTTGAGGGGGGGGGGGGGGGCATGTGTGTAGGTGAAATGCCTTGCAAATGCTGATTTTTTCCATGAAAGGTACCAGCTGTTGAGTGTCTGGATGGAGTAAAGTGTCAGCAAATGCTGATGATGTTTGAGGATTCTGGAAACTGCAGCCTTTCTGGGTTGTGGCAAATCATGTGTGCTTGCTGTATCATCTGTGTGTTTCATGCAATGGTATGATGAAGCCCATGCAGTGGATGGTGTGATACACAGTTGAGATAGGGAAAAATTTCAAGCTCTGAAAAAGTGGAGAGAAACAAAGGTGGAGAACCTGGCATCTAAGGTTCATGATTTTAAGAGTATTGGTTAGTGAGAGATGTATGTTTGAGTTCTGGTTATTCAACAATTAGATTACAGTTCACTGCCCCCCTATTGTAGAGTTTACACTAATTGGGGTGGTGATTTATTAGCTGTAATCTGGATGTGGGCAGTCAAACATGTGATTGTCCTGGTCTAAACAATCTGTTGATGTAGTGCAGAATCCTGTTAGTTCATCTGTTGCTGTAGCCAACTCTACATTTGGTACAGTTTCCCTGATAAAGTCAAAACCTGATAGAAAGTAACTTTTCACTTGTACCAGTGAAATTAGTAGAGGACTGTGTCCATAAGATCTCACTCTAGAAACTCACAAAATGAATACAGTGAGATCTCACCAAACTTGTTCACACAAAAAAAGAAATAAAGGCGGGATTCTGATGAGCATCAAGTTCACATTTTGACACTGGTTTTTCTTTCTTCAGAATCTTAGAACTCCTGAGGTTCTTTACTTTTCCAAATCAAGAACTAGTTTCTAGTCAGCCTCTCACTTTAGGTGTTCATTTCTGCAACACTAATATTTCCTGTGTTTGTGGAAGAGACATCTCAGTGCAACTTTGGTCTCCAGCCTTTTGTAGCTCATAGGTACTGGATAGAGTGCTTCCTCCAGGAGCCAATATTGTACAAATTATATGACTTGTGTGTAAGAGATACACTATGGACATATATCATAAGCCATGGCTCCACAAAGCATGTAATTGACTTTTTTTTCACTTGGATCATTACCCATTTCAAGAATTTGAATTGGTAAAGAGTGCAATCCAAGTCTCTAGTGTGTCTTTTGAAGAGCAGCTAACTATGTCTACCAAGGCCTTGTTTTGAAAACTCACCTTCAAAGTACTAATTTAGCATCATTTGCCATAGTCTATGTATCAAAGGTGTGCTTTTTCTCTCCTTTCATATTTTCATATTTTTCACAAGTTGTATTATTAAAATTCTATATTATGATTTTTTTTTTTTTAAATTATTGTAAGGGTTGTTGGAAAGCATAAAAATCAACATGGTACATGAGTAAGTGAACCAAGGGATGCTCTGGCATCATGACAAGAATGGAGGACACTTTTGTTATCAGTTACATCATTTTTGACAACTCAGAAGTCACAATTTAAAAGTTTGAAAATTAAAATTAGACAGAAATAAAACCATCATGTTGTTTCAACAAGATTCAATTGCCAAACACATGAATGTTGGGCCAGCCAGAATTCACATCACAATTGTCATAATTATGCAAAATCAGTTAGGCCCCCACATACATACAAAAGGATCCTCCTCAACAGCACACGATATATCCTCACGTACTTCCCAAATTATGCCTTATGCTTAGATGTGGGTCATCCACAAGAGGTGCATGGAAAACATGTTCACATGATGATGAAAGCAACCCACCTGGATGAACTGATGAAAGAACAAACAAATGCACAATATGGAACAAAACCAGCCCATTCATCCTGAAAATGTCCCCATGCACCTCAGTATCAGAGCCTTACCAGAACTTGGCAGTTTCAAGGCTGTCCAAGCCACTCTTCCTCAAAGTGGAAGCTGATGCTGCTTCCCATTTGGTTTATTTTCCAAACTCAAAGTGTGTATTCTCATTCTCTATGCTCAACTTGCAGAAATTAACCACCCCAATCTCAAACAGAAACCCTAAACCCTAAAACCTAAAGCATCATAAAACCCTACACCCTAAAGCAGCACATCTGTGGGAAAATTTTGGGGCACCAGTGTTGCAAGAGAGGGCAACAAGTCTGCTTGGACAGAAAAGTGCTGATGTGACAGAGGGTTGAGTTTTGTTACCCTTTGTGTCCTAGAGAGAGAATGGTGGAGAGAGAGGGAGAGCCCCTGGCTTGCACTAGAAGGAGATGACCGTGTCCCTTGCAGTACTCTGGTACTGATCCAGACTGAAGCCATTACTGAGGGAGATAGATAGGGAAAGATAGAGTGAGACAAAGAGAAAGAGACTCAGTCCAGCACTTATACAATTTTTTATGCTTTTCCCTGATCACATTGAAGAAAGTGGATGCCATGAACTATGTTGATGCTGAACCACAGATTAGACACATACTCACTCTTTAAATAAAGTAATAACACAATGTCCACAAAGTCCAGTGCAACAAACAGAGGATTCTCACTGGTCCAACCTGGGATAGATAATCCTATGTGGCTAAAGCCAGACATTCACTTCTGTAGTCTGTTAAAACTCCAGGTTATTAAAACTCTGGGCTGATCCAGCAACACCATCTGTGGTGGAACAGTTGCAGCATCAATTGAATCACATGGCATGTTCAGGATGGTATCTGATACCTGGAGGAGAAAGGAAACAGAGGGAGGGGCCACAATAGCTCTGATTTACCATATATAGCAGGGAGACTGGAGCAGGCTACAGGGTGCAGGGGCAACAGAAGGCAGTGCAAGCTTTTGTGTTCCCATTAGTTATCCCAGAAGAGCTTTTCTATATCCTTTCACCAGATACTATGGTACAAAGAAACGGGTATCAATTTTAAGAAGCCCTGTACTAGGAGAATGCAGAGAGATGAGGCAACCCTGGGACATCTAATCCACAAAGTTGTGGAAGAGGACAACTTTGCCAATGACCTTTATGACCAGCTACAAGGGTGATGTACCGGTAGGTGTGGCCAGTCATAACAGGTCCATTATATGGTCAGCTGGGCAGGTAGGGAAAAAAAACACACACACACAACAACAACAACAACAATAACAACTCTTCGTGAGGACTGTCCCCTGTGCCCTGTTCACACTGCACAAAAATGGACAATACTTTCACTGAAGTTGGGTACTTTGTGCAAAACATATCACAGTGAATTTGACTCTGCTTTTTTCTTCTTTTTTTTATAATTTAATTTTTTAAAACATGATAATGTCCCATCTCACCCTTCCATGTTACTGTGTATAACATATCCAATACAAACATTTGATGCATTATACTTTTTTGAGATTTTTTGTTCATTGATATTCATGGCAGGAATTATTGAGAAGCTTAAGTTTGAAGCTTGGACTTCATTTTTCAGGCCACTGCAGCACTCAGAACTAAGACTGCCAAGTCCTGATTGTGCATAGCCTGGAGTATTGTACCAAGCTCATCCACTCAAATCCATGTGATGAGTGAATGAAACATGCATCAAAACAGCATCACCCATGGGTTTCTTTAAATATGCATTTTCTAGTCCATGTTGATGATTGTGAGCTTCAACAAGGCTCAATTCAGTAGTTTGGTGTCCTACTTGTACCACAAGCTTAAGTAGAATGTTTGGGTCTCTATTTCAAGGACGTCAAAATGATGATAGAAGTCAATTTTAACTTTTTAAAACTCTACCAAGTATCATCAATTTAACATTCAATTTTGAGCACAAATGGATTTTCAAAATTTCCACCCAACTCCAAAAATGACTTGACAATTAACTTCACCACAATGGAAAATCATGCCCCTCCATTTATGCTAATGATGGTTGAGGAACTTGGCTAGGAATCAAACTTTTTTCTTTTCTTTTCTTTTCTTTTTTTCATGTCTGATTACTTTTTGAGTAGGAATATTACAATCAGCACCCACAATCAACATAGTAGCACAGTTCATACATCTTTCCACTGTGAGAAGTCTTTTCATGAGAAAACTATAATTTGCTGCCAGGAAAAATTTACCTTCCCAATATTATTTTTGAAAGTAAAAAGAAAAAATAAATGTTGTAAATAAATAAATATATATATATATATATATATATATAGTGTGTGCACATGGACCCAAGTGATAGGCTATTCAAATTTGCATGGTGATGGCACCACGGAAATTGGAAATTTGGTTATCTGCACTTGTTGACTGACACCCAAATCTTACAATTTTCAATACATGCATTGGTTCAAGTTGTTGAAAATTTTAATAGTATTCATTTTATATTTAGAGTAGCCAGGAGGTTTAAATGATCAACAAAAAATGAAAGTAACTTTGCAAGGTTGAAAAAAACTTTTTTGAAAAATAAATAAACAAATAAATAAATGAAGCAGTGCATGCTTGATTAGTCTTTCAGTGTCTGTGCAATCAAACACAAGCTCCTAATCATTAAAAAATCTAATCCGCATGTTCTTATAGCTCTCAACATATCTATAGCTTTTAGAATTTTGAATATGTGCTCAATCATAAGGGTTGTGTTTAAATGATATCATTTTGGTGATTAATAATACATGTCTTGAATGAGTTTGGATTACAGGTTTCTAATTATCAATTTGATACATTTAAAAATAAAATTTAAATTATTGTCTTTTTAAATGGACCCAAAAAATGGTCAAATAGCACATTTTACTTAGAACAGAAAGAATACAACATTGTTTTTGAAAAATTAAACATACATATGTTTGTTAATAGCTATTGTGTCACATAAAACTTTTGGAGCAAAAATGTATACAAATATTTAAAATTTAAAAATCATGATAAGCAGCATTTGATAAGCATAACTTGTAACAAAGTTTGAAATAGAATTTAAAAGTAATGGTCTTATTTTCAACCACCTATTTTTTAATTTTTAAAATATTGATTCCAAATAAAACCAATGATTATACTAAATTCACTAATGTTAATAGTCTTGAATAACACATATGTGTGCATGTATTATTTTGATCTTTTGATATATTTATACACTCACATAATTTCATCAAACAATATCATAACATAGTGGGATTGTAAAAGAGTCAGGGGGGTAGCAGGCAGCCATCACTTAGTCAATCAATTGGGGAGCCACAGAGGGGCCTGCTTTTCAACACTAAAGCATGAGAGGGAGAGGTCTAGCTACAGACAGCCATGGCATTCCTCTTCAGCCATCAATTCATTTCCATTTCATTTGTCAGGGTCAGCCAGTGATGCAGATATTCATTGAAACTGAAGTAGTTGAAGAAGAAGGAGTTATTCAGTGAAGATGATGAAAGAAGAAGAAAGAAATAAGAAGAAGATGATGATGGTGACCATGATGCAATTTGCTTGGAATCCCCGGTGTACTACATTCACACCCTTAAATGGATAGATAAAGTAGCATGGCTTCTGAGAATTCTACATAACTTGTGAGCTAGTACCATGGTGGTATTAAAAAAATAAAAATAAAAATGTGGATTGATTACTTTCATTCCATTGGAACATAACAAAGCACATGTTTGCTATAAAATAATTTTGCTCTGTTTGATCACATGGAGTGTTAAATGCAAGTTTTAGGTTGGTATACTCCTACATCCAGATCATGTCTTGTGAGTTACTTTACAGCACTGGATGTGAAGGATGTGAAGCCTAAATCAAACCAATAAGTTGTTTTTTGTGGGGTTTTATATCATTACTCAAGTGGCTCTAAGTTAAAAGACTGTAGATGGATGAGAAAAAGGACAGGACATCTACCTGACAACAGTTCCAAGATTTCATTCATCAAGTTTATCATGGGACAATGTGACAAAGAGGGCTTATAAAATGGTAACAAAAAGCAGCTAAACGGACAACATCAATTATTTTTATTCATTTACATGTAAAATAAAATTGTTGCCTTTTCCCAGTTAGCAGAGAGGTGTCCTGGCCCTAACTCTGTGTGCCATGGTGCAACAAAGGAATTAGGTGGATGTGAATGTGAAAAGGACCTTGGCTTCGTGTAGAAGACTCAGACTTTCATGCTTAGCTGTGCTCTACAGTGACAACTCATCAATAGGTTGCATGGCTGTGGGGTGCAGAGCTTGACTCTACCAATTCCACAGCCCTAACTCAATTCCACAGCTCCTCCACTCCTTCATCAAAACCATGATGATAGGTCCTTTGCCTGATCCATCTGTTCTGGCTCTGTACAGTGAGATCATGCCTCTGACCACAGGGTGATCCCCATGGCTCATTCTCTTCACTACCTAACACCTTACATTAAGAAGAAAAAAAAGAATTAAAAATGTTGTAGAGCCTTTTCAACATTTCAACATCAATCTGTTTCCTTCCCAAAACATCCAGTTCTCAAGCCTACAATTATTTTTTTACATGGACTGGAATCCTAAATCCTATCTTTTAGCTCAGCAATGAATCATGTCATAGGGAGGTTTGTGTGCCATTGTATGATTGCCCACAGGGTTTGGCATTTTAGGAACAAGATGATTGTGAACTTGCTTGGGCAATCCATCTTGTTTTGTTGATAATACTCCACATGTGTGTGTGTGTGTGTGTGGCATAAAGCATGATGCTTTGGAGTGGGGTATTAAAAACAGTGAGATTCAAGGCAGCAAATGATTAACTAAATTCATAATCCACCACCACCATCACCATTTGGCTTATAGCCCCACATACAAAATCATTTTCCAGCCTGTGTTGTGGATGACCTTCCAATGGCTGTGGCTCACTGAAATCACTTCTCAGAACTGTGAATTCTGATACTGATGGATTTAACCCTAACTTGGGGGTGTGTTTAATGCAAGGCAAGGTAGGAAGTAGGCGCTGAAGAGTGCTCTAAACGACGAGTACCGGGCTGCAGGCGTGGGCAGCCGCGAAGGAAGTGAGAGCTCGGGCAGGGAAGAAAGCTCTCTCAAGTCCATGAAGTGTAGCCCAAGGCGGAGGAGGAAAGGGGCAAGGGCGAGGAAAGGGATAAAAGCGACGAGAGAAGAGCAATAAATGAAGGAGAGAGTGGGGGCGTGTTGTAGGCAACAGCCTAATAACTCCCATTTGCAGTCTCCTGACTGCGTCTGCAAGCTCGGCTGACAAGCCACCCAAAGCAGCACCAATTACTAGCTGCGTCAGGGGCTTGATCAGACAGTGCTGAAGCTGGACTTGAGCAGCTAACGGCCCGACCTGGTAACGGGAGGAAAGAATCGCAGGAAAAAAGGAAAAAGAAACAAGAGGAGCACACACCCCCCTCCCCCTCCCCCCCCCCCTCTCAAACAGAAGAAGAAGAGAGTGAGTGTGGCAGAGTGATTGTAACAGCCACACCGATCGATCGGCAGCAACCAACCTCATTGACGGTACCTGCACTGACGGCGCTCTCCACTAAGGGGAGGGTAGAAGGGGGGGTGGGGCTCTTCACAGCTGCCTCGTTGTCCACTTGGACCTTCCATCCCAGTGCACACTTCCCTTGCTGCTGCTCTGTCTGCCTGCCTGCCTCCCTGCCTGCTCACCTGGAGTCGATCTCTCCTCGAACATCTCCTCCCCCCTTTCCAACGCTCACTTGCAAACGGTCTTCTCTTCTCCGCCACACCGATCATTGCACAGCTCTGATTCTCGACAATCATCACTCTGTCTCGCTCCCACTCCATTTGGGTCGCTCGCGGCCTTGCTTGATTAGCTCACAGGAAAGCAACGGGTGCCCATATTTCATCACCAGGCCTTCTAATGCGTGCAGGCAATGCAGCGAGTGCGTCGCTGGAGCTTTCCTTGCTGTGGGTGCGTCGGTTTTGTTGGTTGAGCGGTTTTGGGGTGAATTGGCCCTCAGAGGTTGTCGTTCAGTGAGGCGAAGTTTCGAGGTGTTTTTACAGCGAAAAATATCTCTTGTTATTTAATGTGTTTTGAGGTGTTTGGACAAAACGTGTTTGGTAGTGAAAAGGAATAGAGCTCTACTTCCTCTGCAAGCATTGACTTCTGGCGACAATATGGATAGCTGTGGCGGCGAACACATTGTTTGCTGCTCACTTCTGTCTATGGAATTGACGAGGAGTTGAGAGCTCTTTGTTGGGAATTTCGTATTGATCAGACACACAGCTTGCGAAGTAACAGGTGCAAAGTTTCGTAGAGCGGACCCATTGATCATTACTTGGGCTTGGTAGCTTCTACTGGTGTCAAGTGAGTGGGAGAGTGTTGGCTACTCCTTGTGTGAGGTAGAAACAGTTCGTTACGATTGTCCAAATCTGGAATTCATCCGAAAGGACGAAGATACAGAGCTGGCTGCGTGTTATTGTCATGTGAAGCTGTTGGTCGTGACCAAGTTGCAATTCACCCACGCGCCCCTCCTGGAGCTGATTTGCAGAACTTTACAGCTATATCGCAGCCTCTAACGAGCTCTTTGGTCACCCTTATTTTGATAACGAAAGAGTCTGAAATAATGTGGTACAACCCTGGGATTTTTTTAACTAATCGACCCTGAAGCATCACACGACAATAAATCCTGTCGGTAAGTCAAATTGCCTTTCTCAGTTTGTACTGGAAAGGCTGCATTTCCTGCTGTTTGGTATTTTGCAAGGTTGAGACTGACCTCCGGTCAAACTCTGGTCAACCTCGCAACATCAGATTAATTGCTTGAGGTGATATTTTGATTTGTTGCTGTAGCGTAATTGATACTATAATTGCTCTGCTTCGGAAGCATGATCCTTAGATTACTTCATTCGCTTAAGCAAGCCTCTTAATTATCGGTTTCGTGTAACAAAACAACCTCCCATGAATTGTTGCCTTTATTGCTTCACAAATTGCCCTGTGGATACCTTTCAGCAGTCAAATGCTTTACAGCAGCAACGATGTATTGATCGAATGCTCTCTACATGTAATGACTCAACTCTATATTATTTCAATGTGTGCAGTGCCCAGTCTACACCCGTTCTCAAAGACTCAACGGGCATCACTGGGTGAAGATTGTGGAACCAGGCCTGCCATTTTCTGAGTGGTCAAAGCGGAGAGTCGGATATTAGACAAGAAACTGCGGCGGTGTAGCTGATTTTCTCAAAGCTTTACACTAAAAAAACTCATTCAGGGCAACGAATCCACTCACCTCCGACCAATTCAATCTACGCTAACATGGCCGCACCAAATTACGCAGAACGTCGAAGGCCTCACCCCAAGTCACGGTATCGATCTGCTCTAGCGGTGGTCCTTGCCATTGTGAGCGCATCCCTTCTCCTACCTCTAGCCCACGCCCAGCTCCTGCATCCGATAGATATGCTTGCGCTTCGGTCCATCAAGGCCACCATGAACGATCTCCCTGGCGGGAGCTTCTTCTCCACCTGGGTCTTCGCACTACGTATCAACCCGTGCCAGTCATTCGCCGGACTGCAGTGCGTCAAGGTCGGCAGCTTCAACCGCGTCTCCTCCCTTTCTCTTGGCCCCCCCACCGCTGGCTTACCAGGCCTCAGCGGCTCTCTTCCTCATTCACTCGGCGACCTCTTCTACCTCCAGACCCTAACCATCTCATCCGGCGCTCTCCGTGGATCCATTCCCGACTCCATAGGCAACCTTCAGAACCTGCGCACCTTCTCCCTGAGCCCAAATTATCTCTCGGGATCGATCCCCACCTCCTTCGCAAACCTCCACAACTTGGAAACCCTCCAGATCCGGAAAAACCAGCTGGAGGGTCAGATCCCGCCCGGAATCGGCAACTTAGCATCCCTCAAAGTACTCGTCCTCTCCGAAAATCGTCTCTACGGCCCTGTCCCTGGATTATCACAAACCCCTCTAATGCACCTCGACGTCCGCAACAATGATCTCTCCGGCGGACTCCCACCCCTTCCGTGCTCTCTGCAGTATCTGTCCGTGACTAGAAATCGGCTTTCTGGACCGATTAATGCCGTGGAGCCTCTCACCAGTCTCTCGTATCTAGATCTGAGCTACAATGAATTCTCGGGGAGCATTCCAAGTGCGGTTTTTGAGTTTCCTCTCTCGTTTCTGTTGCTGAATCATAACCAGCTCCGGGGAGCAGTGAGCGTCCCAGCGGAGGTGACGATCTCTGTCGTGGACTTGAGTCACAACAAGCTGCAAGGAACGATTTCTCCCTACTTGGCCGGGACACAGAGCTTGTTCCTGAACAACAATTTATTTGTCGGCACAGTACCGCAGGTTGGTAATCCCTTTCAACATCTTTTCAATCAATTCCACAAATACCATGAGGTTTGTTGAAGAATTCCGTCCCTTTCAAGAGCTGAATTTAGCTTTTTGAAAAGGAAGTAACATATGGGGATTGAATGTATGAATTGCAGGATTTTGCTAATAAAATGCAGGAAGCGACGCTGCAATCGCTATACCTTCAGCACAACTATCTGACAAACTCGGGGGCGCTGGCGAACGCCTCATTGCCTCCAAGTGTAGCCGTCTGTTTGCAGTATAATTGTTTAGTGCCTCCTCCGCAGTCCCTGTGTCCTCCCAATGTGGACATGCCGGTCTCAAGGCCTGATTACCAGTGTCTCAAAGCAAGCTCTGGCTCACCAGGAGACTAGGATCAGCACTTTTCGACCTTGATAACTTTCTTCAAGCCATTGCTCTCCGACTGTGCTAGCTCGCCATTTTTGTGTATAGATGAAACAGGGTGTGTTTTCTGGTAGCTTCTGCAGACTGTCGATGTTCGGGTGAGATCCAAGAGAGCTCTCGTCAAGCATTCAATCGTAACTGTTCATGTAGAGAAATCTGTACGAAAGTTTCAACCATTCTTAAGTAGCGAAATTAGGTAGTAGTCCCCAGTTGATCATTTTGGTTACAGGCTCCGCAATATCACATTGCTAGTCTCAAGATTTCGTAGCACACCTTTGGATGAACGTACTCAGAATAGTAGGAAATTTGAGTTGGCTGACTTAACTTTTGTTCCGAGGTTCTCAATGTTTGAAGGACATACCACTTCAGTACAATATAGTCTGAGATTATCCATTACCATTCAACATTTCCACTAACCACACTTCTGCATAACAATAAAGAATTCGAAGGCATCCTGACATTGATCGTTTCGTTCCATGATCAAACTTGCATACAGCAACCGAATCTCTGCATTAATGACAAACAAATAATCCTCAAAAACCACAAATCTTCAAGTCACGAACCCCTTTTGCCAAATCATGCACATATTTCATGAAATGACAGGTTCACACGTCGTTTCAGCATGTGAAATCTTCAACGCTACTTACAACGGACGTTGCAAAGTATGTTTACACTCTCCTCACTCGGCTTTGAAGGAGATTTCATCAACCACCCTCAACATCGCCTTCTTCGGCGTTCGTAAGGTGTTTCGTCCGATCTGGCCATGGATTGTTGAGTACAGCGGGCAGCCACGTGGCCCGGTGTTCAGTAAGTCCCCAGTCTGATCTGGCATGAACTGTTGGGTACAGTTGGCAGCCACGTTGGCAGTTGTACACACCCCTAGAAAGCCATCGCAATAACTGCCCCAGAGTTGCACCCAACGAGGTGGATCCACAGTCCTCTTTTTGAACAAGTGTCATTTGGAATCATTAGATGTTTGTTTGAAGTGGAATGAGATTCAAGCAATGTGCATATAAATTTTTCAAGTATAATAACTTGATTTAGTTTTATTTTTATTTTCATTTTTCTCATTGAAAGAAAAGAAGAAGAAATCAACATATTAAAATAGAGTTTATAACTGTAAGAAATACAAATTTATTGTTAATCTATTCATACAATTTAATGTTATTAGTAATGATTGTTACTTTTATTTAATTGTAACTAATAACTTTTGTTAGTTTGTTTAATTTCTTCATTAAAAAAAAAGAAAAAGAGAACACATGCAACATTGAGTTTTTTTAAATTTAGAAATGAAAATCAATACATTCAAAAATGTGAAAACTTTATGGGGTGAAGAAATTAAATGAAATTTTAGATTTAATATCTTTGATAAAAAAATTTAAAAATGAATAGAATACTATTCATTATATTTTTGTTTTCTATTCTTTTCAACACACAAATAATCTAATTAAGAAATAGTTGCAAGAGTTTCATTGACTAATTTTCAAAGCTACTTCACTTTGAATAACCAAATTGTCTAACTTTTCTTGCAAATTTGGAAATTGTTCACTCAGTTCTCCAACAATTTTTATCAACATTTGTATCTTTTGATTTGCTTCATTTGTGTCTTCAATAATGCTTTTCTTGAGAGTAATACCTTTCCAAGTATCATTTTTGAAGCTTTCATGTTTTTTGACAAGGCGTTGGTACATGGAAGTGGTCAGAAAAACTCTTGATCTTGATTTGTTCATTGCTCTTAACCTTGTCCTGTATTATGTTATCATAAAAATAAAAAGATAAAAAACATTTCAAAAAAGAAAAAAGAAGAAGAAAAAGAAAAAAATTAACTTTATTTGCTCTTTTCATTGAATACTAAAAACATGTTAACAAATTTAAGAATGTGTGTGCCTATTTTGTGTATGTTGATATTCACTTACTTAGAATGCTCTTGTTGTAGAAGAAGTTCACTAAGATTTTCATCCAAGAATAAAATTTTATGATTTAAAGTGGTTTTTTGCTCTTCAAGACCTTTTAACCTAATTAAATGCAAATTAAACACTAAGTGTGATTTTTAAAATATAGAAACTCAAAGTCATTGTAATAAAATATTTTCAAAAGAAAAATAGAGATTACATATACTCACCTTGCATCACATTCCTCAACACTTTTATTGGTGTTCTTAATTGCTTTTTTTAAATCTTCAACAGCTCTAACCTTGCTGGCTTCAAATCCAGTTGGACCATCAATTCCTTTTTTATTGCTCATTCCCTAATCCAATGGCTTTGGGTTTGATTATATTTTCATTTTAAAAAAATGTTTATGATTGATGATTTCTTTTTTTACATTTGAGTGATTGTAACCAACTTTAATATAACATTGAGATTGATACATAAGTCTAAACTCAATAAAAACTAACTTGATAACTTCTTTAAAAATTACATATAATAAAAATAATTTCAAAGTAAAGAACAAGATTTTTTTTCATAAACTTTATGCATATAAAAGTACACATTGAGTTATGTTAACTTTTTGAAATTCTATTTGATATGTACATATATATATTTTTATATATATATATATATATATATATATACATATATAAAACAGCATATGCACTTGAAATCAAATATTCTTTGTTTGTTGGTAATGTTTTGTTTTTTTATGGTCTTATTTCACCTCTAATGGTTATTCTTATTTGGCATAATTTCAGTTCTAATTATACATATTTTGAATACATAGAATTATAACTAATAGAAATGTATACTAATGTGAACATAAATATGTAAAACTGTAAAAATATGAAAAAAGAAAACGAAAAAGAAACCTCCATTTTTGAAGTGATAACTTTACGACAATCCACTTTGAATCCAAGAATATGAATCAGTTTTTTGCGTTTTAATTGAAGCATATTGAATTCAAATTGCATATGATCAATTGAATTCTTGAGTTTGGAAAGTTCTGCTGATCCTATATTTGGATCTGTAGCTTCCTGTGATTGAAAAACATTGCATATGCTTATGAAAATTGAACATAAAGTTTAATCATTTAACAAAAGATTAAAATTCATTTGAAAATGAATTTCTTTTTCAAGTTTAATAAAGAAAAAAACTATGACAAAATATAATATCTTGATAACATTTGTATGGTTTGATAAACTGAATTTGTTTGTTTGTTTTTTTTTTGTTTTTTTTTGTTTTTTACATATAAAGTATGTGTCAAAACAATTCTTTTAAAGAGGGATTTAACAATTAGTATAAGAAAAATATTAAAAAATATTAAAAAATATTGAAAAAAGGGTAAAGTATTTCATGTTATTTAACATTAAAAACCTAAAAGCTTTAATCTTGTAATTTTGTGAAAAAGTTTATTAATATATATTTTTTTTAGTATTTACTTCATTGGAAGGTGTTTTTTTACACATAAAGATATTTTCAATAAGTATTCATACATAAAAAATGCATTAAAAATATTAAATATTATCATAAAATTAGCCATGATTTCAAACATTTACAGAATTGATTTATTTATTAAAAACCAGCCAGAAATCAAAATGGTTTATTACTTATTTAGTTGATATCATAATTTTACCTGAATTTGTATTTCGTAGGATATTTTGTACCTCCATAGCATCACATGATGTTCCAACTCATCTAAATGCTTAAGAGCATGATCTTTTTCAACTGCTAAATCATGAAATTGTGATTCAAGATCCATTGTTTCTTTTGCCAAGTCTTTCAAAATCACAACATGTTGAGTCTGCATATTTTTTGTAACATCAACCAATGAAGTCTCTAATGTGTTGTTTTTACCAATCAAATCATTCAACCTACACAAAAAAGTAAATATCCTTTTTTTAAAATTTTCATGGATAAAGCATAAAAATACAGAGTATCATTTAATATATATTTTTCAATGTAAAAATTCTCAGCAAAAATACATCTTGAAAAAGAGAACGACATAAGATTGTAATAAATATAAAGAATTTAATTAATGCAAGACAAAACAACTTGGATAAATGATACTTAATTTTTTCTTCCAACATATTGAATTGAGTATTATTGTTTATATAATTTAAGAAATCACAATTTTAATATATATATATATATATATATATACACACACACACATAAATGAACATCCTTGTGTGTACATGTGTATATTTATACATACTTAGTACCTAGCAATTAAGTTTCGTTTTTGACCTATTTCAACATGAAGGTCCTTTGAAGATTGTATTTGTATATTACATTGAGCATCAACTCGATATTTTCTTTGGATTAAAATTCCTTGATCATAAATTGCATGTTGTACTTGTTCACTTAAAGTATTGATATCATTTTGAAGACCCACAAGTGAAGTTTGCAATGACAGCCATTGCCTTTGAGATTCATTAGATTCTTTTAATTTTTGATTAATTTCAATCTTTAAATTATAAATCATAGCTTCCCATGGTGATGATGCATCTGGATGAGACATATTAGCAGTCAATTCATCATATTTTTTATTTAGACGCATGATCTCTTTTGTTTTTAAGTCCACTTCTCGATCTTTTTGTTTTATCTCCGCATCAAACTTAAAGATGATATTATATTTTGCAGCAACATCATCATTAACTATTTTTAGTGCAATGTTTATTTCTTGATTATACGCTTGAACTTCAAGGACTTCACATCTAATAGAAGATAGTTCATGGTTTAATTTTGTGGCCATGGAATCTTGTTTTTTCACTAATTTTCTTAATTCGCTAATATTTGCAACCTTTGCTTCTGCTCCTTTTTCTTCCAGGATCACTTGTTCTAATAATTTTGACATTATTTTGGTCTCCAATTCATTAATTTTGTTTTTTTGTCTTATGTATTGTGTATTGAATTCCTAAATAAAGAAAAACAGTTCTTGTATTAGTTTCAAAATAACATTATATGAAATGTGATATGAAATTTGCTTTAAACTAAAAAAAAACTTATACACACCAAACTTCAAGGTGAATTTGTGCAAACAAAAATATATTTACCTTGATTGTAAGTTTTAGCTTTTTAATGTCTTCAACAGCAACTTTGATTTCATTTTGTACTTTTTCAACCTTGATAAGAACTTTTGCATACTGTTGATTTACTTTTGTGCATTGATTTGTCACATTGTTAATAAATTTTGCTACTTCTTTCATACTACTATCAATTTTTAAGAGTCTAAATTTTGCTCGATCACATAAATTATTCATCTTTCCTGTATCTTTTATATATCTTAATTTTTCAATTTTTATTCCTACTTTCACCTCTGCTTGTTTATTAATCGCATCTCTTAGAAGCTGCAAATTACATACCACATTTGCATTTGTATTGCATATTTACTTTTCATGCAAATTCATTTAAGCTTTTGCAAAATCAAAGACATAAAAAGAGCATAACATTTTTGAAATTATACATATATATATATATATATATATATATCTTCATACACACATACATTAAAGTGAAATATGTTACAATCAGATGTCAGACTTATTAACCTTCACAGCATTATCACAACGAGTCAAGGCTATCAAAGTAGTCTTCCACTGAAACGTAAGCTGTCTTTTTTCCGCATGGATAGAGGCCATTTCTATGTCAGCTTCTTTTAGTGCAAGGTTTGCAACCAATGATTCTCTTTTCTGAGCTGAGATGTAAAATTTCTAGAATTATTCTCAAGGAAAAACACAACAATCCATAAAACTTCTCAAAAACTGCACAAGTGCTCATCAACTCGTTTCTGAACTACTAGATGATAACGCAATACTGCCATTAAAAAGGATCAAGAATCTTGTGTATCATAATACCCACAGTTTTCAGACACATTCTGCGAACTTAACATGCTTGAAAAACTATAACGATGGTCAAAATGAAAACAAAAACACACTCTGATACCACGTTGAATACATTGAAAGAGAAATTTTACAGTGTTCAGTTAATGTTGTTCATTTCAACTATAACACAATCACCATGGTTTTTCATAGGAAGTGAGTCTGACAAACCTTCAAGTTGCCCTTTGGCCAGTTCGACTTTGTCCAGGATTTCTTTGATGCGAGTTTGGCAGTCGTCAATGGCCGCATCTTGCAGCTTCTTGAGGGTCTCAATCCTGAGAGTTGCTTCTTCGGTTGCATATGTGGCACGCCTGTTCAAAGCAATATCACCTTTCAGTTTCTCACTCCAATCTTCCAGCGACATCAACACGTTTGTGATGTTATCAAGCTCTCGTCTCGTTTCAGCTGTTTTGTCTACAATGACTTTGTGCTCTTTGGAACGCAACGCATGGTCCTTCTCCATCTTGTCCAACTCTTCCCTGGCCTGCCATTCATCAAAGCAACGTTTAGTTACAAATCAAGGGAAATTGCATTCTTCAATCACCATGCTTCCAAAGCAGCAGACGTTGAACAGTTGCTTGGCTTCTCCTCTACACCCACCAGAGTGTCAGATGGCTGTTCACCACTTCGAGCTATCAAGTCTAGCATCATGCAAACGTGGGAAAAGACTGGCGTCCCCTAATGGAGTCGAGAATTGGAGAAAACACCTTTTTGAAAGAGTTATTATAGTACTAAAAATGCACTGTATGATACAAAGTAGCATGAAGTTTATCACAAGAAAAAAACTGTTAGACCTTGGCATGACCTTGAGAAGCTGTGTCAAGAGTGGCGGTAGTCTTCGTGAGACTGGCATATAGACTAGCCAGATTGCACTGGAGGTCATACAATTGCACTCCAGCCTCCTCTCGATCCTTGGTGGCTCGCAGCAGATGCTTCTTTTGCTCATAGATTCTATCTTCAATCTCATGCTTCTTGTCCAACAACTGCTTCTTAAGTCTCTCCTGCACCTGCAGCAAGACTTTCTCGTTCCGGAGATCCGAGCTTTCACTGGAGGGTGCCACGCTCGCCGACATCTCCTCTGGGATAGATGACTCCGGAATAGTAGCGAGGTTCGCCATGGCGCTTCTTCTCAAACAGGGGTCAATGGAATGAGGAGCTGGACTTCACAGTGGATGTCCGTAGACAAAGTGAAGCATGCGGGTTGCTGTATTTGTAATAGAATTTGCTTTGAGCATTTCGTGAATTTTTCTCTGTTACCCCATGCCTTAGCGTGTCCGAGGATGTCTCAGCCGTTCACTTCCTCTTGCATTGGCAGCACCTGCACATCCTATGGAATGAACTCTGTTAATACGAGTGAGCGTTCAACAGGGCTATGGTAACAGGAGGTTTCATGGTTAATTTCCAATTGATTGAGTGAAATTTGTGGATCCGTTGCGTCTCTGTGTTCGAAGTACAAAAGTTGCCCATAAGAGTTCATGCCAGCGGCCTCCAAAGTTTCACCGTGTTTAGCTGGATATAATTCAAACTGTACATCAAAATCTGTTGAAGATTTGTATGTTTGGAAAATATCGCTTCTAATTCAACCATCTCCAGGTCAAATTTGGTGCAATTGAATTGTTGGTGAGATGTCCTCTGTGATCTATAATTTGAAAAAATTTCTAGAAGACCAATGAATTTCTCATGGATCAAATCATGGCTGAAACTATTTCGCGCGGATTTTTGAACTTCACATCTCACAAGATGTATTGTTATTTATCTTCGTGATAAATGTCTGCTTTTGAGTTCAGTTTTGAAGAACTATGTTTTTAAAAGAAAAAACAACGATTCTGGCATTACAGGTATTGCCAACAGAAACCGCAAGGAAACGCTCACAACAGAAAACCCATGATAGTTTTTTACAAGAATCGATTTATCTCCAGAGATGAAATGCGTCACATTCAAAGCTACTTACAGTTCTGTCATCAATCCACTGGAATGGCCGCAGCCACTGGAACCCAACTGCCACGATCAAGACTTTCTGCGAACCAGAAACTGCTTAATCAGAAAACTACAGAAGTCCAGCGACGAACACAACACCTGGTGGGTCTCCAAAATTGGGCGAATTGAAACGCACAGCCTGACATCAGTGTGGGTCTTTTCAGGACACTTGTAATTTCTCAATCCCAAGGGATCATAAGAATTTCGGCAAGAGCGACAAAGGATTTCACAGATTCGCACAGATTGCAACCATTCATCGAGGTTCTCTTCGGATTGCGCCAAACCCTAAGTTTAAAACTAATTTCAGAACTGGCACGTTTGTCGACAAAAATCTTCTTCCTGTCGAATTAGGGCACAACCAACACCGATGAGCGCAGCGAACCCACTACCGAAGTAACGCATAGAATCTTTCCGGAGCCATGTAAATTGAGCCATGAGATGCGAAGCCTGCTGCAATCTTATCCGTCACCCAGATACATCCCCCTTAGCCACCATCTTTTAATAAATAGGACCCTAGACTTACTGTCCGGAGTTCATCCGTCGGATGAGCCCCGGATACTGAGTGTAGGTCCTGTTTGTTCAAAGTGTGGCATCGGAAGCTGATTGTCTATAGTTTAATCTTTTGGGTTCTTCATGTCTATTCACCTACAGAAAAAAGAGCTCCCACACGATCTTGCCCAATTTTGACTCGATTTTGCGAAAGTCTGGTCCTTTGGCTTACTTACAGTGTTTCTGGTCGATTTGTGCCCGTCTTGCTGGTAGTCATACCTTGCAATGGGAATGACAATTGCCAAATTCAAAACCCTAATAAATGAGGGCGCGTTTTAGTAGCAAAATGTTGATATGGAGGAGTGTAGAAAGCATCGGTCAGGGTGTTGGTTTCAGTTTTTCATGCTTTTGGTAATCGAAGATTGACCCGCAAGTGCGAAAGATTTCGTGTCCATGCGGTCGCTCCAGTGCATTTTCGTGTAATCTTATTCAAAGGATGCTGTGATTGAAGTCACGTTCTGTCCTCTCACACGGATTCTCTGCTCCACGACGTCATTTAAAGCTACTGAACGATATTGCAAACCAAATCCGCCTTTGAGCACTCTGAGACAAGTGACGCTACAAAATTCTTATTTGTGAGCTGCTGTGACCATCCCTCTAGTGGAGACTTAATTGTCGAGCAATTTTCTATATAATTTTGGGTGAAATCTCTTGTAGATGATGTTGTCCTTCCTTTGATTTTCACTATCTGTGTCCATTGAGTTTTATGTCTTCCAAAGCAGAATTCGGCCAATTGTTCTAGAAGTTTTACCAATTCCGTGGGCGCCTCATTCGTCTTGTCAGTGCAGTGTCTTCATTGGCCAATGAAGACTTAGATACTATGATCGTATCTGCCCTCTATGGTGGTTACAAACTGATGCATTATTTGGCGTTTGTGGTGTGCAGGACACCTTTGTAGCAAACCATTGACTTGCATAGTTAACATCTTTAAACTATGATGCCTTTTGTAGTCTGGAACTAGGAACCATTTATCATGCTCTCTCTCTCTCTCTCTCTCTCTCTCTCTCGGTATCCAGGTATAGCTAAGAAAAAGGACAGGCGGAAGAAGATAGCAACAGCGAATGTTTTGCATATTGTAAAGTGATGTCAATTGTACCTGCTGATCAACAAGGAGAGGCCAGGGTGACACTGTAGGCGACAAGCTGCGAATACCATATGCTTTGAGCATCGTTGGCTATGGAGTCTCTGGCTTTTACCACCTTAGCGGCGACACCCTTCGGCTCCAGGATATCCAATCCACAGCCCAAATTCTGTGCACAAGGTTGCGTGAAGTGCAGCCCAGTGTCTTTGTCTCTTCGGTCTTCATTTCTCTCTTCGTCAAAGAGATCTGAATGCTCCTCCTCATCGACGAGTTTCAGTGAATCACTATTATATGGAGAGCAGTTCAAGGCTGTCGAGAAAGTATCTACAGTTAGAACCAACAGAAGGATATCTATGCGAAGCGCTCGTGTGGCTTTCGTGGATCAATGTAGCTCTGATAATTCCCGGGACACGAATGCACATATGACGAATGAGGAGGATCCCAAACGATTGACCAATGGTCATGCTACATCAATACAACCAGCAATGGAGGATGTATCAGTGCGAGGGTTAGAGTTAAACGGAATATCCTCAAATAGAGTCACCACCTCCTCGGTAGTTGAGAAGACCATTGCGACAGAAAAAAAGAACGTGGACGTTGATGAACTTTGGCTCGAAATTAAAGCGGAAGCCCGGCTGGAATCAGAGAAAGAGCCAGCTCTTGCCTCGTACTTCTACTCATCAGTCATATCTCACAAGTATGGGCATTTTCATCCTATGTTTACTCTTGAAATGTTCAAACATAGGAACAGTATTCAGGGATTTACTTTGCGACACCTTCTGGTTATTTATGCAGGTCTTTGGAGCGTGCTCTGGCATTTCATCTCAGTAACAAGTTGAGTAACCCCACTCTCCTGAGCACCCAGCTCTTTGGTCTCATTGTGGACATCTTCAACAGTGATGCGGCTATACGACGCGCCATAAGAGAAGATTTGAGAGCAGTTAGGGTCAAGGATCCTGCATGCTCCTCGTACTGTCACTGTCTCTTGTACTTTAAAGGCTTTCTCGCATGCCAAGCGTACAGGGTCTCACACTGGCTCTGGAACAATGACCGGTCGTCTCTTGCATTCTTAATGCAAAGCCTTGTGTCTGAGGTGTTTCACGTGGATATTCACCCTGCTGCCACAATTGGTTCCGGCGTCCTCTTCGATCATGCTACAGGGCTGGTCGTGGGTGAGACTGCCATCATTGGAAGCAATGTCTCCATTCTGCACAACGTTACTCTAGGAGGGACAGGCTTGCTCGGTGACCGGCACCCGAAGATTGGAGATGGTGTTCTCATTGGTGCAGGAGCCATTCTGCTTGGTAACATTGTGATAGGAGAGGGCGCTAAGATTGGTTCTGGATCTCTCGTGCTTATCGACGTCCCACCTCATACTACAGCTGTGGGAAATCCTGCACGCTTAGTTGGTGGCAAACAAAGTCCCACGAAGTTGAAGGATATCCCCAGTGAGACAATGGATCACACTATCAAAGGCTGGTCCGACTATGTCATCTGAATCAAATTAGGTCTGCACTTAATTTTAGTTATATCCCCATTAGGATTGCTGAGATTGGATGCATGTTGCACGTAACGATTGTCATTGTGACATGCATTCATTCCTCAAGGTAGTGATCAGGTAGTCTTTTTTGTACCAATTTACTCGTTGCATATTTACTTGTGAGTACTCATAAGCTAGTCACAGCAACGGTGTTTCCTGAATTTGTTTTTCGTTGTCGTCTTGCTTCTGGTGTACATGTAAAAGTTTGCATCTTTTCCTGTTGTTTGTGGCTGTAATGTGATTTCAATAAATTCTACTGACCCTGCTTCTGATGTGTCGCTCTTGGATATGTGTGTTAAATATTCTTCTACTGCAATTTCCATTGTCTAGTTCTGTTGTTGCTCCAAATCTTTGTTCTTGAACGGATACTCTGATAATCGGGGCGTAACAGGAAGGTCCTGGTAAGTGAGCCACCGAATCCTCTTGATTGCTCCTGGTATTGATTAATTGCTGCATGTGCTCAGTTTTGAATAGCAGATAGTTCAGAGCTATTTCATTTTTGGAGACCAGAACAGGATTAGAAGAATGCTCTAGATCTCTGAATTGGATCGGGTGAACAATAATGTGACTGGAGCTTTTCATTCAATTGTGGGTCAGACACTCCACAACCTGGCCAGCAACTTAGAGGAACTCAGGTCTTCTAGCTTACTCTCACAGTATTGGAAATCTCCATAGATTTCCATATAGTTAAAACTAGAATTTACTAAAATTAATTATGTTTTAATAATATCTAATTATTTAATAATTTAAAATTTAAAAATAAGTATTTCCAATATACATGCTCACATATATATATATATATATATATATATATATATAATTATTAATTTTTTACTAACCTATTTTAAATGATAGCAATACAAATTAGTAGACTATTATGAGAGATGTCTAATTAAATTTGATAAATTATTTTTTTAATTATTTTAAAAAATACTTTAGCAATCAAAAAAACATCTTTTCATACACTTAAGAAAATTATATTTTGATTTTTAAATTATATATTCAAAAGAATATTAAGTAATATTCTATTTTTCTTTGGTAGACAAAATGTGTTTATTTTTAAATTCTCTTTAGGCTTTTAAAGTATTTTCTGAAGTTACTAAAAATTATATTTCTTTGAGCTTATTTTATCATATTTGGCTCTATAATGTGTGAGTTTCTCAGCAATAATAAGAAAAAAATTAAATTAAATTAAATTAAATCTATTAAAAATTTTAAAACTATTTTTTAATTTTAAGAAATTATTTCTTTTTATAAAAAAATATATACTCTTTAATGATAATAACATAGACAACAATAGGTGCAATTATGGATGTACTCAACTAGCAAACTGTATTAGTAGAATCTCATTTATTAATACCATTACTAGCAACTTTTTAGTTTTATTAATAGATAAACAATTGCTAAAGATATTTGAAGTACATATATTTTGATACTAGAATGAAATAAATATATTAAAATATTTTTTATCTTATGAATCAATTATAACTAATATTTTATTAAATTATCTTAAATCAACTAAGCTATGTTGCAATTCATATGACCTATTTTATTTATTTTGTAATTTTTACTTTTGAAGATTACTATATTTTAAGTAATATATATATATATATATATATATCTAGTTTGTACTACTTACTTTTATCAGTGGATATGGCCTAGATACTTGAATTTTTCTAATATATATTCAATCGTTGTAACCAAATTGATAATTTTTGTCTCACATTTCTAAGAATATTATTTTAGTAGCCCAAAAATATTTTTGTTGGTTATCATAATTTTTATGTCGACTAAAAATAAATTATTTTCTATCTTGAATGTTGATGAGCAGATAGTATTTTTGATATTTGGATTTTTAAAAATAAATATTTATATTACAGTTATAAAGGCCTAATTTTAAGATTTTCTGGTGTGTTTTAACAAACATTATGTAATGGATGCTTTTTTTATGAGTAAAATAGAGGTTACACATAAACACAATGAAGATATGTTCATATAATTTATTCATTTTTTATATATGATATTTTTTATGTATTATAAACATATATATATATATATATATATATATATAGTAAAAATGAAGATGCAACTTGTAATAATAATAAAAATCATAAAAATTATTTAAAAAAAAAAAAAAAAAAAAAAAAAAAAAATCTTTTGAAACCAAAGCAACTACATCTTTAAGTTATAAAATCAAAAAAATTTAAAATTCAATATACATTAATTAACTTTTAAAAATATGTTAATATGCATTCTTGTTCTTTAAGTTAAACAAAAATAAATTGTAATAATTTGTTTTAGATTGAAGTTGCAAATAGAATATATATATATATATATATATATATATATTGGAGATTTATACTATTATTAATAGCAATTAATTTTTTATTTAAATATAGTTATTATGGTATTAATAATAATTGAATAATTTGGTGGTTTTCTTGTTTGATTTTAGAATACAATGAGTGGCTTTCTTCCTTGGTTATAGAATACTATCACTGGTTTTATAAACCACCTTTTTGTACAACATAAAATTATAATTTATGGCAAATTTTGTTTGACATATTTAAGACTTTGTGAACTTGTATAGTAACTTAGATTTTATTTTTCTTTATAAGGTTTGCTCTAAAAAGAGAGCTTAATATCACAAATATATACCACTTAAGTAAATAGATATAAATAAAAATAAATAGAAATATTTTATATTAATAATATTTTTCTATGAAACATTATTGAATCTATTTAACCATAGATTGGATTTCTAAGTGTCTTTAGATGCACCATGTTGCAATATAAATATATCTTACAAGTTTTTTAGACCTAAAAAGCTATTACAAAAGTTTATTACATCTTAAACACATACCTTGCAATTCCTTTGGTCTTTAAAAAAACTTCCATATGGTCTTTTTGTTTGTTAGTACATTTAAAAGCAAGATTAATGCCGTTCTCAGTCTTAACAATACATTTCTTGTATTATAACCTTGGTTTAAGATTCTTTGGTCTTTTGCACCTAATAATGGATTTTTTATTTTATTTTTAGTTATTTATTTATCAAGTATTATTTTAAAAGAATCCTATCATTAAATATATTGTATAAAATGAAACTATAAAAGTTTTTAAGGTCATAATAGACTTTGTATATTAGGTTTAAAAAAGAAAGACTTTCTTAATACCATTAGGCCTTCATTTTAGTATAATTGTGAAATTGAATCTTGAATAATAGTATTTAAGTTAAGATATCACTTTAAAAAATAATGTAACAAGACTTGAATCAAATTTAAATATGAAATATATGGTGTCTAATCCTAAATGTGTTTTTAATACATTTCATTAAAAAAAAATGTAGTTATAAAGTAAGGATTGTAAGCATTAAACAAGATTTTTTAATTCTTGTATAATTCATTATTCGTATACATATAAAAATTAAAATTATAAAATTATAAGTTATATATTATAAAGAAAATTTTAAAACAAAAACAAGATATTTTTAAATCTTTATATTATTAGACTAATAAAATTTAAAGACTTTAAAATATATAAGATTTAAAATTATAATTCACTTAATTAGAATTGATTAAAGTAAAGCATTAATATAGAATATATAAGAGATTTATTTTTTAAAAAATAGATTTAATAAAAGATCAATTTATTTGGCTATGTCACATTGTTACATAAGCATTATGATTTATGATTTTGGGGGTTTATTATGGTATTTTTTCAATATTATTTTTCTAATATACACATTATTATAAAGATAATATAATTTAATATAATCATATTATTATCTAATATATTATAATCTAATACATTATTATATTAGATTATATAATTTTCAAACAAAGATAAAATTTTGAGTAAAAATTGATTGATCTCATAATACGTAATGTATTTATTCACCAAAAAATTTAATACAGTATTTTGCCACAGCATATTTATTGAGATGCGTCAATGTACATGCAAAAATTACATACACAATTACTTCAAACTTAAAAAATAAACTATGTCATTATTAAATTATACTTGTTGGGAAAAGGCATGAATCTCTTACGACATTTAGATTACATCCATTCACCCTCTTCTGGCATATACGACATATAGGGCAAAAGAGAATCCCTATTCATAAATTTTATATTGGATACATGTACTGTAAGTCCTCTTTCCTATACATACAGTGTAGAATACAAAAATAAGAATACGATATGTGGAGACGAAACCCAGAAGGTAGGTGATGCATGATATAGAAGCATCTGAGCCAGACGTTTTGGATTGGGGAATCTGATGGACCAGGTTTTCCTGTTTGAGGCCACAAAGCCATTGTGGAGTTGTGGGCATGACAACCATTACATGGTCTAATTTTATCACACCCCTTAAAAGAGCCTTAAAGACTTTATGGACCATACTGCTGTATCACATCTATTTATTATCATTAAAATTAGTACTATTCAACTTGGTGCCCTAAATTCCCAATTTACCAATTCAAATTTGTACCTTTGTAACATTTTCTATACACATATGACTAAGAAGAAAATTTGTTTTTTGATATTGAAAAGATTGTATTTTGGATTTATTTTATCCGAAATTTTGCTACTCCTTATGCCAAATTGTTAAATATATCAGAATTGGAAGTTTGGTGAAGATTTTCGTTCTTTGTTTTTTATAGCTTATATTTCTTCTTCGAGATTATTTTTCATTAATATGTCTTCTAGTAGTTTAATTGTGGGGTTATGTCCTTTAATTATAGTATTAGGCAGTGTAATATGTTTATTTATTATTCTAAATATGTTCTATTGATGTAAAAACATTTTCCTCTTATTTGTGTTATTCAAAATACACAAAACAATAAGAATTTTCTTCACGTATTACAACATTAGTATGAAATACTATCTACCACATTTACAAGTTAACTGCGCTAACAATGGTTTGATACTAAATATATATTAATATTGATTCAATATGAGTGTAGCAGCGAATTTGCATGACTGTCCAATATTAAGTAAAAAATCACCATTTTAACCTTGTATTCTACATTGTATGTATAGGATACAGCAGTGTGGTCCATAAAGTCATTAATGAAAAATGAATTTGTGCATTAGGTTTTATCAGAAATACTTACATCATATCACTGAAAAATAACCTAATGCACAAATTGATTTTTCCAAGAATTATATTTCTATGTTTATTGTTATTGGTAGTTGAAAGTAACAATTCAAATGGTGCAAAGACTTTGAACATGTATTCTTTTGGATAAAAGTGTTACACTACAGAGGATATACAAACAAACTGTACTGACCAAAGCATTATCATGACTAAAATGATCATTGTAATTGTACATTTTCATTACAATATGAATTTTAAATGGCTAAGGATTCCAACTTTCTGAAATATAAAGACAATACGTAAAAAATAAATAAATAAATAAGGAATTGTTATGTGGTATTTCTTTCCAAAAGTATTTTGAAATTTTCAAGTCTGTTAAAGGTTACAATTTCCACATTGTAAGTTTCAAGTTGATAAAAATCAGCATCATTGAATAGAGTACGTTTTGCTTTTCACTAAGAATATTAGTAACAGAAAATCAATCAGTGTTAAATAAAAAGATTTTTGCAAGTAAAGATCAGAATATTTTGAGTTTGTAAAATTTTTCACGATCAAAATGTAAACAAATTCAAAACACAATCAACATGGTATAATGTTAATTGTAAACTAGATAATGTCTTCTGTGTCCTTTGTGCTGCAGAAAGTTGAATAATCATAAACAGATACAAAATGAACTTGAGATAAATACAATAAACACATTTTTTTTTCTTCTTTCAAACAAATGTGAATTTATCTACTTAAATGTTAATTTCATAATTAAAATAAAAAAAAAAAAAAAAAAAAAAAACAAGAATTGTGGAATGAGTCATAGGAATATCTAATAGTGATGGAAGTAAGATTTTTGAAATTGACATTTGTTTGGGGCTATCACTTGTCACATTTTGAGAAGGTTATATTACCATTTATAAAAATATTTAATCTTTCATGGTAATAAAGTAAATATTTGTTTTTATAGTTTACTATTCATTTTTTCTTCTCATATATATATATACAATTAAAAAAAAAAAAAAAAAAAAAAAAAAAACTTGTAGTTAATCTCAATTACAATTATGAAGGACAGAATATTAATGTGAAAATTTTCTATTTTTATTTTTCTAATTAGTTGTTCACAGAAGTGAATGTTTGTAAGATCAAAACTTCATATGATAGTTTAACAAATATTTTATTATTTTTTAAAAATCAATAGCATGATAAGGATTTATTTATTTATTTGAAGAATCATGTTTTATTTTTCAAAAAGTAATTTCCTTATATATATATTTATTGAGAGAGAGAGAGAATTTATATACAGCCATGAACAATCTTCATAATTGGAAGTTTATTATTTTACATTGCTACAAGTGTTTTCAATTCAATAAATAGAATAAGATGAAGTGTATTATATAAATAGAAGTTACCACATCATTCCTTCTCATGGGTAGGTCCAAATGTGCCCCCACCTGCTAAGTCTACAAACAATAGCCTTTGCCACCAACTTCAATTGCAATTGCTCGTGAGTAGGGGGGTTAAAAAAAACTCTCTCTCTCTCTCTCTCTCTCTCTCTCTCTTTCATGTGGATGTATGATTAGCCTCAATTTAGGGGAACCTATTCCTTCCTTTCCCCTCTTCCCAATTCCTCATTTATAGTGGACAGATATCCTTTCTTTTCTGATTTTTGATTGGCATCTATTGTAGGTTTGGGACCACACATGTATGCTTTTTTAGTAGTGTGGCACAAATGGATTGAAAAAAGAAGGAATCCATTCCCTAGGATAAGTCTTGTGCTGACAAGAAAACTCACTTATTTTGTTGTCATTTTCAGTTTTGCTCCATAAATATAAGATAATATGGCTAAGGTTGAACTTGATACACTTTCCATAATGAAATAAATAAAAAAAAAAGAAGAAGAAGATATTGGGCTCTGCTTTTAGGGTTTCTGAAGGAGTGACTGGAGAGGGGAGACCATGTGGAGCCTTTGTTCAATCCAAGGATGAAGGTGAGAGAGACCCTGCATAGAGATTGGAACCAATTGGGCATAACACATCATCAATTTAAGCACATGCTATTTTAACCATGACAAGAAAGCATCTCCCAAATTGCACCAATGATATTCAACCTTTGAAACTATAATATCAATCAGCAAAAGTGCCCTCTAAAAGATCACATTTGACAACCCCTCCCAACCAAAAGGACAACACTTTAAATATCTTCAAGTAAAGGGGGAGTGGTTCTTTTGTGAGGAAACGCCTCAAATTTGGCCATGGAGAGATCTCTAAATTCATATAATGCAATCCAACTTTAAAGTCATTTTGGAGGAAAGTTCCCATTGGTTCTGTTCACACCTTGTCATTGCAAACCCCGGCAACTGAGCTGCAGACATGGAGAGAGAGAATGGAAGAGGATTGTAAAGTGGGATAGTGTGGTAAAAACAAAAAGGTGAAAAGGTGAATAACGCATCTAACTGCAGAGCTTAGGGTGGAAAGCCATATTCCCCGGCAAGCTCTTCTTCTTTTCTACCTTCTCCTTTGCTGTTGTTCAACGTCACCTTTGCGGTTTCGTCACCACTGGGTTAATAGTAAGTCACCACTTGCGGCGTTAGGGAGCCTTAGTCGCGCCTGCTCTCGAATTACGAGTCATCCTCTTCGTCGTTGCGATGCTCTCAATCTATCCAGTTTTCTATTTCGCTTGTGAGGATTGGCCTCCCGATCCGCACCGACCGGTTTAGAGCTCGTTTTTCTGGTTCTTTTGGCACAGAATTTCCCCAAACTGGTGGTTAATTGCGTGCTCAATTGACTGGAGAACTGTTTCACTGTTTGCACCTCCACTCTCGGTCCAGGATTGGACGTGAGCTTATGTTTAGAAGTTTGTAGCTAGGATATTAGAGTTCGGGGGCGACTTTCTCGTGAATTGGTGAAGATATCGTAGTGGGAAACGGGAATTGATTGTTGTTGCCAGTGTGGTAGACTTGGTGGAGGATTTTTAAGAGAATTATCGAGTGGGAAAATTGATACAGAATTGTGCAGGTATTTCAACTTTTCTTTGATTTCTCTCCTACGAAATTCGGGTAGTTTTCGTGGTTGTTAACTTCGCAGTGTTGTGGTCTCTTTCTGTGCTTTGCCGAGAAGAATTGCCGTTATTCTTCTTGGGGCTTATATTTCCCGTGGAACGGACGTCATAAACACAAGAGAGTCTTGAGATTGTTTCGTGCTCGCTGCTGTTGTATGTGACTAGCTCTGAATTGTTCGTAGCTGGAGCCCACGCTCCTTGCCTTCAAACGCGTGGGAGAGGTCAGTTTGAACATTTTTCAATGTTTCAGGCATTTTGGTATTTTTGTTGTGTTTGGCAACATGGCAAACCTCAACGACTTGTAGCCCTTGTGAATTGTGCAATTGTACTGGAAATTTTATTTTATTCTTGTTCAATGTAGTTTCCATCGTTTCGAAGACTTGTTGCTGTAGTGTTTTTTTGTCCTCCGCTGATTTGCGAAGTTTACATGTCTTCGATAATTGCATTTCAGGTGAACTAAGCAGCATGACTATGCAAGTCAACTCTCTTCTGCCTCAGGGGCACAGGCTGTGTGCAGAGACATTCACTATGCATCTTTGTCTTGGACATCCTTCGAAGCCTTTAGTGCAGTCACCTCTAATGCAATGGCATCAAGAGTTTACCCTGCGGCACAGCTCTAGAAAATCTCACTCCATCAAGCGTCGTCCTCAAACCGTTACTCCTTGTGCCACGATTGAGGTAAGATGCTTTGCATTATATTGATGATTGCGAGGCATCCCTTAATTATTGGTTGCCTATGTAGGAAGCATTCCTCCCGTCATCATTTTTGAGATATACTCGGTCATGCATGTCGGAGTGCTCTTGTATTTTGTATTTTGTATTTTTTTTTTGTTTTTTCTGAGCTAGTCGTATGCGCATTTTCAAGATCTTCCTTTAAACTGGAGTCTTCCCTTAATGATAATGCGGCTGTGTACGGGTCTGAATCCAATGAGTACATGTCAGCTGATGATTTTTCTCACCTGGATTATTTGCGTGTCAGCCACGGCAGTACTTCCAAGGAGAAAGGAAGTGTGCACCTCTGTTTGAGGGTGCCAGCGAGAGCTTACGGTCCGAAAGTTCTGAGTGGAGAGCAGTCCCTGACATCTGGAAGACTGCTGCGGAGAAGTACGGTGATCGCGTCGCCCTTGTTGATCCGCACCGACAACCTCCTGCACAAATCACTTACAAGCAGGTATTCTCCTGATCCAAATTGAGCTCTTTATTTTTGCATGTTGTTACAAATAGCTGGAAATGTTTTGCTTCATTTTTCACCAATGCAAATTTTCAAGGGCGTAATGAAATGCCTTGCATTGTGAAATTCAATTGATCACGCATTGAAGATATTATTCGCTTTCAATAACGATGTTACTTTTTTAAAGGAACACCCATGCTAACCCGGAGTGAGAATTTGTCGTGATCTGCAGCTGGAGCAATCAATATTGGATTTTGCTGAGGGACTCCGGGTTTGTGGAATTCGTCCAGACCAGCACATGTCACTCTTTGCTGACAATTCTCATCGCTGGTTGATTGCAGACCAAGGTTTGCACTTTTAACTTTATCATTACATGTTTGAATAAGAACTTTGAAGGGGAACCGATTTAATTTGGTATACTGATGATTAACATGTTTTCTTGTGATTTCCTGAATAAGTCAGAGACTAGGAATTTAGAGGTATAAGGTGCTAAAGTAACTGATTGAGAACTAATACTTAGACACCACTGTAAAGGAAAGTTGACATTTCCTATTCATTGGTTCGGAGCCGTGTGCTAGCTATCATGAACCTTTGCATTATGGATTGAAGGTTTAGACTCTGGTTGACATTTATTTATAATCTGTATTATGGGGTTTTGAAATAGAATTCCTCTTTTGCAGGAATTATGGCTGCGGGGGCTGTTGCTGCGGTGAGAGGGTCGCGATCTTCAGTCGATGAATTGTATCACATTGTCACTCATTCTGATAGGTACGTAAGACTCGAAAACATAGTAATTTTCACTCTTAATCGCTCTTGCAGGAAATCAAGTAGGTAATGTGAATTAAAGATTATGAACGGCACAGCTGTTACAACACTAAGCAATTATCTTAGCCCCTATCGTTTTGCTCGCCTCATCTGTTCTGTGCACCAATCATACTTTGATTGAATTTCGATAGAATATAATTGTCGCTTTAATGACGAGTATAATAGTAGTAATATTTCCAGATTCCTGGTTGCTGGTAGTTACTAGTACATCAAGAGTCTGGGCATTTGATCCTGTAGTTGAACCTGATTTTGCACCTATGATATCGCAGTGTCGCATTGGTCGTTGACAACCTTGAGATTTACAACAAAATTGCGGATCGTTTAAAGGGAAACACCATGATTAAGTTCGTAATTGTGCTTTGGGCTTCCAAAGACACCTTGAAAGACCTCAAAGATGGAAGTGACGTTCCATTCTATTCATTTGATGAGCTTATGGCTTCGGGAAGAACAAGTCGGCAAGCTCTGGCCGCTGTTGCTAGCTCAGGTGTCAACATCTCAACCACTCTTTTCAGTCTTTCTTATTACTAACGCAACGGTGCATGATTGTGGCTATTCCTTTCATTACGTGGTCCTAAGCCAGCATTTTCATTTGAACTGCATTTACTTCGTATGTCCTGGCTTGAAGAGCAGCTGGTTGTAATGTTGTTATTGGAGTTTCTTGAAAGGTATTTACTGGTTATAAGTGTGTGGATTCAACCAAAAAACATTAATCAGTACTAGAACTACTGGGATTTGAATGCACGTGTCTGATTTCACTGAGTCCATCAGTATTCGGCATCGTGTAATGACATTCTTGCTTTATTCAAAGAAAAAATGATATTTTACTTAATCATGTTACGCGCATTTCGCTTCTCCTCGACATTTTCAAGGGCTTATATGTCATGTGTTGGCAGTTAAATTGGTGTTGGTTCACACAAATTTTGAATGTCTCCTACATTGTATTAATTGTAGATGGAGCGTTCTGACCACTCTTGAACTCCATGAAGACCCTTTATAGAATGGAACAGATGGAATGTTCATGAACTCTCACTGAGCTTAATATGATAGTCATTGGCTACTGAAGTAGTTAACTTGATTTGTGTCAGGTGAGAGGGTGCAGTACGATGTCATTCGCCCTGATGATGTGGCGACATTGGTGTACACAAGTGGCACAACCGGGAACCCAAAGGGTGTTATGCTTACGCATGCCAATCTTCTCCATCAGGTCCTCTCATCTTCCTTATCTGTGCTCGAAAAACTGATTGTGGCAGTTAAAACAATTACCTGAGAGTGAGTGAAATACTTGAGAGGGTTAGAACTTGATTTATACTTCTGTGAGCTTTATTTTCTGAAGCATGTTGGTTATTGGTCATTGATCATTGAAGAATCTTGGCTGGTCTCTATGGAGGGTGGATATTAACGCCGACATAGCCAGCCACTCTTTTTGCAATTTCTTCTCTTGCTGTAGCGAAATTAAATGCGAGGGACCTTTCAGATGTTGATTGTCAAGGTATTTGGCTTCTTGGACAGATAGTGCACTTGGGGTCGGTTGTGCAACCAGGACCGGGCGACCGCTTCCTAAGTTTGTTGCCACCGTGGCACATGTACGAACGCTCTGCTGAGTACTTCGCACTATCTCGTGGCGTTAGTCAAGTGTATACAAGTGTAAAAACCTTGAAGGTACAGCTTTTACTCAACCTGCTCTCGGGGTTGCTATCTCATTTTTTTGTATTTTCTGTTTTCTGCCATCTGTCTCATATCAGAGGGTCTGACGTGTGATTTTTTTAAGTATCAGCGTATATTCTTAACAAGAAAAGTAGGTGAGAAGTGACGTTCAGCAATGTTTTATGTTCAAAGGTTTATATACGTTATTTTGATCTTCCTTTGTCTTGCAGGAGGACTTGGCACGGTACCCACCAGATTATTTTGTTGCTGTTCCACTGGTGTTTGACATTCTGTACAGGTACTCATTGAAATCGTTTGTTTACGTTCCATAAGTAACAGCTTGATATGTTGGAACCCTATACTCTACCTGGTCTTAGACTACTTTCCGCATATCATAAAAGTACCCTTGTATGTGATAAATTTGTGATTTGCAAGTACCTTGTAGTATCTCTCATGTGATGCATGTTGCAAAGGTGTGCATTGACATAATTAAATTCATAATTTGGATGCAGTGGAGTTCAGAAACAAATAGCAGCAGGCTCCAAGTTCCGAAATCAAATTGCGCTTACTCTCTTGAGCCTCAGTCTCAAGTTTGTCGACTTCAAGCGGAAACAAGAGGTTATTTACATTTCTTTTGTTCGATACTATGAGTTAATTGTATTGATTTCACCATCTAATCATCTGGATGCAGCCCTAAATTCTGAGTACGAGCCAATTAACTTCTCAGAGTGCGGTGCTTAAGTTTCGTGGATAGTATGGGGCATCGGAGGTTTATGTTTCTGGGCAGAATGTAGAACTAATTCGTAATTTTGAATGCTGAACCGATTTCTTTCGTTCCAGTCAAAGTTATCGAAACATGCCGTGTAGTTATTGAAACATGTGTTACAGATTATTATCTACACGTGTTAATAACAATCTGTATGACTTTTGTATCAGCATGTGTTTTGGGTTTACATCTATTGCCTTACTATATTATGTATTGTCGTTAACAATTTGAGTAAATCTGCCATCTTGCCGCTCATATATGTTGCTACTCTTCTTATTGTTCTAATTATGGTTATTGTTTTGATGAGGATAGGGTCGAGATGTCACGAAAGGGAGAGAATCTTTCAGTCCAGTGGCGGCAGCCAAGGTCTGGGCAATCGCGACAATTGGTGCACTACTGCTGCTGCCATTTCACCTACTGGCTCAAAAGCTTGTGTACTCTAAAATTCTTGCTTCAATTGGAGTTAAGAAGGTGTGTTTTAGAGAACTCTGAGTATGCGCCATCATTTGCTTTGACATGCGTATGTAAAGGGCTAATTGGTGACGTGTGAACTTTAGCATTCCTCTCTGATTATTTTGATTGAATTTTTTCTCTTAGTGATAGTGCTCATTTCCGTCACTCTTACGTAAAGGAAGAATGACGAGCATGATCTTTCATTGTCCTTCACAGTTTGGCTTGTTTGCAACCTTGTGCCTGATCATCAGAGGGTACACAGACAATCTCAACTACATTCATTCCCCTAATTTAAGTCTCTGGCTATGTTTTGCAGGCAGCAATCAGTGGAGGCGGTAGCCTTCCCCCTTATGTGGATAGATTTTTTGAGGTATGTTGGTTGTACCTACTAGCCTCCATTCTGACCCTGGGAGTCTTGAATATCAATTATTATCATTATTATTACTATTGTTTAGCAATGTTGATAATGGAGATTACTCTTTGTGTTGTCTAATGTCTTGAAGAGTTTGATACGTTATATTAATTATTGCTCATGATTAAAGGGAAGATTAGTCGTGTTGGAGCAGTTCGTTTTTTGAATTTTTTTTAACAGTAATGATGTTGGTAACTTGATCACTTCCAGGCCATTGGTATCCCGGTTTTGAACGGTTACGGTCTTACAGAGACATCTCCAGTTGTTTCTTGTCGGCTGCCATCAAATAATGTGAGTTTCACCATTTTCGTTTTCCATTCCAGGGTATTGAAACATGTGATTAGTCACTAAAATTTTTGCTTAAAGAACTATTTCCTGGTGAAGTGAAGTTGACACATGTAACTCCTGTGCAGGTCTTAGGTACAGTTGGAGGGCCTATACCCGAAACAGAAATTAAAGTTGTTGATCCTAACTCTGGAAACATTGTTCCTCCTGGCATCAAAGGTTCAGTCAAAATCCGTGGTCCTCAAGTCATGAAAGGTTACTATAAGGTTTGTTTCTACACGGCAGCTGCCTTTTATATGTAGATTTTAATCTAGAGTTAGTCGAATAGTCTTTCTTGCCTTCACTCTTGACCCAAGAAAGTTGACAGGGTTTGCAAAAATCATAAAATATCTCATGTCTTTGCTTTTTCTTTGAGAATGGATGTTGAGGTGTTGTAGCTGGTTGAAATTGACATATTTATATCTGTGACCGCTAAGATATTTTTGTTTGTTGGAAGTCCACTTAAGTTTGAGTTTGTATACCTAAATTATGTGCTCTTGATTAGATATTCCAATTTGATTATAGTCTTTGAAACTGGTGCTTTTTGAAGGATTCTCCATTCTATAGAGAAGACTGTAAACGTTTGCTGGCCGTTGCACCTTCCCTGACATGGTTGTTTGACTTATCACCAATATGTCTTATACATGGTACAGAATCCCGCAGCAACCAGTAAAGCTATAGACTCCGATGGGTGGTTTGAGACAGGCGATCTGGGGTGGAAAGTTCCATCCTCACCAGTAGGGCCTGCACGGATGTGTGGGGGTCTTCTGGTCTTAGACGGCCGTGCTAAAGACACTATTGTTCTATCAACGGGTGTGAATTTTTTCACTTAATCTTCTTTCAGGCAGACTTCTGTTGAATGATTTATTGTCCAACATGATGTATGTACTTGCGAACTCTAATGTACTTGTATTTTTGGAAGTAGATGCCTAGGATGCATTCTGCTGCATACTATTTGGTTTGTTTTGTGAGTAAATGATTTGATGGGCACCCGAGTAAATGTTGCGTAACTTCGAATGCGGATGGGTTGATGTGTAAAGGTGAGAATGTTGAACCGCAAGAAATTGAAGAGGCAATCATGCAGAGCAAGCTTATACAGAATGTTATGCTTGTGGGGCAAGACAAGCGGAGGTTAGGGGCGCTCATAGTGGCCAACAAGGAGGAGCTAGAAGCTGCGGTAAAAGAATTTAAGCTCGCTAAGGGTGATTCTTCAGAGCCTAGCAAGAGTGACAAGACGAATGTGATTCGCCGAGAAATCAATCGTCTGTAAGTTTTTGCACGGCCGTTATCTTGATAGCAGTCTTCAATTTACAGAGTTTTTTTTGGCAGGTTAGAGTTTCTTATCTTCTGTATGCTCTGAGTGCATAAGAGTGCTCCTTGCTCTGCTTTTTATTTACACGTTTTCTGTGTTGTACAGTTTGGCAAATTCCTCCTGGCCTGTAGGTCCATTTGCCCTCATTGAGGAAGTTTTTACGGTATGATTCAATCCCAAGTTGTTTTTGTCCCTGAATCGATGTGGTATCATTATGGGATTAAATAGTGTAAGAAATTTAAGCTTAGTTATGAATGTGCTTTAGGAACTAGTGTTTACACTGTTTTGTGTATTGACGCACTAAGTGTTTATATATTTACTACGCAGATCGAAAATGGGTTGATGACGCCAACAATGAAAGTGCGGCGAGAAGTGGTCTACAAGCGCTTCAAGGATGAAATAGAAGGACTCTTCAATGCTAACAAAGATATATAACCTGCTCATTTTTATCCTCTTTAGTAACTGGAATCTGCTCTATTTGATGACATCTGTGGTGTAACTCACGAAGTCATGATCTGTACATTGTTAGTTGTCATCTGTACACTGTCTACGAGTAATATCAGGCGTAGGTGTGCAGTATGGCTTAGCCTTTTTGTGGCTCTAACCACAACTGGATGATAGTGCATTGTAAATGGTTGCACTAAGCCCAAAGGCTTAATCTTGTCACATACATTGTGATGCTTCGATACAAACCTGCTCAATGTGATCAGCTTAGCTGTACCTTCCTACGCAGTTCCTGAATGTATCGTCCTCTTGAATTGTGAACAATTCTACGAAAAAATTCAGGAAATCCAAGTTTGAGTGTTTTGCGTTCTAACAACCATATCATGAGCATCAATGGGTAAACCTCAAAAGTATGTGAAAAGATTATATGCAATCTTTTACACATCGTGAAAGTTTGAAATGTATGTATGTTTGTTTGTTCTTTATTTTTTATGGATTTTAATGGTAGACATCATATATTTAATGTTTAAAATGTATTAAAAAATGTATTCTTTAGTTCTAATAATATATCATTAATTTGTAAATAATTAAAATTTACTTGAGAAAATATATTGATTTTAAAAAAAAATCTAAAAATAAAACAATGAATTTATAATCACTATATCAATAAAAAAAATACTGAGTTTTTATTTATTTTTAGTTGATACCACAACACTCAAAATTTATTTATGAATAAGTAGTGTGTATTTTGTGTAAAATTCAAATAAACATTGGCAAGAGTCTTGTAATATTTAATTATACATTTATTAATATATACACATACCCACATCCATTTCATTCTGTGAATTTATAATGAATAAAATTTTTAATGTATTTTGATTGATATATATATATATATATATATATATATAACAGTAAAGAGTTTTTATTTATTATCAAAAAAATATTAATTTTAAAAAATTAAAAATTAATTTCAATAAATATTTATTATTTAGACTTGAATATATATTTGAAAAAAATTATTGAAAAAAATAATAGTAAATAGTTCATTTTGGTTATATTCTAAATTATTGGAACACGAAGTCATGAATTAAACCGCATGCCTGGCTCACCATCTACAAATATTGTACGCACATTGTTCCCGAGAAACAAGCGACTGTTCCCACCTTGTGTTCCCATCTTGTGTTCCCAATTAACGGGTAGCCGTTCCCCTCTTATGTTCCCAATAACCGAGTAACTGTTCCCCTCTCGAGTTCCCGAGCGGGGAGAGAGTGCCACTTTGCGGGAATCAGCGAATTGGGAAGGGAGGGAAAGATCTGAAGCAAGCTTGCCTGTCGCTTGAACCAGAGTCCCTCGCGCTTCGCCGTCTCAGCTTCGTCCATGGCCTGTAAGAGCACCTCCTCCTCTCGTCGCACCGGATTCTCAAGTCCTGCTGCATTTACTCAGTATTTTTTTTTGCATTACAGCGGTGTGAAAATCATCAAATCGCTTGGGATTCGAGGAGGATGTGAGAATATCTTGTGGATCAAGAAAAACTATGGCGACTCGAGGTATGTTCTTTTCCCTGAATTTTCTCTTTCCGAGAAGTGATCTTGATTATTAGAATGTTAGGGAACTACAATTACCGCAGTGTCTTGGTTTCCACTCCTATTGTTGTAATGTATATTCTGCGCCTGTGTTGGTTCGACCTACCAAAGCTGGCTAAGCTCGGAACTGGAGTCCATGCACTGGGATGCACACAGTGGATCCACCGGCTAATTGATATAATTACCTAGTGATTAAGCACAATTATTTGATTTCATTTGCGCAATTTCTTGTTGAGGTTCCAATACGAATCATTCCATATTCCACTTACACTGTGTTTATGCAGCCGCAGTTTCTGCCAGAAGCGAATCAACACTGACTCAGGCTGTGGATTTCAAGAAACTGCAAAATGGCAGGTGAAAATGGCTTTCCCTGCAATACAGTGTATGAAGAGACTGCAGTTTGTCTGGTCGTCGATCTTACAAGCCTTTCCAATGATTGATTTACTTGGTGGAGCTCATGAAATACTGTCTTTTATGTATTTATTTTGCTTGATGATCAGCGTTCTTACACTGTTTGATCGCTTGGAACTATCGGATTTTAGTTTTTTGGACACAAAGCTATGACCAATCATAGCCTTTGAATTGGCGGTGCATATATTTGGAGGAATATTAGGTTTGGAGAAATTTATATAATTTGTGTATTCTGAAAGTGCAGTGATATTCGTGGAGTAGCAGTGGACGGTGTGGAGGGCGAGCCTATCAACCTGACAGAGGCAGTTGCCGAGGCTATTGGCGCTGCATTCGCAGCGTGGCTTCTTGATAGGAAGATTGCTGACTCTACTACGAAACTTAGAATCTCTCTTGGAACCGACTCAAGAATTTCTGCAAAGTCTATTAAGGTGTGAAAAAATGGGATTAGATTGGAACTTTTCTGGAATTTCGATTCTGGTAGAGATATCGAGTATTGTATGTAGAGCTTCCTTGGTTCATGAGTGTGCTACCAGTGGATGTGCTCTCTAGGAGTGTAGATATTTGTGAATTCTATTAATTTGCAGACGAAGGTGAGAGCAATCAGTTGAAGTTGAACTATGTTTGGTGCCAAGCTTGTTCTCGACTGTTGGTGTTACGATTTATTTAGACTGAGGGCGGAATCCAGCATTGATACTTTTTCTGAAGTAAGGTACCTCCATAAGTCTTGTTGATAATGGAGAGTAGTTTTTCCTTATATTTCAGAGCTTAACATCGAAGTGAAGTGTTTTTTACAACTGTGGTTTGGTTTGGACAGAGTGCCGTAGCGCGAGGCATTGCTGGGGATGGCTTGGATGTCATTGATTATGGGTAGGTTTCTCTTTAGAGTATTCCACGTTGATGTTATCCACAATTGGGGTTAAGCTCTTATTTAAATCTCCCTATTTTATTTGATTGATCTGATATACTAGTAGCTGGTAAAATTTTCATATTACTGGTACGTTGAGCATATTTGTTTTTTGTTTTGTTTTTTTTTTTTTTTTCGTTTTGTTTTTTGGTTTATTTATTTATTATTATTTTTTAATGTAATTTGTCTTGGATCAATATCTTAGGTTGTGATCTTTTTAACAGAATGGCATCAACACCAGCGATGTTCAATAGCACCTTAACAGTTCGAGAAGACATTTTCTGCCCTGTTCAAGGGGCGATAATGATTACAGGTGTGACCACTTGAGCATGTCTTTTCATGGAAAATTTGACGTTTGTAGCTTTCATCAATGCGTGTCAAATCCAGCTGAAATAATTTTGCAGATGACTTGTAAATGAAAAATCTCAGTGGATTGAGCACTTCTAATGCATCTACCTCTGTTCAGCAAGCCACCTTCCATATAACAGAAATGGGTTGAAGTTCTTCACCAGTGATGGAGGCCTCGGCAAGAAGGACATTAGCGACATCCTAGCAAGAGCAGATAAGATTTACCATGCAATGTCCAAAGAAAGTACAGTGACGGCAGCAGCTGTAGCAAACAAATTGGCCCATTCTGTTGATTACATGGAGCAGTATACTACTGATCTTGTGGATGCCGTTCGCAAAGGAGCTGGAGGAGTTGGTGAGGTTCGCTTCCTTGTCTGGCATTTTTTTATTTTTTTTATTTTTTCTTAAAGAGACTGTTGAACAAGAGTTTTAAAAGCTACATTTATTTAAATTAATCCTTATGAGTTTCTTAGTTCTAACGTATTGTGTTTCATAAAGCTGGATAACCTTGGAGCTTTTCTAACATGGTTTTTTTGTTCCTGGCTTAAAGAGAGACCACTGGAGGGGTTTCACATAGTTGTAGACGCGGGAAATGGAGCAGGCGGCTTCTTCGCAGTAAGTAAGCCATGCTATCAAGTCGAAGGTTGCCCAAGACGGGCGTGATCTTTGTTGCTCTCACTTTCTTACGAATTTATACACGCATCTACTTATATAGTATTCTTGGACTCTTCGTATTGGTATTGATACTCTGCTTCTACTAGCTTTATGAATTTGTAAGATCTTTGTTGAACGTGTGCAGGGGCGTGTCCTGGAGCCTTTGGGTGCAGTCATCACTGGAAGTCAATTTCTAGAACCTGATGGTAGGTTCCTACTAAAGAGAATTTAGGAGGCTCTAGTCAGAATGCTTAATCATGATGTTCTACGGAATTCGATAAACTTGTTGATGTGTCTATTGCTCGAGTTTACGGGAAGTACCTTAATAAACCTTGTTTTGAACTAGGTATGTTCCCGAATCATATACCCAATCCTGAAGACAAGAAGGCAATGGAATCTATAACTAAAGCCGTCTTGGACCAGAAAGCAGATCTAGGCATCATATTTGACACAGATGTTGATAGGTAAAGAATCAGAATCTTCATGTCGTCATAACCTGTGAAGTGGACGTTGTTTAAATCACAAATTCGTGCATTTTTGTGGTCCTGTTTTAGTGGTCACTCAGCTCATTGCTCATTATAAAGAGATAACGTTTTCATTCTTCAATCATCACGTTGTTGTTTGCATGATGTTGTAGGGCCGCTGCTGTTGATTCCAGTGGTAAAGAGTTAAATCGTAACCGCCTTATTGCTCTTTTGTCTGCCATTGTCTTGGAGCAGGTAAATTTGTTGGAGGTTTCTGATAGGTTTTAGAGTTTTCTTGTGCACGAGAGATCGCCTTTGTTTTTGGTCACATGAAAGCTGATCATGACTTTTCTGAGATTGACTCGTTCTTGGAATATTTTCACCTAACGTGAGGTGTATTTATTATCAGCACCCCGGCACCACTATCGTCACAGACAGTGTGACCTCAGATGGCCTTACTACTTTCATTGAAAAGAAACTAGGTAAGTTGAACCTTGAAGCTCCTTGCACATATGTTGATCATTGCTTGCATCTCGGATCAATCTCTTGGTTGAAACGTAGCTGTTGGATGGAATCACTGACGTATCTCTCATTCGCTTTCAGGCTCGGTCGTTCTGGGGTTTATTTACAGAATTGGTCGCGATGAATAGTCTGTTTTCTGACATCGTTTTGAACTTGAACAGGTGGCAAACATCACCGCTTCAAGAGGGGCTACAAGAATGTCATTGATGAAGGCATTCGCCTGGTTAGTCCATCATCAGTTTGACTAAACCTTCATAGAAAATAATGAGCTACAGAAGTATTGTAAAGCATTTTAAATTTTAAGAGTGAATTTGGCTGGCAAATTTTATGACATCCTCTTCTTTTTTGAGCTGGGATCGCTAGTGAACATGCGATTAATCGTTGAAACATGTAATTTTCTGATGAACTTGTCAGTGGGTTTAGTTCAGCTGAGGATTTGATTTAAGTTTTCTTTTATACTCTCATCAGCGGGGAGTTTTAAATGTTGGCATTATGTGAGACAGAATATGGTTGGAGAAGAGACCCACTTGGCTATTGAAACAAGTGGGCATGGTGCTCTCAAGGAAAATCACTGGTTGGATGATGGTGCATATTTGATGGTGAATACATACACTTTTACTACTGGTTTAAGTATTTTGTGAACTTTGGACTAGTCAACCCTTGTCGTCGATCGAGCATTACTGCCGAAGTGTCTGTCCTGTCTGGCAGTGTGGACGATAGTTTCCTCTAATCTCTTGGTAGTCAGTTTGACGTTGACTTCCCTTTTCAGAAATACTTGAGATCTACAATTAGACATCGGCGATCATAGGATAAATTTCAAAGCGGCTGTGTATTATGCAGATGAAAAGATTCATCAACTCTATGTAATTATTGCAGGTGAAATTGTTGATTAAGTTGGCTACCGCCAAAGTGTCGGGAGAAGCATCTGGGAGTGAAATGCTCTCTGACCTCATTGCGGACCTGGAAGATCCAGCCATTTCCTCTGAGCTGAGGTTCAAGATCGATCAATCTCATGCTGATATTGGGTCAGGGTAAGTCGATCATTGATCTTTCATAGAGACTTTTGTGCACATTGATAATTTGAATGTTCCTTTCCTTGACTTCAGTTGTACAATTTATTGAGCTGTGCTTTCTTATGAAACTTTTATGTTCAGCTTTCGTTGAAGTTTTATTGAAGTATGATGTTTACTCAAGGATATAACATTAGCATTTCACTTCGACATGCAGAGGATTTAAAGCATATGGTGAGCAAGTCCTGGATAAATTGGACCAGATGGTGGACTCAGACCCAAACTTGAAGAAAGCACCTGTTAACCATGAAGGGGTAGGTGCTTGCTATTGCAATTTGCTGGTAGGAGGTCACTATGAAGTGCTGGTAGTGGGTGTGGGTTGTTCAGAAACCATTTGACACCCTTGACACCAGAATTTTGTCTTTATTTTGGTGAGATCGTGCAGATTCGCGTTTCTGGATATGGAGGATGGTTTCTACTTCGACTGTCCCTACATGATCCTGTTCTGCCGTTGAACATGGAGGTGAAATTTGTTGCACGATCATCAAGTACTTGCAGTGATTCTATTTTGTGCATAATCATTCTGGTTATCTTTAATCACGAACTTCTGTCATTTAGTTTTCTTCATCATATTTTGCCTTTGGCAGGGCCCATCAATGGAAGCTACAAAGAAGCTTGGGGTGTGTGTCCTTTCAGCCGTGAAGGACTTTGGAGCTTTGGATACTTCCGCTTTGCAAAAGTACGTTGCTTAAGTAATAAATGATTCTCCTCAGATAATTGTAGGTCAAGGCCTTAATCTAGTTTTTATATAATTTTCAGGCTCTGCCTTCATTAATAATCCAATATTATTATGCAATCTCTATTGTATTTATAACCTACACTTGTAGTACTTTCTTTTCACAGATGGTCTGTCAAGTCAAGTTCTCATGTGAGCTGAATACTCCCACAATGTGTACCGAAACTAACTTAGACTACACAAATAGATTTCCTGTGTTCTGTGCTGCTTGTCAAGCACATAGGGACTTGTAACATACATTCTCCTGAGTGTATAGATTTGTTGGCTCTGCTTAGAGGAGACCGTGGAGAATGGGTTGCATAGGCATAGCAATCATGTTATGAGTAGGTTTAATGAAGATCGCTGTTGGAAAGGTTATTGTAATTTTTATGAAAATCGCAAATTTGATAATTGAGGTGGAAATTAACCTTACTATCTATATTATACTTTAATGTTATTGTTGCAAATTTCCAATATCTTCTGGTAAAGTTAAGTATTCAACGCAATGTTCAGTGAAATTTGGTCAATACTTTCAAGAGTTATATAGCTATACATTTCTTTTTAATGAGTGCCCTCAAGAAGAGTTGGCGAGTATTGTTGAGATTTAAATTATTTATTTATTCATTATTTATTCAGATTAATAGTTGAAACATTCACTCGCCAACCATTGCAAATAGAAGAACTGTCAAGCATTGTCAACGTTTCTATAAAACCCAACTGAAAACTAGCTCTTCAAAACTCTATCGGCTTTTGAGGCTTGAAGACGAGGCGCTTAATTCGAAGAGCCAGGCATGACTGAGTAACGTTGGAGGACATTGCTGAGTTGCTTTGCATCAATTGGGTTGAAGTAAAGAGAGTTTTATGTGCTTGACCAAAGAATTAGCGATGAAGAATATGTTGAACTGAACAAAATGTTTGGTGGTTCACAACTTATCCTTGTTCAAGTAGAGTCAAAGTGCACACGCTAGGCGAAAGGTTCTTTGAGATGAACATTCAATCCAGGTAGCACCTCCCCACAAGATTTGATGAAGGATTCTTATACCAGTTTTTAGATGAATTCCTTGACCTAGTCAATTGTCTGTTAACAAAAAAACAGAAAACAAAAAATTGCAAGCTTGTTCGAATGTTATCAGGTACACATTCAAAATGTATAAATGCATTCCCCACCTTTGACACGACATCTTGCCTGTCAATACCACCAATCTCTTGTGGATTCATAACTTAAGAGCTAAGCGAATAGTATTACCGACGGTGATAGTATATGTCCCTCGAAATCGTTGCAGGATCACGAGGATATTATCAAATGAATGTCCCGTATTGCTCTTGTGAGGCTCAAACTTATTAGCAAGTTAGCCCAAAGCATATTTGCTATCAGCTAAAAGCTACCTCAAAAGAAGTTTGCTCCCCCATACGACCCCGACCCTTGCCACAGTTGCTGAGACGCTGCCTCCAAATCTTAGGGTCACCCCACCCCCTTCTCCATTCCCTTGCTTCTTCTGATGTCCTGTTCCTTGTTGTTCTTTGGTATTCTCAAAGCTTGAATCATATCACCTTCTAAGTGAATCATGAGAGGGTGTGCATCTTGTGACGCTTCTGCATTGACGTGCGTTCGTGGGAAACCAAGTCCTTTGGGAGTGAGCAGAGGGTATCTGATGATGGGCATAGCCAGTGTATTTGTGACTGTTGACGTCTGTACAAGTGTTGCGAAGATATTAGAAAAAACTGATTCTATTCAATGTGTTGAGATAGTATCACAGCCAGGCAAAGGAACTGTTTGAAGAAGCAGTGTTCGATGAAAGTGAAGTACACTTAGCAGATCCAAACAGTCTTTCGGCATCTTAGTGATCGACATTGAAGCTTTGCCCACTGCTAAGCCATTGTAGAATCAAACGAGATCAACATTCGTGTGAGCGAGTTGTGAAGAGAAGAGATACTCACTGTATTCCGGATGTTTCCACGATCAGCAAGAATGCGAACGAAACCCCTCCACCATAATCTATCCTTCTGTAGCTCCTGCACGATGAGCACGTTCCCACCATGTTTATGTTAAAAAAATGATGCTGAGGTGATAAGTAACCTAAAAATGGCAGACTTCGTCTTCGTGACAGGATAATAGGTATTTGTATGGCCCTCGCCTGTTTCTCTAACATCTCCTATAGTTGTTTCATTCTGCCCCTCTGATGAAGTCCTACTTGACCTTCCTGCTCTCCCTTTTCCTCTCAGTGTTCTCTCTTTTGGTTGTACACCAGCTCCTGAGGCAGCAGCTTCCGTCTGCATGTTCGCAAATCAACGTCATATGGCAATATTCAGAATAGTGGTCGAACTTACAAATTAGTAATCCAAACTACAGTCGGTTCCAGGCTGCGACAGACATTATGTAATAGCTTCCCATAAGATTTTGAACAGCACCTGATCTTTGAACGAAAATTACATATCCAATGCATGACTAGCAAATGACAACATTATACAGGGAACTGTGTGATGATTCACCTTAGAGTTAGAAATCGCTGTCAGCAGCAACACAGCCTCTCTGGCTAAATTTTGAGCAGGTGGTGGACCCTTAAGGCATACATCGCACCTGGGGAAAAACCGTAGCACTGGAAATTAGTGCGATACTGCGTTGACAAACTGACTTAAAAAAAATTATGACGGATTATGTTCAATAGTTGACGAACGCAAGAAGGAAACCAAGAACCATAGAGAACTCAAATGCAAAAAAAGTGAAGAGTTGTCACTTTTATTAGGGTCATCCAAAGAAGACATAATTACATGTTACACAGACCACCCTGAAGAACTTCGCAACTTGAAGGATCATATGAACTCTGCAGCAATCTTGTTTGATGCCATACCTGCATTCCAGACCTGAGTCAGTAAAAAGTATATTTATCACAAAACCCATTACAAGAAATCAGGAAGCGTACTGGTACAATCCTGCTATTGAGAAACAATAGTATCTACAGAGAGGACGTGGACAATAGAGAGGGTAAGTAAAGATTAGTGCCTGAAACATTGAAAGAGCATTTCAAGCGAGTGCTTCGTTTGTAGAGCATCTCGGCGGTTAGGCAGAAATGAAGGCAGAACAGTCATATCAACAAATAGATCTGCGAAACATCAGAAAATAATGCCCATCAGGAATTATATCGAATAGGACTTCATTCGGATGCAATTTATGAATCATCAGATACTTTCCTAATTGTTGTGACAAATTCGATTAGGAAATTCACTTTCATGTCAACATCCTTGGTAAATAAAAATCGAAAACTAATTTTAAACCAAGATGATCCATCCTGCAAACTGCAGGTGAGAACGGGTCTACTTGAATTTAGATGTGGTATGAGATACATGACTCACAAGCAGAATGTTCAATACACGAGGAAAGCAATTCATTGGAATTTGAGGACCTCAGTGTGTTGCTTAATTTCAAGTTGCAGGCTACGTACCACAATTCGAACGAGCACCATCTCTACCAGCTCGACCTGCCTCCTGGTAGTATGCCTCCAAACTCTGCTCCAAATGCATTTATAATTAAGAAAATGTCTGTCCGATGTTAACCAAATAGCTGATACAGCATTTATGAATGTATAGAAGTGGTGTATGAATATAAAGTTTCAAAGCTTGAGGAAACATGAGTCATAGACATCTGACTCCAAGCCTTCATTACAGAAGAGCAGGAAAAGAATTTACTAACCTGAGGCCAACCATAGTGGATCACACGCCTTACGTTTGGCTTGTCTATTCCCATTCCGAAAGCAATAGTGACAACAACCTACCAGAACATAAAGAACATGCTAAGATGTTTACTCACGAACATGAGCAAAAAAAAACATTCAGAATATCAGTTGTCTTAGGGGCTCATCAAATACGCCAACAGGAGAGCTCACCGACACATTTTAGTTTCGGTCAGTCAAGGAAATGGACATGACTGCATCATCTCAATTTTACAAAAAGGTAAAGACGGCAAGACCTGCAAAGTGCCTCCGTGAAAGCCCTCGTGCACTTGTCTCAAATGAGCTCTGGGCAACTGCACAAGTAACGGCACAAATTCATTTGGTAACGCAAAGGTTCAAGCTTAAAAGGATAACACACATTTCACTCGGAAACATTTACAAATATAGCTTCCTTGTCCTGGCAATATCACCTTAGCAGCAGCTGTGACACCATGTCCGCATAGAAACTTTGCAACAGCCTCAGTTTCCTTTCTTGTGGGCGTGTATATAATGGTGGGACCTCCCTTCATTTCCATCGCCATACTATTAAGTCGACCAACTGATTTTTCACTCACAGCACCGAGGCCGCTAAATTCTCCACACTCAACTGCAAGCCAAGGTTAACAGTAATTCACGAACTTATCCGCAAATTTCAATGGATTCATATAACATTGCTATTTAAGTACAATATTCTCACTTTACAAAGATTAAAAAATACTCATGAGCCCTGAAATGTTTACTCATGAACAGATGGTGCTAAAAGCATGAATCCAGCGTCAGCATTTGGCCGTAACACCAATTACTCCGACAAAAGCCTATTCTAGATAATATTGAGGAAGCACCAATCAAAAAGACTAGATCTTACCAAAGCAATCACCACCAAACCTCTCGTCCTCATCTTCATCCTCCAAAAATTCGGCTGTCAGCTCAGCACTGTCACAGTCAGTGTCCTTCAAAGCAATCACACTCCGCACTTGAGGAATTCTCTTCTTCCTCATCCTCGTCAGATAAGATGATTAAATCCTGTTCTTGATTCAATTTTTTTCCAGGGGCCTGTTTTCTTATCATCAGGCCATTCAACACTATGTGTGCTGTTCACAAGTTGAGAGAGACCCATTCTCAGATTGTGATTATCCTCTTTGGAACTTATTCTGTTACGCTCTTGCTGAAGATTTTCTTCTAATGTTGAGGCTGTTTTTTGGAATTTGTTAACGTCCTCAGTGTAAGTCTTGATAAGAGATGCAAAATCATTTTCATACGATGTTTCCATTGTCGTTTAACTGTGGTGCACCTGGACAACAGGAGAGCGGAATTTGAAACCTATACGACTACTAGAAAATGTGTGCACAACTACATCCAAGACAGAATCAGGTAGGCATGCATTAGCAGCTCAGTTTTAAGGTTTTTGATATCTCACACATAACATGTTTCCAACGAGTACAGGAAATTCCGTGTCTTGGTGCGTTCACCACTAACTCTTCAACACTTGAAACATTGAGGGTATATGAAATAATGAATGAAATTCTCCAATTGAAGATGAAAGCACCAGCAGACAATCAAAACATAATAGAGCCTACTTCACTCACAGAAAAGTAAAGTTTAGGCCTGAAAAAGGTAGTGAGCACAATTCTTGGATTTCCGGCAGCAATCCCCAAGGATGTCAGGATATCCTTCCGCACACGAGTTGCGGTGGCAGTCAGAGCCATGATGGGTATCTGATGCTTCAATCCCGGAATGACACCAACCTTAAATTTACCCCTCAGCATAGATAACTGCCTACAATCAACAGAATATTATGATTAGCATCCATTATGTCAACGCCTTTCACACCTGATAATCTGATTTGGACGCAAAGGTCCAACCTCTAACTAAAAACTTGGAAAGTTTTTTTCAATAACCAGTCCAACGTGCATGCACACCTCAAAACAGCGTTGCACCCTCAGCGTTCTTTTCTGAATTTTCTATCCAATATTTAATAACTAACAGCATATTATTCATGCTGTAAAAATAACATTTCACAGAGAGTATACCTGTAGGTTGGACGAAAGTCATGTCCCCACTTTGAAATGCAGTGTGCTTCGTCCACTGCAAACAGAGCAATTCCCTTGCCTCGAGCAAGGCCCTGAAAATAGTTCTCCAGCCTGCACACTCATCTCCTTAGGAGTTGCGTATATAAATCTAAGAATGGCAATTCGGTTTACGAATCACATCAATTGAAGGACCTGATGGAACAGTTACCTTGGAAGTGTTTCCGGGCAGACGTAGACAATGTTATAAATTCCAGCCATGGCTTTGAGCTCGATTGTCTTATCAACTTGGCAAGAACCAAGAAAACAAGCAGACACCCCCTGCCGCGCTAACTGTAAGCATTGATCGTGCATAAGGCTGACAAGTGGGGAAACCACTACAACTACATTTCCAGTCATCAACGCTGGGAGCTGAAAACATAGGGACTTGCCTACAATCCATTACATCTGAAAGATCAGATGAAAGTAGAAACTAAACAGAAATGCCAATTTGTTTGAAAATAGAGATACTTGATAATTCGAAACAGTACAGCGCTAAGGAATACGGATGTGTGGTAGGAGTAGACCAAGTTTGTGGTAAGGTCAAGTGAAATCTAAAAGCACCTTCTTGAAAAACAATTCACAAGTAGGGGATTTTTCTTTTGGGTGTTAGGTTGCAGAGACACATGCAGAGTAAATTTCTTGCGAAATAATACTCATTTTAAACAAATGCACCAAATCAACAAAGCTGACCAATTGGAATCCCAATGCCTAACCAGAGCCCGTGGCAGCAAGAACAAAGCAGTCACGATTTTCTGCCCATGCTTCAACCGCTTCTCTTTGGAAACTTTCGAACTGCTGGTGGCCAAAATACTTTTGCAAAGCTGTGACAGCTGCTTTCTCCCATTCTATAAGCTTAGGAATAGTACCACCTTTTAAATTACGAAGTAAGAATGTTTTCGACGGGCCTCCTTCACGTACAGCACCTACGCAAGGCATTATTCCTTGTTTCCTCTTTTTCTGAGCACAGGTTTCCTGCGAACACTTAACAATCTGAGTCTTGTAATTTCAATAAGGAATGGCATAAAAACGCAAGGTTCAATTGGTGAAGAGCCAAGCATTGTAACACAGACGGGTTGCCATGCACTTAAAGCACTTACAGATTCAAGACCGAGAAAGTATGAATGCAATGAGTCTTATCATCGTGATATCAGTTAAAGTCTCACAGAAGCAAGAGGCTGAAGGAGAACACAAACCAGTCTTTCACAGCAGCACACGAAAATCCATCGACCAACACGAATAATAAATTTAGTCTAATATTTAGGATCCTATAATTGAGGAAGTCAAGGATTCTCCACAATCGTGAAAATGATTATACAATAGAGTACCTGTACTTCATTGCGATTGATTTTTAGTCGTCCCAAACCCCTTGGTTTCGCATCTCCAGTTTCCATCAAATCAGTTCTAAATCTCATGGACCCTGCATCAACTGCTGGGTTTCGTTTACAACCAAGACCAAAAGCATGTTTATGCTTTACGAAAGGTTTCATATCCACTGCTGGTTCGGCATTTACAAGTAATTTTTCCATGTCCATAGCTTTCTGACACCTGCAAAATATGATCCACGGAGGTACCATCTGTGTAAACCATGAAATCAAAATTAGAGAAAATTTAGCAGTGAAAGTATCTCTCAGCTAGCTATCTCAGAAAGAGGACTACGATTTTCATTGCAGTTTGGACAGAATATGTCAAAACAGCCGATCCATGTGTATGCTGACTTCTTTTCTGAAAATCCAAGTATTTTAACTTCATAAGATGCGTCGCTTAATGGAGCAGAAGAATTTCCAGAAAGTTTAATTAGACTACCAGTCAGTGAAGTGTCCAAAACACCGAAAATAAATACGATGTAAGCCCACAGCTGCCATCAGAAATGATAACCACAGTTCGTTAAGTTTCACATTCCCACAAACACCAACATATCATAGATTCTCAAGGCAGAACCTCTCAGCATTGCAGGATAAATCTTTTCTACTCGAACCACTTACAATCTTCATCAGTTCCACGGATATTGGGGTGGCGGTGGAATGAACAGATGATTCTTCACCATCCGTTGAGGGACTTTCAGGTCTGAATCAGCGGGCATGCCCACCGCCACCGCTTTCTGGCATCTTATTTACATATAGGTCTGGGATGACTAAGAACAGATTGACAGGTTTTCTCAGCGACACTCAAAAGTGCTACCAGCTCTTAAAAGTATTGGGGTACTTCTGCAGGGCATCGACCACAAGTCCATCACAAATATTTGTCTGCGCACGGTGACTGCTTCCTGCTAATTTATCTGTAAGTTTCAGTATCCTATGTGGAGTTTGGACAGCTGTAATTAGAAGTTTCCCTTGCCTGTTCAACATCTCTTCTCGTGAAATATCTGCTGCTCCTGAGAAGTGCTCTGTGTTGTACTTGACCGATGTGCTTGCTTCACTTTTTACAGAGAGTGTCTCTTTACGGCGCTCTTCGAATGGATGCCCGATGACCAAGGTTTTCTCTGCTATGACTGGAACAACGATACGAGTGGTGACATCTTCCTCAGCAGTACCACTTATTTTAGAAGAAAGAGCTTCATCACTAAAAACTTCATCACTGTAGCCTCTCCATGCACCTTGTACCCAAAGCCCTCCATTATGAATAACTCCCTCTCCTCTGTTGCTTCGCCAGAAACTTCTGCTGATGTATCCATGAGGTCTGTCTCGTACGAGATCGAGAAAGTCTCCATAGGCTCTATTCGTACATTCGAACATAAAAGCATCTTCCATACATTCATATTTCACCTTCTCTTTGAAGTAACACAGATTGTCGTTAGAGTTTACTGAACTTTGCTGTTTACCTCCAAATAATTCGAAACTGTGACGATCTCACAGAGAACGTTCCACGTCGCTATTTGAAACTTCGGTAAGTAAAAAATCCACTACATCGTCGAGTGCAGCTTTGGATTGCATATTTCTTTCATCGCCAAATGAAGCTCAAATCCCATTAGGAGTAGCTGCGAAACTAAATCGTCCAGTTTGAGGCGTGCGGCCTCAATTTAGATAGAATACAAATGTTCTCCAACTACAACATTTAGAGGTATGACGCACTCTTTACCATCCAGTGATGAAATTGACGTCTTGGATCGCAGGCTTGTCGGTCAATTGGCAAAGAATATAGTTGTTTTCTAATGGTTTGTGATCCATCCATATCGGGACACAGACACTAAGAGCTCGTTTCCCCATCTATAAATTCCTATGAACAACGCAAACGTCGGACAACATGTAGGACTTATGATTGCAGAGGAACAGAGCGTGAGATCACAGCTCAATTATAGATCCAAATCCAACCAGATTACATGGAAATGTCATCAGGACGTGCTCAGTTGCATCAGATTTTATTGAACAGGGGTCGTGTATTTTTGTTAGGAACTGGAAGACGGCAATAGAAACGGCATGACGTACAAGTCGCACTGTAATAGAAACAGTGGCTAACACAAAAACTATTTCAATGCAATAAGAGTGAGGCCGAAAGTAAGAGCAGTAATCCCGAGATTGATATTTCGTCTACAAGAATCAAGAATGGAAGCCTTAGCTTTCTGGTAATTCTACCTATCCGAACTGTCGCTAAAAGGCCATATTGTCCAAATTTTCACCCTTTTCAAAACGATGACTATTTGTACAGCATTGTGACCTAAACTGGCAATTAGGTGAAAACTCTAGAACACAGACGGGCTCTCATTCATTCGCTGTTGAGTCATCTATCAAGCACATTGTCCATGTACGACTTGAAGAAAACTTCTGTTAAAATTGACATAGGCATCAAAGGGTCTTACAGACTCCAAGACATCTGCAAATACTGTAGACTAGAAAAAAAGGCCATGATAAAGAATCAACATGCGTTAAGTGCACAATGAGGCCGTGCGATTCAGGGAAGACAAAAATCTCAGGCCAGCAACATTTTAAAAACTCATCGAAATAAACTCCCAGTTCATACGAAGACGGACTAAAGTCGTCCACAATTATAGACTCGACGACCACAAACAAATATTTCGAACAAGAACTAAATTGCTGCTCCTAAGCACTCACCAGAGGTTCCACGCGTGCATTCCCTCCCCAAAGCGTCTAATACTGGTGCCATGCCTCTCCGAGCAAACCAGTCTCTATTTTTCCCGGGTTCCACCGAATGGATTCCAATAACTGTGAAAAAAGAGAAAGAAAATTTTTCAAGCGGCGAAAATGGCGACTTGTTTGCGGTCGTCATTTTCACAAGTAGCGAATTCCACAAGTTCCCGTGTAAGAGGCGGAAGAGTCGTGGAATGGCTCACGCTTGAAAGGACGAAGTTACCGTTGAAAATACAAGCAGTTTAAAACCTTCTACAGGGCGCTGCGAAGCGAAAGAACAGCATTGAAGAGCAACTCTTGTTGTGTTTCTTCACTCCAGAAACCACACTGGCCGGATGAACAATTCATTGAAATTATTCATCCACTTCAGCCCCAAACATTCCAACAGGAAACGGACGGCCGTCATGACGATTCGAACCTTAGTTCATGAGATGCTTACTGAAAGAATCACCACCCAATATTAAGCATATTCTTAGAATGTTCAAAGTTTTGGGTGTGAAATATTAGCATTTTTTTAATATTGAACAAGAAGGCAAAAACAGACTTAGAAGATAGATTTTCTTCAAAGATCTATATATGATATTTAATATAATTATTTGTTAATGGATTATTACATAAGTTTATATTTTGATGATATTAGTTGTATTAAATTTACTTTAATCAAACTTTAAAATATAATTTTGAGAACATTTTATTTTAATTTTACTTTAAAAATTGATAAAATCACTGGAAAAATTAGATAGTATTAAAAATCAAAATTTGATTAAAAAATCAATGAATCATATTAATAAAATATATAAAAAAAAATCTTTGTCAAACCAACATTTTCTTTAAAATCATTAAACAAAAATATTATTATTTAAAATTTTACTGATACATGTTTAATTTTTAATATAAATAGAATTTTTTTTAAAATACTGTGAATGTAGCTTTGAATTATATAATTTTATGCAAAGTAATATCAATTGTCATTTGTATAAAAGATTCAAATTTATTTTAATTTAAAGTATAATGTAACAATTGCTTTAGATCTGACATGTGTATCTCTTTAAGAAGTGTTATGGCATTAGTAGAAGAATACTATCAATAAACTAAAAATCCAAATTAACACATTAATTAAAAATATTACTAGAAATCAATATTTCTTCTAATAAAGTATTAAAATATTAATAAAAATATTATTCAGAAATTTTTTTAAGAAATAATAAAATACCAAGAATAGTTGTGATTACCAAAAAATTACATAACTTTTAATAGCATATCAAATTTTTGAAAAAAAATTATTTTAAAAATTTTATTATGTATTTAAAAATTATTGTGCTAAAAAAATGATATCTAAATTTTTTTTTGTACAAATATATTTTACATGTATTATTGTTAATCTTAGATATTTTGCTAACTAAAAGAATATACTATCAACAAAATCATGAAAGTTACAAATATACAAAACTAAGTAAAAATGGATATAAAAACTTATTATCTACAATCCAAATTTTAGACCTCTTCAAAATAAAACCTTATGTTCAAACTTTGGCACTCCAGATCTATGTTAGTCCATAGTTCAATAATTTAGAACTTACCTAAATTCTATTGTAAGTTTAATTGAAACTTGTGACCATTTTTTAATGTTGTCAAATTACTCTATCTTTTGGCAAATGCCAATTTGCAATACTAATTCAATTTAGTTTCTTCTGCCGAAGTTAATAATTTGTAGATAGAACCTACATCAACAAAGGATTTTGTATTGCCTATGATTTTAAGCCAAATTGCATACAACTTAATTTCAATCAAAACATAAAAGATGGACATAGAATAAAGTAGAGTAGAAATAATATATTACACAGGTAGCTATAATGGACTTTAATTCAACAAAATAATAGTAATAATAGAAAAAAGTATTGTTTCAACATGATCTTGTTGTATACTTATACTAATCCTAATTAATTATGGTGGTTAGCCATCTTTCTTTAAGTAGCTACTTATTGGTCTAGAACTACTATTAAGTTAATTAAGCTGATTAACATTGCTTCTATCTTATTTGAAGTATATCCTTAAATACTTCTAAGAAGCCAATTCAAAGGGCCAATGTTGGACTTTAAGACTTTGCTTAGGTGACAAGAATCACAGTTGAAATAAAGACAAACTCCAATATCTCATCAAAGACAAATCACAAGGAAATTCAATTGTATAATTGGAATCTTTTGACTTATTGAAAAGATCAACCAAATTATTCTTCTTAAAGTCATTATTGTTAGGGTACCTCTTGCAAATTATTAAAGGATAAATCTAAATCAAATTTTGATCAAGGGAAGTCTTGATGTCCAATTGGTAGTGTAGATAGCATTCTAAGCTCTACTAAACATTAGACCCTTCATATGGTAGCCAAAGTGGTTTGTCTGCTAGAGTTGAATCTAAAGAATTAGTGATTTCTTCTTTAATCATTGTGATGTTCCAATATTAGGTCTTCCAAAAAGTAAGCATGGTGGCTAGGATTTTATTTAAAACCCATTATAAAATAGTAGTTTGTACTGCTTCTAAGATATGGTGCTTGGCTATAGCTTGGAATTTATTTACTCTTGAGGTTAATTACAAATTAGCCATTTGGAGTATTTTTAATTTAGATGTGTCATTGCTATCATGGCAAATAGAGTATTTACATCTTGGTTTTGATTTTACCAATGAGAGTCTTCAACAATATTGCGTTGGTCATGGTGAACTTGTGGTGGATATGGACCCTTGCAAGAGCAATCTAAAGTTAGACATGTTCAACATCCAAGGCCTTATTTTGGCATTGTGCTGCTACTAGTTGGGCTATTAGGGCTGCAATTTGTTATTTAAGTGTTGTGTTGTTGGTTGTTTGTGCATGAGTCTCTACCATTTGTCATAAAGAAGATGATTTTTTTCCTTGAGGGTCAAAAATTTGGTGTAGTTGTAGACAATATTGTAAACGGTATTTATTACATTATTAATTTGAGAAACAATGGTCTTAAGATATTCCATGATTGTCTCCTCCATATTATCAATGATCAAGGCACACATTTCATCCATATGGTCATTCAACGATGATGGACCATTTCTTTTTTTGCCACACAACTTCAATTCCTTATTATCTACAAAGCAATAGCTAAGCTAAATCAACAAATAAAATTTTTAGTACCATTCTTCAAAAGATGGTAATTGAAAAGCCCACCACAAGAGATCAATATCTTTCTATGGTTCTCTTTGTATACAAAATGGCTTTCAAGATCTTGGCGTGTCACACTCCATTCAAAATTTTATTGGCCTCATTTTATTAATATCTATTAAGAATTCACTTTCTACAACAAAGTCAATTGTATCTTGCTCAAACTCCTCCATCCATGTCCTTGCAATCCAACTTAATGACTTAGAGCTCTTTGCCAAAAATTAGCTCCACTCTTAAAATTGATAAAGCATCCAATAATGGAATCATGCCACTTAGAAGTCTTTGCTCAATCCTGCTGATGCTTTTATTTGTGATTTATAATTTAAATAAATTTATAATTTTCATTTTTTCATTTTTCATTTTTTATTTTTATTTTTTAAATGTACTTAAAAAATTTCTTCAACTCTAGAATTCAGATAATTAGTAATAAAGAATTGTCCAAATTAAAACACAATAAAATCTGTATATCGTTTTTTAGAAAAGGATAAATACATAGTAATTATTAATTTTGAAGTGTTTAAGCATTAATCTGAGAACGAAGTTGAGTTCTACTCCTCAACATTTCAATAACGAAAGGTGGCTGGTCGAACTGGACATTTTGATTTCATAAATAAGCTTTTGGCTGCAAAATCCACACAAAAACAAAACTTATTTGACCTATTTTCGCTCTACATTTCGCACTGATCGTATCATTGAGGGTTACTGTCATTTATATGATTTCATTTCCTATCAAAGCAAAATTGAACAGTCTCAAGACCACAATGAAAGAGATGAACCTGTTGTTAGAATACAGAGTTATTTATTAGGCGAACATTTGATAGGCAAATCATACATGCAAAGGGGGCTTGATGCTCCTGTCGAAGGCTTAGACGTTTCGGGATTAAGAATGTTATAAAAAACATAACAAGCCCAATTTCTAACAAGGAGATCTGGAACCATTTTATGTACAAAGCTAACATCACTGTGTAGTAACGGATAAATGGGCTACTTCACAGTGAAAAATGCAGATGGGTTAGAGAGGTAGCAGCACTTGTGGAGATGGAGGAACTGGACTTCAGATAGGGCCTTGGTCAGTCTGCTTCTAACTTAAGTGGAAAGCATTGTTTTCCACCATTGTGCTGACAATCTTCAACAGCATCCAGCCAACTACCAATGTCAAGTGACAGTGGGCATGGCACTCTCGGAGGCAGAATTGGAACGCATGTAGTCAAAGCACGAGGCATGTGTTTCACAAGGTGGACCAGCTTACAAGAAACTTCTGTTTGCCCCACAAACCTGTACGACATAGAAGCTTCACATGACTTAACAAGAAGGAAACGGGATGGAGTGCCACAGGCTCAACATCATCAGCACTACTCGTAACAAACTCCGTCGACGCACAAAAGTCTCAAAATAAAGGCAATAAAGCTAGAGGTATCGACTGAGCCCCTCTCAGAAATGCATGGGAGAGCTCATACTTTGCGACTGCTACGGCAAGGGAGGGAACCAAGGAATCGATGTTCAACCAACACCCCACAACCTGCGCCAGGTCACTGTCATGTCACTGTGAAAACAAAGGTGCTGTCCGGGTGATTGCAGATCGAAGTTTCTATCAGAGTGATGAATGAATGACTCAGTACAGTTCGCTGTTGAATTTCGCATACGCATCCTTGAGAAGATCAAAAACCTTCTCCGCAATGTACTTTTGTTTCACATTCGCTCCTTTCTGCTGGACTTTGTCGGGATGCACACAAAGTATTGCTCTCTGATAGGCTTTCTTGACGGCAGGACCAGAGACAAGATCCGACATCGATACAACCTTCCAGTTGCATTCTGGCCACAGCATCAGGTGTAAAGTGGAAAGCAAAGCCCGCAAATTGCCTTCCTTCCCGACAGACCAACGCCGCACATCTGAATCCAGTGAGCTCGAGTATCTCTGTCTTTCCTCTTGCTCGCGCTGTAATGCCTGATCCCGCATGTTTTTCTCTTGTAAAGCTTTGGCAGCCCGCTCTTCTATAAGCATTTGCTTTTCTAGTCGCAGTTTCCTTCTATCTGCTGGCTCGCCTGGAATCTCCTGAACCTTCTCTGATCCAGACGGTTGGGTGAAAAGGTTTGTCCAGTCATCAACTGCCCTCTTCGTTGAAGGTGATTTTCGAGTATCTGATGTCCCAGAGAAATTATTGAGATTTTCGCCTGATGAAAATCTAGAGAGTCCCCCAGAGGGAGGATTGACCGAGACTGAGGGTCGTTGCCGTGGTTCACTGGTGGCACGGAAGTTGTCCCTGCTGCGTAATTGTTCAGCAAGTCCTCTTTCCTTCTCCCTCAACCTATCCCGCAATTTTTCCTCTTCCCTGTCCCTTTCTCTTTCTCTTTCTCTCTCCTTCTCTTTCATACGCTCTTTCTCTCTGGCAGCTGCTGCCCTTTGACGAGCTGCTCTCTCTGCCCGCTCGTGAGCTTCTTGCACAGCCCTCTCCACCGCTGCTCTCTCAGCACGCTCCTGTGCCTCCAAAGCAGCCTTTTCTTGAGATCTTCTTAGTCTTTCACTTGACCTTTCATTCTCTCTTTCTCTTGCCTCTTCTTGCTTAGCTAACCTGTCCTGCAGTTCTTTTTCTTGCTGCCTGAGGACTCGGTATTGATTGTCCTTTTCTTCTCTCCTGGTTGCTGGATCCTGAGAATAACGCTCTCTAGGATCAAACACTTTCTCACGCCTGTTCTCCCTCGGCCGAGAAGGTTCTCTTCCGCCGATCGGCTCCGAGTCTCTGAAGATTGAATCCCTCAGACCTTCCTTTTCTAGCCTTTCTTTCTCCTTAAGACGCTCTTCCTCCCTTTTAGCTCGGCGTCGCTCCCTCTCAATTTGCTCACGCATCCTCCTCCTATCCTCTCTAGATGGCTTAATTTCTGAACCCAAGTCAACAATAGTGACCTCCGGCAAAACAAACCCGTCCTTCTGGTTCGCGGCCTGCTTTTCTGCACTTCCATTTGGTCTTTCCATCCCAGAACTCGGCTGTTTGGAGGGCTGTCTTTCCACATCTGAGCGTGACTGGGCCTTCTGGCTCGGCTGGGGTCTATCAGTGCCAGATGACCGGGATTTAGGACTTGAATATTTATCGGTTGCAGAAGATTGCGGAGGCTGATTAGGTTGATGCTTCGGGGTTTCAGAAAACTTCGTGTAACCAGAACGATGCCTGTCAGAGGAAGAATGATGCCTTGCAAGGGGAGGTAAAGGAGGAGGTGGTCTAGAGGGAGGTGGAAAAGGTGAAGGCTTAGTAACAAGTCTAATCTGGTCAACCGTAAGCCATACTTCTGCCAATGGATCTGGCTTTCTCCGAGATCTACGTGATTCTCCAGATCCTCCAGCTGAGAGCATGTTGACCTCAAACTTGGTGAGTGGCTCCTCAATATTCAGCGATGGACCATTCGAGCGACTAGCGTCAGGACGTGTAGATCTGCGAGTTCCCGTGTGTGCAAATGACGAAGAGGCGGTAGGACTGCCCGTGGAGTTAAAATCGAAAGCCCTTCGCATGGGTACACCTTCATCTTTACTTGAACTCCCTTCTTGAGCCGAAGCATGGCTTCTAGATTCCGAAACAAAAGGACCTGGGCCAGAATTAAGAGAATCCGTCTGCTTTCTGTTGGCAGTCGCAGGAGTAGTTGGGGATTTGCAAACCTCATCCAATGAATCAAGCGATGCCTCTCCTGACCTTGGCTCAGAAGTGGACATCTTGAGTGGACTAGGGAGTTTCGTGGGCAAATCCGTGCTAGACGGTGCATAAGGCTCGTTGAGATCTGGGAAAGCAGAGTCGTTTGAAGCAGGTATAGTAAATCCAGAAGTTGAATCCATTCTTCCGAGAAATTCTGCCTCTGATCCATCGATAGAAGGAGATGACCTGGCTGAACCTGTCTTGTGGTTTGAGTCGGTATTCAACCTGTTTCCTGTCAGACTACTGGCTCCTTCTGCAGATGATGGCTCAAATAGAGAATCTCCCCCCCTATGACTAAATTGTGGCGTTGATCTCGCTGTCCTAGACCGTCCAAACCCTCGCATGAAACTGCCTTTCAAAGGACTGTCACATTCAACTGATGCAAAAAATTTAGAAGGTTGCGATTTGGGACTATCATATGAACTGGGAACTGATCCCACGTGACTGTTGGTTTTAGGCTCCCTTTGGAGTGAATCCAGAAATTCCTCTTCTGCAGATCGTCTCGAATCTCCAGAGCGAGATGGTCTTCTACCAACATCTGCTGGAGCTTCTGTCGCAAGAGTTCACCAACAACCGAAAAAAATTCGTCATTATCTACTAATTGACTGCTTACCATACGTGTAGAGGTATTTTCCTTCTACTGTACAAAACATAAAAAAGGCATCAAATTACATAGTAAAAGCTGTTATTGTTTTAACAAACAAGAATTAGAGAGCACACCTAGCTCATTCATCTTTTGAATCGGATGCTCTGTTGGCCTTGTTGTACTTTGGAAGAAAACGGCAGGAATGTCCTCACTGTAAGGGCTGTCAGAAGATCGAGCAGTTGATTTGCTGAAGCTACCATCCAAAAACTCGGCAAAGCTTGAGCTTGAAGCAGAACCTGATTTGGCGCCACTAAATATCTCTTCAAATCCTCCCACACTAGTGCTTCTGAATGAGAAACACGTAAAATGCGCAAAAAATCAACTGAAATGAAATGACATCAATTGTAGCACGTCATGAACGCCATCACAATTCAGATCTTTTCAGTGCACTGCTTCAAGTATCAGATCCTGCAGCACAGTTGCGAAAAGACTACACTAAGCAGTAAATGTTCACCTTGGAGTCAGTTTCCACACACCCGCTCACGATTCTTAAAGATACAAACCTAGTTTTTAAGTCATGAGACTCTAATCGTTGGTAAGACTTGATAACACACGGAAATACACTACTTCGCCACATGGACCGCTCGGACTAACCAAACATTCCAGGTATCCGGAGGTAAAGATAGATTCTGTAAATAGAAGAAACATTGAGAAGGATGAGCACTTCGACCGAGTCTGACGATAACATGCAATGATAATACAATGTACTTCAGCGCACAATAGAGCATGAGGGCCAATCAATTAAACAAGGATGTATGTTTAGTGAATGCTTACTTCGAAGGCATGCGAAAACCCTCATCAAGTGAGCTTCCATTTGTCGAGAGCGGATCTGATTGTCGGGTGCTTGATTTGCTCGACCCATTCTGTCCTTGAGAGCGTGCATCAATATTATCACCTGCTGCAATTACTGCGGCAGCGGCAGATTGATTGATGCGACCAATTCCACTTCCAACACTTTTCCCTCTATCCAATGATTTCGCATGCCTATCATCTGACCGAGGCCCCAAGGATGCAGATTTCCCTACAGCCTTCAATCCATAGTTTCGCTGTAGTATGTTGGCGAACTGGTCCTCCATATTTAATTGCGAAAGAGTCGAGACGCCTTATTCACTACTTCCGCGTTGATCTCTGTACTAGGGTTCTACTTCCGGCCATCGATGATAGTTAGCCGCGGATGATCTCACCCATTGCACCGCATCTGCACCGAGAAGCTATGTCGTGAGAAATCTTGTGGAGATGTGGCTCTCCAAGGATGACATTCAGAGGTGTTTAGTGCAGCGCCTACTCATAAAGGCAGCACTAGTCACAGGAGCTCCAAAGTGCACCCCAACCTAAGAAATCACATAAGAACACTGATGTCCGCCGAATATATCTTGATCTCAGGCTTCAAAAGTAGCCATGCTACGCAGAAAAATCTACACATCCAGCTGACCTAAAAGCACCGCTGGCATCCACTGTATCCACAGCACTTCCTCACTCTCGAGTTTTCAGGATCTGGAGCTTCGATCACAGCCTACACTCCACAAAACTGTCATTCTCTCCCCTGCTATTCAAACAAACATCTACGCAATCCCAAAATAAAGAAAAGCCTCTCTTACTCTCCTCTGTTCTCTCTGTCTCTCCCACAACACAACGGTTCTCCACAACACCATCTGCATCGCACCAGAATGGACCCACCGTACTTGAAATTATTCTCACACACCTCTAAACCCTGCGGCATGTCATCGGACTCTGAAAGACGCCTGTTCTCCCTCCCGCTTCTCCACGCCCTCCACACACCAACCCGCCGGGCGCAGCTCCTCTTCGCAGGCACCCTTCGTTAGAGTCGCCACTCATGCTACCACGGCATTCCCAGGTGTGCCCCACCTCCACGCTTCATCACGAGACTTCCATCACTCTCCCGCTACCAGATCCATAGCCTGCTTGAGTGCCTGCACTCCCCTCTTTCTCCACCCCTCAACTCTCAAGAGAACAAAACTCCTCCGAGCAAGCCGAACCCGGCAACCAAAACCCTTTGCTAAAAATACATCAGCTAGACGCTACGCTATTTCGGGACCGAGGGGTGAGTCAAGGGATGCGGATTCAGCGCAGCCAGCTCGGGGCAGGGCGCTAATAAGCAATGGCAGGCACTGGCGATAGCGGGCTGGACATGCAAATGCGTGATTCCTGCGTCACCACCGCGAGGCCCTCACAGCTCCCAGATCCACTCTTCAATCCCATCACCCTCCCACGCTCTGTCTCGCTCTCCCTCCCTCCCTCTCCCTCTCTCTCTCTACCTCCAATCTTCCCTGCCCTCCTTTTTCCCGTCCCGTTTTAGGGTTTCACCCGGCGCTTCTCCGCCCTGCGTTTCGCTGGGTCACCCTGGTCTTTGCCCTGGCCCCTTCATTCTGTCCGCATGACCCCTCTCACTCGATCTGTTTTGCCCTTCTAGTCTGATCATTTTACTCAAACTGATCTCTGGTGTTGCAAATGGCACCCAATAGGAAATTCAGGAATTGTATTGGAATTAAAAACTAACCAAAGAGAGTCACTGTTGGTTTTACTTTTTTGTGATCCATAAAATCAGTAAAAGAGTATGAAAAATTCTGCCATTTTTCTTCTTTGTGGCTATTTACACACAAGAATATGTCATGTCAGTCGATAAACAATCGATAAGAGGTAATTTTTATCCTGTGAATGCCTTGAACAAGTATCGACTTGACATAAACTGTAGGAGAGGTTGTGTCAACATTTGCATTCCAGGGTCCCATGCGTCGCTGATTCGATACCGCTAGCAGCAACATGCCAGGTAATAGATCACGCAGGCAACGGCAGACATTGACTTTGTTCGAAAACTGGGTAAGGGCCAACTAATTTTAATCTCGTGGGTTGTGTGTCGAAGGATCCAAGTGCTTCGTCCGAGGGCCATTTTCCACAGGGGAATACCCTCCCTGTGCACGATCCGTAGCCCACTGTGATATTTTTGTTGACTCAGTTAACGGACCAAGTCTCCGTGAAGGATTCAGCAGCGTGGCTGGTTCTTGGTAACACCACCCCTCAGCATCACATCCCCATCATGTTTGGAGGGTACAGATGGAAGAGTCTGGCTGTGGGGCCCGCACTTGAAAAGGGCATCAAAAAGTAGGAAGGGGGGTGGGCAAGCTTTACACAGTTACGAAACGGTAGTGTAAAAATTCTTTGCTTCGAGATAAGGTTTCGTGAGCAGAATGTCAACTTGGTTTTCCTTCACAACAAGCTCAAAGCGTTTGAGATTCGAGTTTGTGCGGATATGGCTCGGAAAACAGATTTTGTTTGGAGCGTGAGACTTAGAAATCAATTTGACGGGAGCTAGAGACAAGCGGGGGCCCCAGTGGAAGATAGACCTCCGCGCGCAGGACGTGCTGATTGGAAAGCCCGTAGCCTAATTGGTCTATGTACTGAAGTCGCTGACACTCGGATGTGATTTTACTATTATTGTAAATGTACTGTGGGATTGATCAGCAGGCATGGTGTAGAAGACCACAGGAGATGGGATCAAATCACTTTCAGGAGTGACACTGCATTGGCATGACAATGGTCAAGGAAAGCATGTTCCATTTTTCATTTGCTGCAACGGTGAGACTCGGCTAAGCCTCCGACTCTTTGTTTTTCACAAAGTGTAATGGACTTAAACGAGAGCATGATTTGTATTTCAAGTTGGAAGCATTTTGCAACATTTTATCGTACAAGGACTGAACCGATTCGAATTTGGCTGACAGGAAAAGCACACAAACCTGCAACGTTTCATTACAATCTCTTTCAATATCCTCCCGGCAGTTTCCGTTAAATGCCTTGCCGTGTGCACAAGCTTTGTTTTAGAGCGCTGAGGGAGATAGCACCGACGCTCCAACAATATACTCTCCTGCTGGGTGCAGGTTAGTTCAAGGAATTCCCCAAATACAAAACTTTCATGGCCTGTATAAACATGATTGGTTTGAAAGGTTGATTAGATCTGAGACAGACAACAGGAGGTAACTTGCAAAGGAAAGTGCAAACCTTATCCGACAAGAACACATCAACATCGAATTTGGACGGTGGAGGGAACTTGAAGGGCAGCCCTAGCTGCGATAATCTTCGTCAATATGTCCTAAGAGCGGATAGGAGGAGTAGTCAGCTAAGCCAGGATTGCACAGCTTTCAACAGATCTTTCGAATTGAAGCGTACTCATTCCGGATTGATACTGGAATATTTGTCGAACTCACAACAATCTGTGAATGAACCCTTCCATTCTTTGGCTCTAGACGAAATGCCAGCAGCCAGCTTTTCAAATCTACACGAGTACAAAAGAAAATTGTCGAACTCTACCTAATGATATAAGGAGACCAAATACGTATGTAAACTGCAGCTTTTCCAGGACTCGGGAATGCGAATCACAAAGATTAGACCACTCAATGGATTGAACCTAGGCAAAAGTTAGAAACAATAGGATTAGAACACTAACAAGGCCACAAACAGGAAAGCTAAACAAAACATAGTAAGGAGGGGTCGATTTTCGCAATGAGCGAACTTCAAGAAACGACAAACTAAACCCAATAAATCAGTTTGATAGACTGGACAACAAGAATTAGGACAAGTGAGTCCGTGCAGATAGCTCCCTGCTTCATCACTAGGTATAATACGGCCACCGCCAGTGAGACTTATTCCGACCAACAAAAGCTCGTCTTGTCTGTGGATTTCATGTCTTAATACGTCGAGACAATTCTCTATCGTTCAAAATGTAGCAAGTCCAGTTGGCAGCACTGAGTGTATCCACACAACACGTATTAGAAACCAGGTTACAATCAGTCCTGGTTTAATCACTGTCTGTTTGAAAACTGAGGTGATTGAAAGCACGGTACCGAACTAGGTAGAAAAAAAATAAGAATTTGTTCTTCAAATAGCTGGTACATGCGACGCTCTGGCTATGCCTTGCCATTTGTAGTAACCGTGATCGATCAGTGAGGGCTACAACAGCTGAACTCTGTGAAGCCTACATTGAGATAAGTAAAACACGTTATGTATATATATATATATATATATATGTGAGAGTGAGAATGTGTGTGTGTGTATTCTACGTATAGCAACCCCATGTGATGATTGGCGGTGAATTCTTTCCTTCACTTCTACCATCATCAGTTGCGGTTTTATGATCCCTACACCTTCTGAGCCTACATTTGGGGCTAGATTCTCTCAATCTAGTAGTGCATCAGTTCAATAAGCTGGACACTCAGAAGCATTTATTTGGCCCAGCAAGAATGTAGAGATCTGTCAAATGGTGTGAGTTTCGCGCTTTCAGGCACACACCCACGTATCAGTGTCGCTGCACAGTTTACAAGGGAAACGTGACCCACAGTCAAAGGCAGCAAGTTCTCACAAGGAACAATACGAAAGAAGCTCGACGAATGACTCGTGGATTTCAATCACGCAAAACTGGTCCACATCTACTGATGATATTCTACTTCTTGGGGTACCCTTCACCAGCCCAACAACATGCGGCTGTAGAATTGAAGACAATCAGTAGAATCCTAAGATCTTTGATTGTCCCAAACAATGGCTGCTTGCAACGGAAATGGACAATTCCACAGTTGCTAACAACCACACTCTCCAGCAACATCTTCTTTCAATGAAGGACAGACGCCTAAAAATTATCATGTGACTCAAGGATTAAGCTAGCCAAACACATACCCTCTTCTAGAAATCTACTCTAGATCCCTTTTTACAGGCTGGCTTTTCCTATAGATCCCCAAAACGCGATCGAAAGGTGCCTTCCAAATCGGATATTGAGTTGAATGAGTCAGGCTTCACCTGTAACAGATTTACAAGCAACATTAACACCGCCAACAGCTTCATTCGCGAACGCCTGAAAAAACCAAGTCAAGTCTACATGTGCAACCATCACCATCAATCATCGCACAACTCAAACACGCTCACGCGCGAATCGACAGGGTTTGTAGGTCCAGGAAAACTCTTCGACTTACTGGAAGACGAGGAGTGTGAACATCGTCCTAGAAATGGTTCAGTGAACTACACAGAGGGATTGCAGGCAAATTTATGTTCGATTCTAACAACACGAGACAAAACTATCATCGACCAATGCTCAAACTACTGCATCTGAACCTCAGACAACTGCTTGATATGTTCAATTTCCTGACGATACGGACTGCAAGCTGATCAGTGCCACACATCACCTGCAGGAATCCAACTCCGAAACTAACAAAAACTCTGCGAACCGGTCCACAACATCTAGTACATTACCACTCGAAGCTCTAAGTATAACACCCGCTTCAAAATCAAGAGATATTGTCTACAAAACCCTCTCTCATCAGATTCAAAGTGGCCAATCTCTCCATTTATACTGGCCCCAAGTGTTCATTCAATCCCTTCTGAATCATACTCTCTAATGACTTCCACGTTCTACTACATGTTCGGAGTAGTCTTCACCGATACTACAGATATTCAAACGAACAGAACAGAACTCAGTTCTAGCGTTTCAAACGATTATGGAGGCTAAATCTAGCTCGGTGTCTGGACAAAGCCTTCACATTCAAGAGCAGTGCTAACACCACTCCGGTGCCTTTCCTTCCCCTCTTTTCCTGTAGAAAAAGCTTGATTAGTGATTTCTCCTTCCCACCAATACAAAACATGTGGGGTTCAGAAGGGAGAAAAACAGAACCTTAGTTGGATGGTGATCAATCCCATCCCCATCCTTCTTTATTAATCTTCTAGGTATTATCCTTTTGCAATATGAAGTTTGGTCTTTTAATCATGCACAAAATTCAATTATCATGTTCACATCACAATTTTGCTTTATATTTGCATCATGGATACATGGTTCGCGTTTGTATTTCTTGCGCTGGTAGACAAAACGTGATGCTTATTCATCCATGCACTTTGTATGAACGGAGAAGTTCAAAAGCTTGTACAGAATGGTTTTTAACTTAGTATTTTAATTATTCAGATGTAATGTACATTAATATTCTACAGTTTTTTGAATATTCAATCATTCGAGAAATAAAAAATGATACAAATGAAGTACTCAATTTGTTAAATAAGAAATTAAAAATATCTAACGGAGCAAGTGTAATTTATAAATATATTTCTGTTTCTATTTATTTATTTATGCATATATACATACAGACATACATGTATACAAAGAGACAAATTGAAATTTTATTTGTATAGATGAAACCATGTCAGATTTTTGCAACCTAAAGATGAGTTTTTCTTGATTTATGCAATTAATTGTTTTTACACAAATTTCAAAAAGTTCTTGGATAAATGAGGATTTTGTAATATTTTCATATAAAGATTAAATATATTATTCTTTTCAATACTTTGCAATACTAATATATATATATATATATATATATATATATAACTTAATATATTTTCAAACTTTAAATGTAGACATCAATTTTGTAATTATTAAATTTTGATTATTATTGTTAAATATGTTAATATAAAAATATAACTAAAATTTCTAATTGACATTTTATCCTGCAATATCTAAGGAACCATGTTATAATTTGATTTTCCTATTTCTATATTAAATTAGTAGAAATTTATTATTTGCAATACAAACTTTATAAACAATATGTCATTTTTTTAAAATCTTTTGAACATATTGCATGTTTATCTAATTTTTTAAATAATTTTTTTTTTCATAAACATTATCAAATTTATAACATATTCAATAAATTTTGTAAGCTATTGTCTATTCAATCACCTCAAATACAATTAACATATTAACAATATATACCTTGACTTCCAACTTTTATGGACAAACTTTTAATTCCTTAAAGCCTAAAAAAAAAAACTACAAATTATTTAAATGATTCCAATCATACACTATTACATTAATAATATTTAAATAACCTTAATCACTTTCTTTAAATTCCAAATAAAAAGTATATCATGTGGCATAAAGGATATCAAGCTAAAACCATAAGTAGTCTTATATTGGTCTTATTAATCATTATTCAAAAATATTTTTAAGAGATTATCCTTATAAGAGAAAATTTTGACAAAAATAACTTGTTAATCAACATAATTAGTGGATTATTAATCAACTTGGAGAAAGATAAGTTAAGTGTTACCCTTATACCATATTTTATAACAAATGAAAGACCTACCATATTCTTAAAATTTTGTTTTCATTTTCATTTTCATTTTTATCAATTAAACATATGATCAATTTTTCATAACAATTTTTTAAAAAGTTTTACTTTATACTTCTAAACAGGATAAAATTAATCTAAAACTAATCTAAATTTGATATAATTAGAATTTTTTTCAATAAAACATTCTTACCAATCCAAAATTATCTTAACATATATACATAATTAGAAATATATTTTGAGACATAATTTTTATTAAAGCTTAAATCATAATTTGTATGTCTACTACATCTATTTACCTAATTTAATATGAAACAAAGAAACACAACACCACTACTTGTCCTTTAAGTTTTTTACATGACTACATATACATATATATATATATATATATATATATATACATGAGTGTGAATAAGTGTATATAAGATTTAAAAAATAAAAGTAAAAAGCAAAACAAATATACATGCATTGCAATGTATAGTCTATCAAAATTGCTCACATACAGTCAAGGTAACAAAGTAGACAATAGTAGTTGCAGAGGGCAGGGAGCTGCAACTAGGTGGTGAACTTCAGGTTATGGTGAAGAGCTTGCAGCAGAAGAGATCCAGAGAGCCTTCTGGGTTCATTTCCGAGTATTCTCGAAATGCTCTACTGATATCCAGCACAGCCATCCCATTGTGATTCATACAGCATTCACTGGAAGCTTCTAGCAGCACAACGACAACATCAATTGGGTTTGAAGCAAATAAGCAACAATCAGTCAAACAGTTTCATGAACTACAAAAACTGCAAAAATTTACCAAAGATGTCATGATATTACTTTCAATAGTACCCTCCAGTTGCACCAACGTTGAAGAACCCAAAACACGAGAATACTAGGAACCAGATGAAAGATTGGAATTGTAGGTACACGTAGTTCATGCGTACATCCGCAGCTGAGAGCGGCAGGGTCAAGCAAAGTCGATAACGCAACGTCTAAGGAATTACATGACTGAAGCCAAGGAATTCCATGATCTGCCTAAGCCCTTCGTTTTCAGAAAACGACTGTTTCTATTGGTGCGATCACACATGAGTTGGAGGTAGAATACGAGGAAAGATCCACCTGAAAGAGATTTATGAACATGAAAAAACAGCATAAATCTCTGTCTCCATTGAGTCTTAAGGCTGCGTTCCCTGTCTGATAAAAACCACCGCCTGTATGAAGAGCTTACATCACTCCAGCCTTAAGAAAGCTGACCGTGAAGCTTGGAATGTAATGGATAATGGATGGAGAATAACCCGAGGGTTCAAACTGAATTAACTCCGGCCTACTCACAAGCCAACTTCGTGTCAAAGCTGCTCAGACAGATTGCAAACGCCTGAAAAGCGCTCAAAGGGTACCGGTAGTCCATCGTAAACATGTCCTTTCCGATCTTCCCGAACTGCAGCAGCACCTTGTCGTGGTCCGATCCCGAACTCGTCGGTGCTGGTGTGGCTGCAGCCGCTCCACCTGCACCTCCCGTTGCTGCTGCCGCCTCGACCGCCGTCGTACTCGTCGTCGTCGACAATGTCGTCGCGGCCACCAGCTGGAAGTTCTTCACAGACGCCACCGTCACCCTTCCTCGAAAGTTCAAGCACCAGCACTGCAGCTGCTCGTGCCACCGCGGTGCCTTGTTCTTCAGCACCAATGGCTCCTCCTTGCACAGCACCCCCGATACCAGCTCGCTGCTTTCCAACGCGCTGCTGTCCACCACCGCCGCTTTCGACCGCGGAGACAACAGTATACTCGAGTACGGAACGTGCGCCTCCTCCAACCCGCATGACGTGAACTCTGTCGGTGTCGGGGCGCTGCCTCCGGACGCCATCGCCGACGCTGGTATTGAGTGCATTGTGCACTGCATCCGTCTCGGGCCTCGAGTGCCCAGCACATTCAACTCGTAGGCTATGTGCGCCACGTTGTGGCTCCCACAATGTACGCGTGATGTCAGCTGCTTCGATCCCATGTGCCGAGTGCCGCGGTTGGATGCTACCACACCACTGTGAGGAGGCTGACTGTCGTAGATTGTGAATTTCGTGCCCAGGAAATTCGATCTGCGAGTGAACCGGGAAATCGCACAAGCAGTTAGTATGCACCGGAAATATCATCATATTAATAAGCATAACATTGAAACACAGATATTGCATTAATTGAATCAGAAAGATCTCCATAAGAAGCGAAGTTTGAAGGATTATGAATACCTCAGCTTCCCAACATATGTATTACTTCCTCTTGACATATCTTCATGATTTAGAGAAACTATATAATCTGTGCTAGTTGCCCGTCGAAACTTTCTTGCAGCTAATAGAAACTTTCCATTCTCTACCAGAGCTGCGCCAATTCATGAGTGAGACACAATCAGAAAATAAACATACATATCCGAAGTAGACTTTAACGAGGTTGACTATAACAAGGGCTGACTGTACTTACTTTTGCACTACTCAGACGAAAAAGATAGTAAATACTCGCCGAACACCATACATGAATTTAGGCAAAGCAATCATAGTCTACAGTGGTAAAGTTGAGAGTTTGCAATAACCATTAATAAAACTGGTGCACCGGTATCTGAGCTAATGACAAAGAAAAAGCTTCAGAAGAATCAGACGGAACCATCGGAACCCTATACCTAGTTTTTACATCCAAACTAGACCGGAGCAAGTGCAGGAGAAAGCAAGACAGAAGGATAGAAACCCACAACAGTAAATAGACATGACTTTGAAAAAGATCCTAGTTTGCAGAAGATACGTCTAACTGCTCGTTTTGAAGCAGTAAGGACAAAAGATTACTGGTTTCAGGTGAAGATGCATTCTAGGCATAGAATGCTTCAAACTCCACTACAAAACCCGTGCATTATTTCATTAAACAGACGGGAAAAAAATCAGATCAAGCGTAGGTGAACCGGAACTCACAAGGTGGAAGACCCAAAAACAGTTGATACGTCGAAGTCGTCCTGTCCCGCTTTATGAAGCACTGCATAGTACTGTCCCGGGGTCCAGGCTGCAACGACCAGCAGATCAAGTGAGTGAATACAACAAATACAAGGATACAGAAGTACAACACACGCCGAATCCAGCACTCTCAAATCTTCAAGCACAAACAAAGAACAGGAACGACTTGCAAACTGCCTCAATTCCAGTGCGCAAGCAAATTCAAACTACATTATTTCAACACAGGCTTTCGAGATCAACCAAAACTGCTACCATTCAATTATAAGAACTGGGGTCCAACAACGATACAAGAAATCATTACCGTTTAAACATTTTCAAGAATAAGCTCCTCTCTATCGAATAGTAGACAGAAATAACCGCCATCCAAGGACTATCAAGCAAAACTACAACTTCGACTTAATGATAGGATAACACTTACGAACAAAAATAGAATGATTTTAAGATGTACAAAACCTTCAAAACTAGAAAACATGCAAGCACCCACAACTAAATTTACCGCATGATGCACTCGAATTATCACAATCATCCCTCGCTCTTCACACCCTCCTTTCTCTCTCTCTCTCTCTCTCTCTCTCTCTCTCCACCTGCTTCAACGCAATCGGAAATGTCAACCGCCCTGACTGTTCCGGCGTCCGCACCAACTCCTTCGTTATCTCCCTCCACGAGCTGCACACCGCTGCGCACGCCACCACGTGCTTCCGGCTCGGCCACGCGCTCTCGCTCGCCTCCACCCTCTGTATCACATCCCGCAGCAGCTCCGGCGGCATGTTCGCCCAGCAGCTCTGCTCCACCACTGGCTCCGCCCGCAGCTGCGACTCGTCCAGCACCATCCCGCTCGACCTCCCCCTGTGGTGGTGCGGAAACTTCAGCTCGAAACTCCGCCGCGATATGCTCCCTATCCCGCCCTTCATCTCCTGGAACTCCCGTATCAGGCTCTTCAGCGGCATCATTGACGACCCACCCCCCCTCTGCCCCGACATGCTCCACCTCCGCAACCGCGCCCCTGACCACCGAACCTCACACCAGATTCCCTCCAACGCTCTCTTCACCAGAATCACCCACACCCTCAGCCATCCACGCAGCCCACGCGCCGTCAAACACCCGTTGGCCACCATCCATGCCTCATTGCAAGCACCTCCACCCTACTATCCTCTCCGCACCGCTACCTTCACACTTCACACGCAATCACAAACTCCCCAACCGCAACAACCAAAACCCGATCACGATCGCCACAACTGCAATAAACCATCCCGATAACATCCAAACGAGCATTACCCGTACACACCACCCATCCTACGACCCAATTCAAAACCACCGAAATCCCAGACTGCATCGTAGGTCACCCAGTTCCCCTTCCCGCAGCCTCCTCTTCCTCAACACGTCTCTCGCCATGGCCTCAACTCCGACGTCCACGCTAACCAACATGCTTAGCGATTCCAGTGGTGTCTACCAAAACGATCTGGATCGATATGGTTTCCTCCACAGCATCGGACACTGCAAGACCTGAAATCCAATTACATTCTAGCTAAAAATTTGCGAGCGAGCGCAACCCAACTCTCCGCGCATCAAAAACCCTTCAACCCAGCGTCCGAATTGCTAGCCGCAAATCTATTGGCCCACAACTCCACCACAATGTCGACACAATCAGTCGCCGCTTCACGAGGAATGAACGTCGGGCCCCTGTCCAGCTTTCTTTTATGCTCCCGGTGAAACCAAGAAGGGCATTTGTCACCTGTGAGGTGAATCAGAAGAGATCGCAAACACCCTAAGGGGCAGACGATGCATCTCGCAGCTCCAGCGAAGCATCATCGGCAGCGGTGTAGCGAGAAAGGGCAACGACGAGTAGGAACGACAATCCCTCGCAGCAGGGGAAAGGCCAGCAACGTCGTGTGTCATGGCCATGGGCTATAACCGTCCTTTTCGCCTACCCTCGTGCGCTCTAACACCGTGGTCCGATCCACGGTTATTCCGTATCCCGCGGTCTTACCCCCATGGAATGGGTCAACCGTGTCAAAGCTGGGGTCTCTTTGTCTTGCTTGGGCAAATGGAACTTTCTTGTTTTGGTGGTACAAGTGGTGTCAAATGAAAATGTCAATAATGCGTGGATTTAGTAACATGGTGATTTAAGGTTCTGTGTGTACTTTGTCATCCAATCTTAAACGACATGAGAGCAAGATTCTCATCCATGCTTTGTTAAGTATCAGGATGTGATTAAGCATAATTGGAGCCAAAGCCCGTAAGCCACTGAAATATAGAACAGATGAAAAACATGACATGATAGCAATAATTGTCAGATGGTCTTTTCTCATTTTCCATTTTATGAGTGCTTTTGATAGAGCAATCAGCTCTTTTTAGATATATATACAAATATATATATATATATATATATAATTTATATTTTTTTGTTACATTGTCCATGAGTTATGAATAATGTCCATTTTTTCTTTTGTTATTTGTAACACCACATCAAGTGGCCTTAAATAACGACTTTATTTAGAATTCGAAATGTGGATTTCTTTTGGTACTCAATGATATATTTCTTTTATTCTGATTTTTATTTGATTATCTTTTGGTGAGGAATGAATTAAAAGCTGAATTGGGCATTAAGAAAATTAATAAGTACAAAATGAATATAGTCCTACATGAAAATCATTACAATTACATGGATACAAGGACTTGATTATACTAAAATTTCTTACATAACCATGTATGATTTAAAATCTTAAAGACTTGCAAAACACAAAGAACATATTTCAAAAGTGTAAAGTTTGTATAAAAATATGTAATTTTTCACAATCATAATTAAGAAATATGATCAATTTTAGATGTAAAATCAAATGTACAGATTTTAATGTTTGAGAAACTGAGATAAGAAAAATTGAAAATTAAAAATTAAAATAAGCAACCAAAAAGTAATAGATGAACATGATTTAATACATGCATGTTAGTTAATAGAGATATGTCATTTAGAGATATAATCTCGTGATTATAGAACCATCAGAAAAATAAGATTTTACATTATACATCATACATACAAGACATAAAATTTCACCAACAATATAACTAAGAATGTAGAATGTATTTGACACAAAAGATTAATAAACGGCTACAAACACATCATGTATAGTATGTGTCTAAAAATCTAAAACATCTGCAACTTATCGAATATTTATGTAATGTCACATTATTGTGTAGTAAGGTGAACTTTATTTTTACTATACAAACAATTGCTGGATAAGAGAGTTGATACAATACAATGTGAGATATTCAAAAGTACATTTTGTATTACAAAAACCCAATGATTGTAGTCTTTAATCTTAAGTAAAATGCTAAAGAAATCAATGGAGTGTGAATCAAATAATCATAAAATTTCTGTTATTGTTTCATCATGCCATGATTGATAAGATACTACTTTGGTCAAAACTGAAAATTTGAAGCACAGTAACAAACAATAGCATCAAGTCAAATACAAAAAAAATAAGAAGACATGCATCAATTCAGAACAGGTAATATTTACTTTTTTTTTAATCCGTTCCATATACAATATAAATAATGACATAGTCGTGTTTTCATTTTTTTAAGCCAATGTTTTTAGTCAGATTTTAGAAAATCTTACTTCTTCTCAGATTATATCTAAATTTCATCATTATAGTGGTTCTATAAACATCTTGTTATCCCTTTCTTTCTTTCTTTCTTTCTTTCTTTCTTTTCCATCTAATCTGACATTGATTTTATTTTACAACAATTGATGCATGCATCTTTCGACATATTTTTTTAGCATTAAAGCATGTGTTGAAGCAAAACATATAAAATTAGGACATGTCATTTGGTGTTTTTTATATTTTATTTATAAATCCAGTATATCCAAAAGTATATACACACATGCACACAATTTCCCGCTTGGGCGAAACAGGACCTAGACTCATCCTCCCAGGTTCATCCGTCGGATGAACTCCGGACGCTGAGCCCAGGTTCGGGCTGTCCCGCGGGCTGGTCTGCCCCAGCGCGCTGCCCTCGTACTACTGTCCGCCGGCTGCCAGCCGAAAGTTTTTCCCGACGCTTCTAGGCATCGTTTCATCTTTTCCCTTCGCGGTGGTGGTGAAGTGAGCCGTGCTCCACCTTATCTCGTCCTCATGTTTTTGGAAAGGGAGGGGGGGGGGGGGGGGCACTTTTTCTTTCGAAGCCCCATCATAACGCCTCGCAGACTTGCTTTCGTGATGACATCGACTTGTTTTTTTTCTGGATTATGTGTTATCATTGAGTGCTGGTTTCAGTGACTGGACTTGTGTGGTGTTACTGGATTTTGTGAAAAACACATGCTGTCTCCTTATTCTGCCAGGAACCAGATACACTTAAAAAATATAAGGGTGGACTTTGAGACATGTATGGTCAGTATGATATAGGGTTTAGAACAAGTGCTTAAACATGTGTGTACTCTAAACTTGACAACAAGGATATGATGCATCGTTTGCTCCTTTCCCGCTAGCTCGCCATGTGTGCCAGGAGATATTCTAAGCGCACGCGCTCTGCCTCCTGTAACTTCTTGCCACTGGTAACACACGAGAAGCCAAAATCCAGGATGCGGTTGGGAGGCTGTTTTCTTCGCACTACCATAATATTACGTGTCTCAATATCTCCATGAAGCAACCCGCATGCATGGACTGCATCAAGCGCTTCAAGTGCAGCAGTCTCTACCTCCTGGGTCACTGTTACTGAAATATAATCACCACAAACGCAAATAAATTACTACTCTACCGGAAGATTGCAGTTCCTCACAGATACTAGTCCTTCAAGCAGCATTGCATAGAACCACCATGCTCAAGATCAGAATACGGAGAGTAGCATGCTCCACGTTGCCTGTTTTGCAAGCAATCCTACCTTCTCCAAGTTCAACGCCATCAATCAATTCAGTGGCAAAAAATATAGCCTGACCGTTACATGTAGTTCCATATCCTATTAATCGAGGAAACAAAACCCCCCAAAGCTTCTCCATCTGATAGGCAACTACCTCCTCCAGGAGAGCCTGCACAAGCACGGCCAAAAGATGGGCTGGACAGAATAAGATCACAAAAAGGTAAGGTGTCCCAAACTGCACGTGCACTTCCGCACCAACATGCCACACGGACTAAAAGCGGAACTTTAATGTGTTGCATTTCGGACATGATAATCGCGACAATAGCTCCCTCCAACTTGGCTGTCTCTGAAGTCTTCCAAGTGGCAGACGTCACAGAGGTCCCATGTCCACGCTTCTTTTAATCTGCCCTCTTAAGAAATTCTTCAATCGCTCCACTTTAAGAGGATTATACATCCGCTCCTTGGTCGAGTATCTTGGGTAAGAGCGAGGCCCTGGAGGAACATCTGGCACCATCACCTCCTGCATCTGCCAGTCATGTCGTGTGCCTTAGTCTGCACACAAAACCAGATATGACAAAAGCTGCTGTTAACATAGTTATGAATGTGAAGAGACTGAAACACCTATTCACACACAGCGGTAGCCCTCTTAAAGTTTATCATCATGAATGGGTCTTGGGAGCACATATTTTACATGTTAGTAGAACTACAGCACTTTCTCGATGTCATGGCAAATACAAATACAGCAAACCATTTTCTCTGTAACATTCTCATACACGCACCTTCACACGCATTACCAAACCCAAAACGGTCAAGCCGGGTGCAAGGACAACCCTAGTGGAGAATACCCCCCAAACAACCCATAATAAAGAGAAATCATTACCTATATCGCTTTGTCTAACAATAGATAACCGGCTATGGGAACAATGTTGGTTAATGAAGTGGACTGTCCAAGCCTACGTCAACCCTACTCCAATAACCATGGCATGCACCCTCGCTCAACAATCCAGCAGCCCCCAGGAACATGAATGACAAAGATGATGAAGAGATGCGGCACTTAATGACAACTGCTAGAAGTGACCTCGCCCTTGCAGAAGTTGGGCTTTCTCAACTCGAAGTTGCGCTTCCTTGTCTCGAAGTTGATATCTGGGTTGGAAGAGCGCATACAAAGAGTGGAAGAGCAGGTTCAAAAATGCCCCGACGATCAGGAGGAAAAGATATCTCCTCTTCTACTCTTCGTATGCGCTCTTTCAGTCCTCATAACTGCTCCTCCACGCTTCCTAGCTGCTCTTCCAAACTTCCACCGGCCGTCATCCATTCTAATGCACAGCCCAATGCAACAGGCAACCAACGGCCAAATGCTACTTCTCAGTGGATTCAAGAATGAAGAATCCATAATCTGATCCGTAAAACCAGGTGCAGGGAGGACCACGCGGAACCCAAACCCGCGCCATAGGAGTACCCACTCTTGCCATCCAGGGCCATTACTGAAAGCACTCCAAACATGTTCAAACTATTTGCAAGACTAAGGCCAATGTACACAAGTTCACTACTCCATAAGCGCCAGAGACATTAAACCCTAAAACCAACATGTGGGCAGGATAGAGCCGTTCGGACAGACCAAGACCTCCGGGGCCTGAGCGGTGGGCGGTGGGCCAGCCCACCCGGTGGCGCAACCGCTTTTGCGAAACAGGACCTAGACTCAGCCTCCCAGGTTCATCCGTCGGATGAACCCCAGCCTGGTCTCCCCCGGTCTGCCCCGCGGGCTGCCTTCGTACTACTGCCGCCAGGCTGCCTGCCGTATATTTTTCCCGACGCTTCCGTTTCTCCTTTTCGTTTCGCGGTGGTGGTCAAGTGAGTCGTGCTCCACCTTATCTCATCCTCATGTTTTTGGGAGAAAGGGAAGGGGGCGGGGGCCTGAGAATTTTTTTTCAGAGCCCCGTCATATTGCCTCGCAGGCTTGCTTTCGTGATGATATGGGCTTGTTTTTTACTGGATTGTGTGTGTTGATTGAGTGTTGATTTCAGTGACGATTTCGTGTGGTGTGCTGGTTTCATGTGGTATAACTGGATTTTGTGAAAAACACATGAGTTCGTATCTGCGCCCCTCCCTCGCATGGTTGAAGCACCCACTGCTCGCATGCGTGTCCTCCCGTTGGCTGGGTGAGTACAAGAGTATGGAGACGCCAGCAAACGCGCACACTGATCCTAGACTAGACAGCAGCAACTACCGGAGACGGAGAAGTATTTTGTTCCATAAGCGCTGATGGAAGAAAAAAACGCAAGTAGGCTGGTTAGGCTGGGCCCACATTCAGAGCATCTCTGCTCCGCTGTGGATTGTTCTTAGCAAAAGGTTTGTGTGCTCCGATCGATTCTCAGCATACCAGCTTGGGTGAATTGGGCTGGCTCCGAGGGTTGTACAATGGGGTGAACGAGGCTCAGGACCGAACCCGGTGCACCATTGAAGATGCACAAGGTAAGTAGTGCAAATGCAGGGCTATAATGGAATTTCAGGGACAATAGTGCAGCGCATTCCGCTGGCAGAAGCCGCTATGAAGCAGAGCGCCAGAAATCTGACCCAACTTCGTGAATGCCCGACAGGGAGTGTTGGTATGTGGTTAGAAATGCCCCCGCAAGAGTGAGGGAGAGAGGGAGCGCGGCAAGCATCAGCTTTGATACTCCCCTCGGCCCTGCAGATCATCCATTCCTGCTCCTTCATCCTTGTCCTTATCCATCCATCCACCAATTAAGTGAATGTGTTTGACTTAATAATTTAATGCAATTAAACTTACTATATAATTTTTCTAATATTTCTATTTTATTATTTTAAATTATTCTTTAGGATTTTTTTTTATCATAGGATTTAAAGTATGAATATTTATATTTATATATATATATATATATATATGTATATATATATATATATATATATATAGTAATTATAAATTTATAAACTTTTTATTTTTAATATTTTAATCTATATTTATATTATATATGATATAAAAATTAAATATGAATATGATAAAAATTCTATTTTCTTCTATTATATTTTTATAAAATTCATGTATAAAGTATTTAAATTTGGTCTACATATGTATGAATGCATATTTATTGATATTTTTAAAAAAATACTTATACTTATTTATGCTACAATAAATGCAACATTATTTTTAAGATCACAATTTAATTAAGAATATGTCAATAAAAAATTCATGACATTTGTCTTAACTTCAAATGCTAAATTCTATGCCATTATACAATCCCCTCTATCTTTACTTATAACTTCTATACATAATTTTCTTTAAGAAAATTCATAATTGCAATCTAAACATGATTGCCAATGAAAAAAATTAAGAATTAATTACTTATAAAGAAGATTTAAAATTGAGCTACAATATAAAAGAAGATTGATAGACTAAGTGCCAAATATGAAAGTGTTATATTACAAGCATAAATAAGGTAGAATTATAAAACATTATAATATGCATGAGGCTTTTTATTTAATGTACATGCAATAACTATGATAGAGTAATCATTATAGTCTTCAAGGATTATAAATTTGATTGAAGCTCGAGCTATTAGACTCAACATTGACATGTTAGTGTTAGGGATATATGCTTCAGAGATTCACAGAACCTTTTAAAACATTCTAGAGGTTCTTGAGTTAGTGAAAGTCAGTTGAGAAGCTTCCTAGTTAGTAGAAAGTGTTCAAGAAGCTTCCTAATTGATAGAAGCTGTTTGAGAAGCTTCTTAATTTGATAGAAGTCGCTCAAGAAGCATCCTAGATAGGGATATATATGGGAATTGAGGCTAAAGAGTTCTTCAGTCTTGACAACACATCTCTTAGAGTTCTAGCTCACCTTTCTTGATATTGTTTGTGTTCTCATTTGATTGATTGAAGTTCTTGTTGGTTTCTTCTTGAAACCTTATTCCAGTTCAAGTTTCTTATTTTATATTCTTGTATTTTTGAGAGTTTGTCAAGATTGATTTCATCTTCAATATCAAAGTTGGATCCTTCTTGTTAGAAAGTGGATTACTCATTTACTTGAAGCTATACTAGCACTTTAGGGGTTATTGATTATCCTACTTTAAACTAATATTTTCTTTATCATAATATTGGAGCTTTATTTGTCTTGTAAGAGAGTGGATTATCCCTCTCTTTGAAGGTCTTAAAGCGTTTTAGAGGTTGCAGATTATCCTAATCTAAATTGATATTGTTTGCTTATAGATTCATTTATTCTTTTTTTTAGAATGGCTCGAGGTCAAGATATTAGTATGGCTAAATCTTTTGAGTCCAACGTTTAGAATATCAAGGACTTATCCAATAGAAGAATCATGGATTGGATTGCTTGGCACATTTTTTATAGAACAAGCATTATTATATTTTATTCTATTCTTTGAAAAAAAAATCATCAATTTTGAGTAACTTTGAAGTTTTTATAGAAGCATTTAGAGAACATGATAAGGCTCATTGGGCAATAGCTAAGATCTAAGCATTGTATTGTTATATTATAATTTCTCATAATATATAAAAATTAGATAAAATATGTAATATGTTCATAAGTTCTAATATGTTAGAATGATTAGTGAAGTATTTAAAAGAATTGATGTGAAATTTTTTATTTTATTTTATTTTAATTTAATTTGATTATGGTGTTTAAATTATATAAAACCTAAATGTTTAATATATAGCCTTGACAGGAGATTGGAAGCTAAAGATGAAGAATTAAACTACTAAAAGACTTATTTGGAAGGATGAAAGTTAAGTATGGATGAATGAAGGCAAGGAGTGAAGCTCTTCATTCCTATTGTTTGATGGTCATGTCCAATAGGCTTTGAGGAGGTTGTCTGCGATAAGAACAAGGATTTTTATGACTTTAAAAAAGACATTAAAAAATTAGAGACTAGGATTAGAAAGCTTATTTTTTTTTATTACAATTTTGGTATAAAAATCAAAAGATTTGAAATTTTTATGAAGGAGAAGTGGGTGCTTGAAGTTAAGGTATACAAATCATATTTATTTTCACTCTTTTAAGGATACAAAGAGTTCTATGAGAGCTTTTACAAATCAAGAGATACAGTTGGAGAGGTGATTTTTACATCTATATCTTATGTTAAAGAATTATTATATTTGAAGTTTTGAAGAAAGAGATATTGGAAGTCAAAGATAGTAGATTGAAATTTGCTATAATAGTTGTTAAAAATATATTAGTACTTTACATAAATTTTAAGTGGATATGGATGGTTGGATTAAAAATTATGATTTATTGAAATTAAAAAAAAAATTCTCTCTTTATGGATGAATGAGGGTTTTAGAATATTTTATTATATTTTGAGTATTTTGTAAAAGTAAGACTTATATATTGGATGTTATAGCCCTATGAAGAAGACTTTTATATAAACTTGGGAGTTTTATTATTTTGGATCTTCGTTGAATAATTAGTGGTAGCCAAAAGTTCAATGCTTTCTTGAGATAAATTTTCTCTACTATGACAATGTCAAGGAATATGCTCTATATTAGTCTATGCATTCAATTTTAGACAATTAATATATAATATTAATTAGAATAAAGAAGCTTTAATTAATCAATTCTATTGGAAATTAAGAAATGATGTGAACAATTTGTTATTGTTACTTGTAGATCTATAATCGCTCAATGAAGCTATTAATTGAGCCGTAAAATGTAATATTCAATTATTTCAATGTCGTCAAGATTAACGTTCATGGGCTTCAGCAAGACGATACGCAATTCAACATATTCTTACTATATTGACAAGCATTTTGAATTCACACTAAAAAATAAAAGATATCCAACTTAATGTAATACGTTTTAAATCTCTCAATCCTTAAGAAAAGAAGCATCAGATGGAAGAAGGTTTATGTTTATATTGTAGTGAGGAGGCTATAAGGTTGACAATTGTCCAAAAAAAAAAAATTGACACATCACCAAAACCAAGAATATAATTATTCAAGAAAACAAAGGTGTTTAATCACAGTAGGGACTGTACGATTGGACAATCCAATATTCCAAAATTATTTAGATTCCTCTCTTTTTATTCAATCTGCTTGTTGTTTTATAATTCCTTTGTATTTTGGCCCTCAAAAGCTTGAAACAATTGCCTTGTTGGATTTAGGAGTATCTACTTGTTTTGTAGATGAAGCATTTGTTTAGCTTCATATAATTCTTCTAATACAAAAATCCAAACTTGTTCATGTAGAGATAATAGATGGACAACCTTTATCATGTGGTAGTATCATCTGTGAAACCATACCTATAAAAATATTATTTGAAGATCATAGCAATCAAATTGTGTATAATGTTATTAGGACTCTTTTAAATCCTATTATTCTTGGACTTTCTTGGTTGAAAAAGCATAATCAATCTATAAATTAGAAGTTGCAAAGAATAATATTTTCGATAGAAATTCCTATAAGAAAATTTAAAAAAAAGTCACGAGTTGATAAACCTTTATTTATTAGAATAATGACTTTTATAAGATCAATCAAAGAAGGTACACCATTTGTGTGTGCACTTTAGATTTTCAAGCTCAAAGACCCACTGCAGGAATATGGTACCTACCATCTAATTAAAGAAGATATAACTTCATCGGTATGTATTTCAGAGCAATATAATAAATTTTAAGATATTTTTCAGAAAAAAAAATTAATATACAATCAAAGCACCAACCATACAATTATTCCATAGATCTTCAAGAAGGAACGCAACCATCTTTTGGCTCACTTTATAATCTTTTTCAAAACAAGTTTTCAGCATTAAAAGATTACATTGATAAAAACCTTGCAAAGAACTTCATTAGGCATTCAAAGTTTCCAATAAGTACACCTATATTCTTTGTGAAGAAAAAAGATGGATCGTTGCATATGTGCATTGATTATTAGGAATTCAATAAGATAATGGTGAAGAATTATTATCTACTACCATTAATCTCAAGACTTTTGGAACAACTCGGCCAAGCTAAGATCTATACCAAGATAGATTTTTGTAGAGCATACAATTTGGTATAGATCAAGAAGAGAGACAAACAAAAGACTATATTTTGAATAAAGTATGGATATTTTGGATAAAATATAGATATTTTGAATATAATATCATATTCTTTGGATTAACAAATATACATATTATCTTTCAGTATTTAATGAATGATATCTTTCAAGAGCATCTAAACAAATTTGTAGTGATCTATCTTAATGATATCTTCATCTACTCAAAAGATCTGAAAGAATACAAGGGATATATAAAGTTGGCATTACAAAAGTTACAAGATGCAGGTTTATATGCCAAGTTAGAAAAATATGTATTTCATCAACCTAAGATAGAATTTATAGAATACATCGTATCTATTGAGGATTTGATAATGGATCCCAAGAAGGTAGAGGCAATTATGTAATAGGCCATTCTAAAGATTGTAAAAGACGTACAATATTTTCTTGAATTTGCCAATTTTTATTGGATCTTCATCAAAAATTACTCTCAAATTGCTGCTTTTCTTATTTGATTGACATGCCAAGAAAGTTAGAATGAAGGCCTTAAGTAGAGAAGGCATTCCAAGACCTCAAAATGGCATTTATCACAGTCCTAATCTTGGTGCATCTAGACTTTACAAAAGAATTCTATATGAAAACTAATGCTTTGGATTTTGTACTACGGGCCATACTTTTACAAATGGATATCGATAATAAATTCCATCTTATTGTATTTTATTCTCAAAATTTTTTTGCCATTAAAATTAATTATGAAATCCACAATAAAGATTTTTTTGCTCTTGTGGATTCTTTTAAAAAATGGTGTCATTTTCTTAAAGGAGTAATGTATTTTGTAATTGTATACACAGATTATAAGAATCTAAAATATTTTATAGCAACTTGTGTTCTTAATCACTGTCAAACTCAAGAGAATATGTTATTTTGATTTAACTTTGTTATTACTTATCAACCTAGAAAGCAACAAAGATTATCCAATTTTTTATCAAAGAGATCATATCTTATATCAAAGATAGGAAAAATATTATTTGATCAACAATATGCAATTATCAAGGATACAAGAATATAGAACAAGAGATTTGAAATTGGAATAAGATTTCTAGAAGAAACCAATAAGAACTTTAATTAAATAGATGAATACATGAACAACACCAAGAAAGGTGAATTAAAACTCCAAGAGATCCGTTGTCAAGACTAAAGAACTCTTTAGCCTTGAATCCTATATATACTCCTATCTAGAACACTTCCTAAGTGGCTTCCATCAAATTAAGAAGCTTCTTGAGTAACTTCTACTAATTAGAAAGCTTCTTGAGCAGCTTTTATCAATTAGGAAGCTTTTTGAGCAACTTCTATTGATTAGGAAGCTTTTTGAGCTCCTTCTACTAACTAGAAAACTTCTCAACTGACTTTCACCAATTAAGAAGCTTCTAAAATATTTTAGAAGGTTCTATGAATCTCTAAAGTGTATATTCCTAATATTACTCCCTTTTCTAGCAATGAATTTGAAGAGGAATTCAAACTTAATACATGCATAAAAAATCAAGATTACATTGATTTAATGAAGCTATGTATTTTGTTTTCTATTCTTGAGCAATAGATTCTATTGGTTCTCAAAAAAATTGCCTATGGCCTTGAGCTAGTACCTTCATTGTTGAAACCTCCCACCTAAGGATTTGATCTTCATTGCGGCCTTCAAAACATCTTCCATATAAGATCTCAAGACTAAAAAGATTCACCTTTTCAAGCTCTAACAATATCACTAAAGCTCGAGCATTGGAATCGAGACTTGTATGGTTGGATCTTGCTCCTAATGGCTCCAACTGAGGTCATATTTGGCATTGAAATGTATTGTCTTCACTTTGCTCAATTGAAGGTTATAAAAATTGCACTGATTCATTTGAAGCTTACATGATAAATGAATCTTTTGAATCTTGTTTTGCCAATGTTTGAAGGTTTGACATGGTGACTAATTTGCTTCTATCACTTTATTCTATCTTGGAATAAATGACTATATACAAATAAAGGCTTTAGTTTAACTCTCTCTCTCTTTATGAATATTTTTTGAATCCAATCTTTACTAAAAAATTATCATCGAATATTTTTGGATTTGTGAGGATAGAGTGGATAAAATTCTTCTACTATTTGAGGTATATTGACAAGATTTGTGGCCGATTCTCATGTGCGCTCATTAATATCATAGGCCTGCCAATGAATAAGATATTCTAATTTGCTCTACCTTTGCCGTAAATCAAATATATCTTTTCAACCTCATATTCTTCATAGTCTTCAATTTCAATATTAGGCAATAATTTTTGTATCCTTCCCAGAATATGCAACTCCCTATAAGATTTTAAAAGAGAGACATGAAAAATTGGATGTACCTTTAATAGATGGTAATTCTAAGTGATATGCCACTGGATTGATTTGCTTTTGGATAGAAAATGGTCCCAATCTTTGATAGTCCAACTTATTGCATGGCTACTTAATCTTCATATTCCGTCAAAAAAACCATATTTTATCTCTAATATGAAAAGTAAGCGATTGATTTCTAAATTTATCTATAGATATCTTATAAGCATCTTGAATTGCTTGTAATTGAAGCTTCAAGCTTGTTTGATGTTGTGAAAGCTGCTTTACAAATCCTTTAGCCATTGGATTGTTGTTCTTTGGCGTACTCCATAGATCAAGCTTCAGATGATATCCATAATTAGAGTAAAATGGTATTTATTGAGTTGAGGTATGAATAATATTATTATATATAAATTTTGCTACTAGTAGATACAAGATCCAATTGTCTTATTGATAATTAATGTTGTATAGTAAATACTATTCCAAAACTTGATTAATTTATTCTATTTGGCTGTCAATTTGAGGATGGAAAGCCGAAAAAAATTTAATATCTATCTTTAATATTTCAAAAACACATTTCTAGAACTTAGATATAAATTGGGATCCTTGATCGGATATAATATCATCTGATAGGCTATGGTATCGATATATATATTGCCAAAAAGAGCCTTACTATTTCTTCAGTAGATACAGTCTTTTTGCAAGGGATGTAATGAGCCATCTTTGTGAGTTAATTAACGACTACAAAGATACTCTCTAATGAATTGGATGGTGGTAGATCTGTGATGAAATCCATTGAGATAGAGGATTATAACCATCTTGGTACAAATAAGGGTTGTAAAAGTCCATAAAGGTGATGTCAAGGATTTTTGGATCTTCAACAAATGTCACAAGAGAACACAAAGTCCTTCACTACCTTCCACATTTGAGGCCACAAAAAATCCCGAGAAATAAGTTCCAATGTATTATTAAATCCAAAATGACTTACAACAGGAAAATCATGGCAAAATTGAAGAATACACAATTGTATTGGTCCTTTTGGGATATACAAACATTCTTCAAAGTATAGAAGGTCTTCCTCAAATTTGAACTTTTCAGCATTTTCTTTTAAGTGATGCTTGACATTAAGAGCCAAAGCATCATTATTGCTTGCAACACACACCTCATTGAAGAAATTAGGATCGATAGGTGCTAATGTAATAGTAGCACACAGGCGGAATTGTTCCGATTTTAACAAGGTTGTATATTATTGATCAAATGCTATCTCACCTATCTTTGATACAAGATATGATTTTCTCAATAAAGCATCAAACAATTCTTATTGCTTCCCAAGCTGATAAGTGATGACAAAGTTAAATTGAGATAATGACATATTCCATCGAGCTTAGCAACGATTAAGAATCTGAGCTGACATAAAATATTTCAAATTCTTCTGGTCTGTATATAAAATCACAAGATGCATTGTTCTTTCAAAAAAATGACACCATTCTTAAAAAAAATCCACAATAGCAAAAAATTCATTATTGTGGATTTTATAATTAATTTTGACACCAAAGAACTTTCAAGAATAAAATACAATAAGATGGAGTTTGTTGTCTATACCCATTTGTGAAAGTACAACTCCTAAAGTAAAATCTGAAGCATCAATTTTCAAGTAAAATATCTTTATAAAGTCTGGATGCACCAATATTGGAGCTATAGTAAATGTTGTCTTAAGATCTTGCAATACCTTCTCTACTTGAGGCCCCCACTTTAACTTGTCTTTACATGTCAATCGAATAAGAGGGATAGCAACTTCAGAGTAATTTTTGATGAAGATCCGATAGGAGTTAGCAAATCCAAAAAAATATTGTATATCTTTTATAGTCTTTGAAATGGCCCATTACATAAGTGCTTCTATCTTCTTGAGATCCATCATCAAATCCTCAGTAGATATGATGTATCTCAAAAATTCCATCTTAGATTGGTGAAATACACATTTCTCTAATTTGGCATACAAACCTATATCTTGTACCTTTTGTAATATCAATTTGACATGCCTATCATATTTCTTCAGATTTTTTGAGTAGATCATGATGTCATCAAGATAAATCACGACAAACTTGTCCAAATATTCTAAAAAAATATCATTCATTAAATGCTAAAAGATAACATATGTATTTATTAATCCAAAAGATATGATATTATATTCAAAATGTCCATACCTTGTCTAAAATGTGATCTTCTATTCATCTCTTTCTTTGATCCATACCAAATTGTATGCTCTACAAAGATCTATCTTAATACAGATCTTGGCTTGGCTGAGTTGTTCTAAGAGTCTTAAAATTAACTGTAGTGGATAGCGATTCTTTATCGTGATTTTATTCAATCCTTGATAATCAATGCACATAAATAAAGAACCATCCTTCTTCTTTACAAAAAATATAGGTGCACCTATTGGAGACTTTGAATACTTGATGAAGTTTTTTGCAAGATTTTTATCAATATAATCTTTCAATATCAAAAACTCATTTTGAGAAAGATTATAGATTGGACCAAAAGGTGGTTACATTCCTTTCTGAAGATCTATAGCATAATCATATGGTCGGTGCTCCGGTAATATATTAATATATTTTTTCTAAAAAATATCTTAAAATTTATTGTACTGCTCTAGAATACTTGTGATGAAGTCATATCTTTTTTAATTGGAATTGCATATATAACAAATGGTATATCTTCTGTCAGGGATACAAGATAGCGGATTAGGAAAGAAACAAGGAGAAGATTATAGAATAATTTCAAGAAGAAAGAACTTGATGGATAAGAACAAGAATTAGATCAAGAATAAAGAATTAGATTGATATCAAGAACAAGGCAATACTTTAGATTGCTTCAAGATTTGTATTGGCAAGACTGAGGTATTCTTTGGTCTTGCCTCTTATTTATACTATAAGGCCTATGTCTTATTGGACCTTCTAAAAGTATTTGAGAAGATTCTAAAAGCTTGAAGAAGATTTTGGAAGACTCTAAAAAATCTACGGGAGGTTCTAGAAGGTTAAAAAAGATTTTAGAAGATTCTTGAAGACTATAGAAGATTTTTAGAAGACTAAAGAAGATTTCAAAAGATTTTAAAAGATTCTAAAAAATTATATAAGATTCTAAAAGACTACAAAAAGTTTTAAAAAGTGATAGCTTAAAATATATCCGTAACATCACCTTCTCTTTTAACAACAAGTTTCATGAGGAACCAAAATAATTTGATGATAAAATCACATACGTAAGAAATCTAGAACTTGTCAAAGTAGAGAAGCAACATATTCTGTCTTATATTTGCCGATTATCAATTCTAGAGGATCCTTGAGATCGCGTCAATGACCTCTAGATATAACCTTTATTAAACCAATGTCCCATCTAAGAATTTGTTCTTTGTTGCAACCTTCAAAATATTTTTCAAATATAATTTCTGATCTACTTAGAGTCATCTTTCCAACTTCAAAGAATATTACCAAAGCTCGGGTATTTGAATTGAGATTTTTGTCATGAGGCCATATTTCCAAAGATTCCAAATATGGCCTTACTTCATGTTGGAATACTCCTTCTTTGCCTTGTCCATATTCTTCAAATCTAATAGATTGTGAAAGTTGCAATGATTTTCTAGTCGCTTGTATGACAAAAGAGTCTTTTGACTCTTGTTCCTATAATTTCCTTGAAACGCAAAGATTTGATATGATAACTAATAAGCTTCTAGCAGGATCTATTCTATCTTAGAAAAAATACAAATGCAAGTCTTGGTGTGGCTCTCCCTTTTTTATATTGGTCTTTTGTTGTTAATAGAAAGTATCATTTAGAAGCCAAGAGATGTTGCTATCTACAAAATCTTCAATAACAATTGAATTTAGATTTTTTACAATATTGTTGATGGAATTTGTGAACTTTTTTAATCGCATTTTTAAGGTTATTTAAGGATTCCTATATTCTTTTGCTAACTCCATAGTCCTTTCAATGGATGAAATATTCCAATCATCGATATCTTATATGCAAATTTAATATTTCATCTATTTTGTAGTCAAGCTCTTAATTGATTTTAATTGGGGTTGGTGGTGGAATAGTTCTTCCAATAATATTTGATTTATAATAGATTTCTAAAAACTAGATATGAAAGATTAAATGAATGTGCATGCTACTTGATAGTTCAAGACAAAATCTTTTGGATTTACTTGGTGTAGAATTATAAAAAGTCTAAGTCTTTGATAGTCTAATATCCATAATGGCCGATTCGTTTGTATATTTTGCCCGGGTAGCCAGACACAATCTCATACTTTGAACTTTAGTTGGTTCTTGTGATGAATGCATGTGTAATCTTTATATTAGACTTTAGCCATTTATAATTGGAATTTTAATTTTTCATGGATGGTTTTTAAATAGATAGCTTGACTTTCTATAGCAAGGCTTTTCACATCTTCAATTTGGAATAGATTTGCTATAAGGTGGTATCCATAGTTTAAAAAGAATAGAAAGTCTGTCTAATCATCTAATTGATAATTTATATTACAACAAAGATATTATTCTAAGATCTGATTCATTTGTTCTGTTTGACCATCAGTCTGAGGATGATAAGTGGATGAAAGGTTGATCTTGACCTTCAAAAGTTGAAATAGTCCTCTCCAAAAATTTGATATAAATTGTGGCCTTCGATCTGAAATAATGTCATTTGGAAGGCTATGTATTCGATAAATATTATCAATAAAAAGCTTGGCCATTTCCTTTCCAAAAATAATATTGTTGTATGAGATAAAATGTGCCATTTTGGTAAGATGGTCTACCACCACAAAAATTGAGTCTTTTTCATTCAAAATTAGGAGGTCTATAATGAAGTCTATAAATAATGATTGCCATGGGCTCTTAAGAACTAGAAGGGATTGAAGAAGTCTATATGATTGGTATCTTGGGATTTTTATTTGAGCACAAATTTTGTGTGATTGGATGAATTCTTTCACCAATTTTCACATTTGAGGCCACCAATAGTCTCTTGGTATTAATTCCAAGGTCTTATTGGAGCCAAAATGTCCAACTGCTAGAAGATCATGTCATGCTTGAAGAATTTGAAGTCTTATAGAGCTTGGAGGAATATATAAGAGATCTTTGATACATAACAATCCATCTTTAAATTTGAAATTATTGTTTTCTTCTACATGTGTATTTTTTAGACATTGTTGAATATTTTTTATAAATAGATCTATGTTCATTACTCTCTAGATTTCTGTTTTGAGAGTTGTATCTATATAAGTAGATATCGTTAATGTCTTCAATCGTAAATTGGACGGCTTTAATATGATTGATTTTTGTTGATCTAATACAATGTCTCTTATTCTTAGTTCAAGATATGATCGTCGAGAAAGAACATCTATTTTCTCTTGAAGTTTTTTTTAGACAATATGTAATCACAAAATCAAATCAAAATAATGACATATTCTATTGTGTTTATCGGCAATTCAAAACTCAAGCATTCATAAAATATTTCAAGTTTTTGTGGTTGGTATATACCATGATCTTATATTGTGCCCTTTCTAACAAATGGCACCACTCTTCAAAAGCATCAAAAATTACCAATAGTTCTTTGTCGTGGATCTCATAATTGATTTCTGTAGTTGAAATTTTTTGAGAGCGGTGTCGTGAAGTAAATACATCCATATATAGAAACCTAACTTAATGATCTTTTTTTTAAAATTTTATTAAGTTCTTTCTTTCTTCTTACCAATCTAAGTTTTTATATAGTTTGGAAAAAATTTCTCACTTTCTTTCTTTTTCTTTGGCTAAAATTTTACTTTATCTTTAATCTTAACTTTAACTTTGATTTAGCCTTGAAAAATTCTTTTATTTCTTTTATCTTTTTTCCAATCTTAAGTTTTAATAGATTCGGGATTATATTTGTAGATATAAGGAGTTTTGACTTTGAAGTTGAATTTAGGATTTTATCAAAGATAAATAGAGGTTTGGATGTCAATAGTCGGTTGCCATTAATAGTGCTGACTTGGAGGATTAGATTTGGGGTTTTTATAACTTTAAACTATTAATTGTTGACTTGGACTTTGAAGACCTTGGCTGTGACTTCTTTGACGAGCTAGGAAGAGAAGAAGACAGGGTTTTTTGTCAAATCCAGGGGAGTATTAAGAAAGAACTTCTTCTTGGCATGAGTTTAGGTGGTAGAAATGCATGATTTAGAGCTTAGATAAGAGAGATATGCTTGTTTGAACTTAGGCTATTAATATGACACCTACTGTCACTTTTCTAGGTATATTAGGAGTTTTAAGATACAAGCAAGAAATCAAGAAGTTGGATTAAAAACTAGACTTCAAGCTATACAGTTTACGCCTAAGAATTGATAGAAATGATTCTAGGATGAGTGAGATATGGTTAGTTAAAACCAACAAATTAAACTGGGATTTTGAAGAAGTTAGATAAATAGAAGGGTTTGCTTTAAGCTAGAACTTGAGTTTCAAGATGAATTTGAAGCTCATTTTTGGTGTACATATCACTTATATTATAAAGAGTCTATGTCTAAAATCTCATATCAATTGAGACTTTGATTAGAGAGTAATGGCAAATTTTGTTCTCAGGTATCTAAGGTTTGACTTTCAAAAGTACCTGCCAAGGATTTGGTGATATCTAATGATCGGCAATGAATTCATAGCTCAAAATTTATGTGACAAAGATTAAAGATATGAGTCATGTTTTCTCAAAATTTGAGCTTATTTGAACAATTGGATCTTAAATTACGAATTTTTAAGTTTCTAATTGAGATTTGACTTTCAAAAGTATCTGCCAAGGATTTGGTGATATCTAACGATCGGCAATGAATTCATTGCTCAAAATTTATGTGACACAGATCAAAGGTATGAGTCATGTTTTTCCAAATTTTGAGCTTATTTGAATGCCTAGATCTCAAATTATGAATTTTCAAGTTTCTGATTTGGTTTTTACTTATAAAATTTTCTTTCTAATATATTTGATGATATCTGGTGATCGATAATGAATTCACAGTTGAGAATTTTTGTGAAGATGACTAAAGAAGTGAAATTTATGCTTCCAAAGTTTAAACTTATTTAAATAGCTGGATTTCGATTTATATATTTTTAAGCTTTTGGTTTGTTGATTTATTATACACATGGTTTTGTGACTATAATAGAGAAATTTAAGAAAGTTTGTGCATATTGGATCCAACTTGATTGTAAAGAGGGACGTTGCATCTATCCAAAGCAGACTTTTGCCACGACAGCGGAATGCTATTGGATGTAGTTGACTATCATCACCAATTTGAGAGAGTATAGATCCAAGTGCAAAATCTAAGGCATTTGTTTTCAAAAGGAATGGTTTTGTTGGACCCGTGTGGAGAAATATAGAGACTGAAATGAAAGATTATTTTAGCTTCTTGAATGCTTCTTCAGTCTTATTATTCCAAATAAATTTATCTTTGCTTGTGAGTCGCGTTAATGGAGCTACAATCTTAGAATAATCTTTGATGAAGATTTTGTAATAATTTGCAAATCCCAAGAAACATTGTATATCTCTAATTCATGACGGTTGTTTCCACTCTATAATAGTTTATATCTTCTTTAGGTCCATGGAAATTCCATTTTTAGAAGCAATATATTTCAAAAACTTGATTGATGGTTGATGGAAAGAGCACTTTTTCAATTTGGCATATAATCCACTTTCTTGTAGTTTCTCCTATATCTTACATACATAATGTTCATGTTCTTATTCATTCTTAGAAAAGATCAAGATATTGTCCAGGTAAATGATTACAAATTTATTTAAGTATTCTCATAAGATATCATTCATCATATGTTGAAAGACTACAAGTGCATTTGTAAGTCCAAAAGGCATAACATTGTACTCAAAATGTCCATTCCTTGTACAAAATGTTGTCTTCTATTGATCTCCTTCTTTAATCCTAACTAAGTTGTAGGTGCCTCTTAAATCAATCTTTATAAAGATCTTTGCATGTCCTAATTGTTCCAATAATCTTGAGATTAATGGTAATGGATAGCAATTTCTTATGATTATCTTATTCAGACCTCGATAGTCAATATGCATACGTAAAGAACTATCATTTTTCTTCACAAACAAGATAGGAGCTCTTGCAAGTGATTTTGAATATCTAATAAAATTTTTGGCTAGATTTTCATTAATATATTCTTGTAAGGCTATAAGCTTCATTTGTGACAGATTGTAAATTGGACCAAATGGAGGTTGAGCTCTATCTTGTAATTCAATTGTACAATCATTAGGACAATGTTCTTGTAATATATCTACTTTTTTCTTTTCAAATACATCTTCAAGGTCGTGATATTGACTACAAATTTCTTGCTTCAGTTGTTCTATTGGATCTTTTATTGGGATAGCATACAATGCAAATGCAATCTCTTTTTTTGCTACTTGCATAAATGCTTTAATTCTAAGAATTGAAACAATACCTCATTTCTTTTTTTGATATTTGAATCTTGCAAAAATCTTTTACAAACTCCAATTAATATTAGGATTATGTAGCTCAAACCAAGGGAGTCCAATGACAATAAGATTTGTTGGACATTGAATGATATTGAAAACAATTTGTAATACTTGATCTCCTAATATCACTTCCAATAGTTGGATTTCTTTAATAACATCTCCTGATACAAGATTTTATCTATTAATAATTTCAACAGGTGCAAGATGGATCTTCTTTACAAATACTAGAATATGCTTGGTTACAAAATCCTTATCCATAAAGCATGTTGAGGCTCCAATATCTAAAAGGATTTTAATAAAAATTTCTTATTTTAGACTTTTTTATATATAGAAAGTATAAAATAGGATGTTGGGTCTGAAAGTAGGAAGAGACCTTTTTCTAGTACTTTAGATTTAAAGTTGTTCAATTGCAAGGTCCGTACTGTGGCTGGACGTCTTTGTTTTCAAATCTTTCTAATTCAGATGTTATATCTTGTGCCTTGAATTCTTTAGACTTGTTTGGATAGTATGCTGCCTTATAATTGGATCTTCTACAATATAGACATAGATTCTCTTACCAATGTCTAATCTTTTTTGCTAGTGTTAATGCTTTAAATTGAGTTGCATCAATTTGCATAGGTTCAAGATATATTAATGGCTTCTCCAATACTCTAGAAGATGTAGCAGATGTTCTTTGATAGGTATTGGTGAAACATGATTGCCTCTCTTGTTGTAATTCAAATAGGCAATTGTTATAAGTAATGGCTTGAGCTATGAGTTCCCCTAAGCTTTCAACCCTTGTCATTGTCATCAATAAATTCTTTACATCATCTTTTAGGCCATAAAAAAATCAAGTCATAAAAGCCTTATCATTCCAATTGAGATCATAAGTAAGTTGTTGAAATTCTATAGCATAAATTGCCACTAAATATTATTCTTATTATAGATTTTGAATCTTCCTTGTTGCCACCCTCTTTCGATCTTTATTTCTAAATATAATAATAAATCTTTTTATAAAAGCCTCCAAATTATATAGGATTGGAGAATTCTTTTTCAACAGTGGCTCAAACCATGATCAGGCACTTTTTGATAAAAAGATGCCCACAAAAGCAACTTGAATGAATCCATCTAGATAACGAGAAGGATATAGTCATAAATAAAGTTATACTTGTTGTACAAACCCTCGAAAGTTGGATCTTGTTCCATCAAATTTATCAGGCATATTAACTTTTGGCTCTTTTATAACACTTCTTGGAACTTCTAAAAGAGTTATGTGCATAGCTTGTCTACTACTTGCTTCCTTCAATTGAATAATCTTTTATTGCAAATTATAAATCTCTTATTTAGCTTCTTTAGATACTTGCTCCATTTGTGATTTTTTTTTTGGGTTGAAGAGGAATGCCATTTCTTCATGTACAATATTCAATAGAGCTCAAAGATTTACAAAAGTTGCCACTCTATTCTTTGTTTGTGAAGATGCACCTCCATTAATCTGATCTATTTTCACATTAAAAAAAATAAATCAATAAGGCCTTAATATAATATTTTTTATATTAAAAAGAATAATTCTAGACAATTAATTTAGAAGAGGATAATCTGCACTTCTAAAATATAGTGATATATCTTATGAAGATTACAGAATAATTTCAAGAAAAAAGAACTGGATGGACAAGAATAAGAATTATATCAAGAATAAGGAACTAGATTGATATCAAGAATAAGGAACTAGATTGATATCAAATTCTTCAGCCGTTAGATTGGTATTCTTTGGCTTATTCCACAAATCAAGCTTTGAATGATATCCATAGTAGAAATAAAACAATATTTATTGAATTGAGGCATGAATAATATTATTATGTGCAAACTCCGCTATTGGTAGATACAAGATTTAATTGTCTTATTGATAATTAATACTACATTGTAAATACTGCTCTAAAACTTGATTAACTCATTTTGTTTGGCTATCAGTTTGAAGATAGAAAGCCAAAGAAAATTTAATATCCATCTTCAATATTTTAAAAAGATATTTTTAAAACTTAGATATGAATTGGGGTCCTCGATATCATCTGATAGGCCATGATATTGATATATATTATCAAGAAAAAGCCTTGCCGTTTTTTCACTAGATGCAATCTTTTTGCAAGAGATAAAATGAGCCATTTTTGTAAGTCGATCAATCACTACAAAAATGTTGTCCAATAAATTGGATGGTAGTAGATCTTTTATAAAATCCATCGAGATAGATGACCATCATTATCTTAGAATAAATAAGGATTATAAAAATACATTATGGTGGTATCGAGGATTTTTGGATCTTAAACAAATGTCACAAGAGAGCACAAAGTCCTCCACTACCTTCCACATTTGAGGCCATAAAAAATCTTGAAAAATAAGTTCTAAGGTCTGATTAAATCCAAAGTGATCCACAGTTAGAAAGTCATGGTAAAATTGAAGAATACATAGTCATGTTGCTTCTTCTAAAATATACAAATGTTCTTCAAAGTATATAAGGTCTTCTACAAATTTGAACTTATCAGCATTTTTTTTTAAGCGGTGCTATCGGATAGAGAGAATTTGTCTTAGAAAAACATTGGGTTCCTAGCTGCTACTAGAATTAGCAGGGAATATGAGAGGAGGTCAAGCAAGTATCTTCTATATTTGTATAATATTAGAATATAATCCTTGTATAAAAATAGAATATAATCCTTATACAAAAATAGAATATAATTCTTATATAAAATAGAGTATAATCATTGATATAATACTAATACAAATACTTATATAAATATTATATATAATATTTAAAAAATATTTATATAAAAAAGAGTATAATCCTTGGTATAATATTTATACAAATATTTATATAAATATTATATATAATACTTATAAAATACTTATATAAATATTTAATATAAATATAAGTATATATATTTATATAATAAGTATAAACAAAGTATACATATATTCAAGTATACCTCAAATACAATCGCATATGAGGAGTATAAGTTATACAATAAGCTGAAATTAAATAAATCACTAAAATTTCATCCAAAGATTAAATCAAGTGTTCTTATAGCTTATAAAAAGCTAATAATTCATCGTAAAACATATCAAAATTTCACAAATAGATGTCTTACTGTTTAAAAGTTATGGCTAAATGAAATAGGGACTAAAAATTCCCAGCAAATACAAAGGCATCAAAGCTCTACTTCACTTCAACCTTTGTTGTGGTTGCTTCCTTTCTCTAAATCAAATATACATTAGCTTTTTAGAAAGTTCACTCCATCATTTGACTTGTCTTAAAATTTCACATGTATAACTTTCAAACTTCAGATTTTATAGCTAGTCGAATCTACTCCTCAAACCTTAGTGATAATTTGCCCTCTTAACACTTCATGGCTCATAAATCTTTCATAGAAGCTCCAAATGCATTGTTTTTTATTTTTTTAGAAAGCTTACACAAGCCACTATAAGCATCTAAAATATCAAAAAGATTAAAGAGAGTGTCCGATTTAGATGGTTGAACAAAGTCTCTATCCCTCTTCATCAGGTGGCAGGAGATCCTTTCCCACTCTCAAGCTTACAACTTTCTCTCTCCAACTCCAAATGCTACAAGAAATAGCTTAATAAAAAGTTAGCACAGTTTTCTACACCTTCTATAAATTTTACTAAAAAAGAATTGAAATCAAACTTGCAGTGGTAGCTCGAAGTTTCTATCATCACCTTTTGATAGCAATAGACCTCACTCTACTAAAACAAGTATAACTTTTTGCTCACAACTCCAATATAAGCAAGTAAATAGGTTTTACAATCTTTACAACTCAAAAAATATATCTTCTAAATTTCATTATAAACACTTCTATATCCTGTGAGCTATCCCTCTCCAAAATTCACCACTCAAAAATTGAAACCCTTCTTTCCAACAAGAGGAGTCTTCTTCCCTTTTCTTCCACATCAACCTTTGATATGCCCACATGGGTAGCCAGATCCTATTGGTCAGGTCCTATTCACCCCACATTCTTCTTTCTTATTCCTCACAAGGTCCATGCTACCTCAAAGTCAACAAGAAAGGTAAAAATAACCTTTATCTTTCTTCTAATTACAAAAGAATCTATTCTAGGATATAAGTAAGGTACGAACCAAAACAAACAGCCATCTTAATTCACTAATTAAATAGCTAAAATTAATCCTCTCCTTATAATATCTTCTAAAATAGCCTCTAGCACTTGTACACATAAAAATAAGAAATATAAAATATATAATATTTTTATACACTGCACGTAAATGTAACATGACAACGCTTGACATCAAGGGTCAAAGCATCATTTGTGGTTGCAATATGCATCTCATTGATAAAATTAGAATCAATAGGCATTGATATAATAATGGCATAAATACAAAAAATTTCCAGTTTCAACAAAGTTGTATATTGTTGATCAAACGCTATTTTTCCTATCTTTGGTATAAAATATGATATCTTCAATAGAGCATCAGATAATCCTTGTTGCTTCCTAAGGCAATTAGTGATAACAAAATTAAATCGAGATGGAGACATGTTCTATTAAGCTTGGCAACGATTCAAAGTTTAAGGTAACATAAAATATTCTAAGTTCTTATGATTTGTATATATGGTGATAGGATGCATTGCTCTTTCAAGAAAATGACGCCATTTTTGAAAAGAGTCTACAATAGCAAGAAGCTTCTTATCGTAGATTTCATAATTAATCTTGGCAGTAGAAAACTTTTGAAAATAAAATGCAACACAATGGAATTTGTCGTCTATACCTATTTGTGAAAGTATGGCCTTTAGTGTAAAATCTGAAGCATCCGTTTCCAAGTAGAATGTCTTTATAAAGTCTAGATGCAGTACTTTTGGAGTTGTAGTAAATGTCATCTTGAGGTCTTGGAATGCCTTTTCTACTTGAGGCCCTCATTCCAACTTTTTCTTACATATCAATCGAGTAAGAGAGGTGGCAACTTGAGAGTGATTTTTGATGAAGATTTGATAGAAGTTAGCAAATCCAAGAAAACATTGTATGTCTCTCACAATCTTTGGAATGGCCCATTGCATAATCGCCTCTATCTTCTTGGGATCCATCATCAAATTCTCAATAGATATGATGTATTTTGAAAATTCCATCTTAGGTTGGTAAAATACGCATTTCTCTGATTTGGCATACAAATCTATATCTCGTAGTTTTTGTAGTACCAACTTGACATGTCCCTTGTATTCTTCCAGATTTTTCAAATAAATCAAGATATCATCAAGATAGATTACTACAAACTTATCTAAATACTCTCAAAAGATGTCATTTATTAAATGCTGAAAGATAGTGGTGTCATATGGCATGAACTTCTATCTGAGAAAACAGTGCGTACCTCAATGTGGAGAGTTTACTTGAAATTTGATGGAAAAAATTCAACAAGTGATTTATCTTTAATAAAAAGGACAAATAATACAACAATCTCACAAAAGAGATATTATATATATAAACCCTCCTATATTCAAGTAGGTTTGTACAAAAAAGGTCCAAATTTCCACAAAAATCCTTCAAAACTTTGTTCACCTCCAAGGACTTCTTTCTTGCTGAACTTTGGAATTCAATAATTCTTGATTCAACCATTTAGTTTCTATAAAATTTATTGTTAAGTGTAGAAAATCTTCTTAAGTTTCACCACAAGAAAGAATCAATCATAAATTCATTTTCAATCATTCGATATCTCAAAACACCTAATAGGTACTTAAAACCCTATTATACAAATTCAAAATCATATATCATACAAATTCAAAATCCTAATGCAACAAATTTTTTGCACATAGTCTTGTGACATAAACATATACACTTTTGAAAATTTTGAGCCAAAAATCTTTCAAATTGACTAAGATATAGCTCAAAATGTAACTACTATGTAAGCGGGTTACTTACTGCCCTTAAGTTTGTAAGCACTGACTTCAACTCCCAATATCTCCTTTACCCTAGCTTCAATTTCATCAAACTATATATAAAAAACATAGTTGTAAAAGTTTTCTCTCCAATCCTAATTACGAATCCTTGATTGCTCTCTATATGCGTGAGTTATATCCAAAAGAGTGACAATAGGTCTAAAATCAACACCTTAACTTTGGGCGCCTATAACTTCTTCATAAAAAGTGAAAATCACACAAAATTTGCACCTAAATCAGATCCAAAAACCTAAACCTTATGATTCTAGCCTTTGATGTTCGACTCCTTTCCAAAAACAAACCCTAATCTCTAATAAATCCTCGGGCAGCCTCCTTGAAGCCCATTGAGCATGATTTTTGGCTAATTAGAATAGAGATTTCTATCATCTACCTCTATCTATCTACACGGATGGCCTAACTATCCTTTTTATACTAAAATTTCTTTTTTAATCCTTCTTTTTATAGATTTACATACTTTGTGCTTTAAGCACCAAATAAAAGAAATAGATAAGATTTTAAGGGTCACCAATGTCTAACAAAGGTGACATAAGATATACAAAAGTTACTATGAATATAAAATCAACTTCAAAATTACTATCAAAAGAAGAAATAAGGTTATGTAAATCTCAATTATAATCCTTTCAATAGATCCCTTCTAAATTAACAACCTAATTATATCTTATAACTAATAAAAGTCCACTTATATGGCTCTCATTTAGCTATATAATAAATTATACATTAAATATACATGTACAATTTTTTCACATAGTAGCTGAATCACAACACGATAGTAGGTATATTTTTTATTCCAAAGGGATATTCAAAATGTCCATACCTTATCCAAAATGCAGTCTTTTATTCATCTCCTTCTTTGATCTATATCACATTGTATGCTCCACAAAGATCGATTTTAGTATAGATCTTGGCTTGGCCGAGTTGTTCCAAAAGTCCTAAAATTAATAATAATAGATAATAATTCTTTATCATTATTTTATTCAATCTCCAATAATCGATGCACATACGTAAAGAACTGTCTTTCTTCTTCACAAAAAGTATAAGTGTACTTGCTAGAGACTTTGAATGCCTGATGAAGTTCTTTGCAAGATTTTTATCAATATAATCTTTCAATATCAAAAGTTCATTTTGAGAAAGATTATAGATTGGGCCAAAAGGTGGTTATATTCTTTGTTGAAGATCTATAGCACAATCGTATGGTTGGTGCTCCGACAATATATCAGCATTCTTTTTTTGAAAAATATCTTGAAATTTGTTATACTGCTCTCGAATATTTATTGATGAAGTCATATCTTCTTTAATTTGAGTTGCATATATAACAAATGGTGTACCTTCTTTGACCAATCTTATGAAAGCCTTTGCTCTAACAAATAAAGGTTTATCAATTTGTGGCTTTTTATAAAAAAAAATTGTATGGATCTCTATCAAAAAATATTAATCTTTGCAACTTCCAATTTATAGATGGATTATGCCTTTCTAACTAAGAGAGCCTGAGAATAATAGGATTTAAAAAAGTCCTAATAATGTTGAATACAATCTGGCATGTATGATCTTTAAACAAGACTTCTATAGGCGTGGTTTTATGGATGACACTACTAGAGGATAAAGATTGTCTATCTATTACTTCTACATGAATAGGTTTTGATTTTTGTATTAGAAGAATTTTGTGAAGCTTAGTAAATGTCTCATCTACAAAATAATTAGATGTCCTCGATCTAACAAAGCGATTGTTTTAGGAGTTGTTAGGATTTGATTAAGATTAATTAAAATTTAATTAGGATTTATTTTAAGATTTTTTAAGATTTGATTACGATTGATTAGGATTTAATTAGGATTTATTTTAGGATTTAATAGAATTTAACCAGGGTTGATTAGAATTTAGTTAAGATTTGTTTTAGGATTTGTTAGGATTTGACCAGGACTGACTAAGATTTAGTTAGGATTTGATTAGGATTTAGTTAGGATTTGTTTTAGAGTTTGTTGGGATTTGATCATGGTTGATTAGGATTTAGTTAGGAAATTTTTTAGAGTTTGGCAAGGATTGGTTAGGATTTAGGTTAAGATTTGTTTTAGGGGTTGTTAAGATTTGATTAGAATTGATTAGGATTGATTAGGATTTAATTAGGATTTATTTTAGGATTTATTGAGATTTGACTAGGATTGACTAGGATTTAATTAGGATTTGTTTTAAGATTTATTAGGATTTGATGAAGGTTGATTAGGATTTAATTAGGATTTGATTAGGATTTAATTTAAGATTTTTTTTAGGATTTGATTAGGATTAATTTAAAATTTGATTAGGATTCAGTTTAAGATTTGTTTTAGGATTTAGTTAGGATTTAGTTTAGAATTTGATTAAGATTTAGTTTAGAATTTGATTAAGATTTAGTTTAAGATTTAGTTAAGATTTATTTTAGGATTTGTTAGGATTTGATTAGAATTGACTAGGATTCAGTTAAGATTTAATTAAAGATTATTTAGAGATTGATTAGAGAGATTAAGACTAATTATTGTTATTTTCTTTTATCTTCTATAGCCAGGTGCTTGGAACATTCTTAAGGAAGATTTCACGACATATGACAACATTGATCTTGTTGATGTTAAAATAATTAGTTATCATATTTTACGGCTTGGTTAATGGCTTCATTGAGTGATTGTGGATCCGGATGCAACAATATCAAATTCTTCACATCATCTCCTAATCTCCAATAAAATTGGCTCATTAAAGCTTCTTCATTTCAATTGATGTCACATATTAATTATCTAAAATTGGATGTATAGATTGATATAGAGTGTGCCCTTTGATGTTGTTGTGGTAGAGAGAATTTGTCACAAGAAAGCATTGGACTTTTGACAACCATTAATTATTCAACTAAGATCCAAGTATAATAAAACCTATAAATTTATATAAAAGACTTCTTCATAGGACTATTACACCTAATACATAAGTCTTATTTCCTCAAAACACTCAAAATATAACAAATATTCTAAAACCCTCATTCCTCCATAAGAAGGGAATTTTTTCCGAACTTCAATAATTCATCACTTTTAATCCAACTGTCCAAACTCACTCAAAAATTACATAAAGTATTGAGATATTTTTAAAAACTATCACCACAAATTTTAATTTTTGATTCATTACCAATCTTTTGATATTGCCAAAATCCTAATAATAGCTTCAAATCCTTGTTTACGGACATCCATGTACTAAATTCTTCATATCTCATAAAAAAAACTCCAAATATTATGAAATTTTAATATTATATTTAAAAGCTTTATATTAAAATTTCATAATATTTGGAGTTTTTTTATAAAGCTTTTAAATAAAGTTTTAGATAAAAATTCTTCTAGAAGCTCAAAATATGGCAAAACCCATCACTATCAACAAAACGGTCTACTTATTGCCTTGGAAATCAATCTACTATCTTTGACTCCCAATATCTCCTTCTTTAAACTTCAAGTATAGAAATTCTTCTATACCAAATGTAGATCTTAAAACCATCTCTCCAACTACACCTCTTGATTTCCAAAAATTCTTGTAAAACTCCTCCAATCCTTAAAAGAGTGACAGTAGGTACAATTTGTATACCTTAATTTTAAGCACCTACTCCTCTCTCATAAAAATTCTAAATCTTTCAATTTTTATACCAAAATTGTAGTATAAAAAATAAGCTTTTTAAATCTAGTCTTTGATTCTTGAACACCCTCTTTGAAGTTGCCAAAATCCTTGTTCTCCTCATAGGCACCCTCCTCAAAGCTTATTGGATATGACCATTGATCAATAGGAATGAAGAACTTTACTTCTTGTCTTCATTCATTTACAACTTATCTTTATCCTTTCAAATAAGCCCCTTTCTAGTTTAATTTTTCATCTTTGGACTCTAATCTTTTCTTAAGGCTTCATACTAAATATTTAGGTTCTATATAATTTAAAAGCCATAATCAAATCAAGTAAAAATCTAAAATAAATTTTCTTACATCAATTCTTTTTAATTTATTTTTCTAACCTTTTTAATACATATTAGAATCTATGAATATATTATATATTTTAACTAGATTTCACATACTGTAAGCAATTATAGTGTGATAACGCAATGCTCGAATCTTAGTTGTTGTCCAATGAGCCTTGTCATGTTCTCCAAATGCTTCTGCAAATGTTTCCATGAAAACTTCAGAGTTGCTCAAAATTTGTGATTTTTTTTCAAATAAGGGAACAAACTATGACAATACTTGTTTCGTAAGTAAGGTGCCAATCAATCCAACCCATGATTCTTCTGTTGGATAAGTATCAGGTTGAAGAACTGTTATCAATCAAAATTTGATTGACAAACCATCAGAATTTTTAACGCGTACCATCACATTTTTCCGGAAGACTAACTCAAGGCTCCTTATATTATTGAATAGAAGGATTTTTTTCATATAGCATGGGTAGTATTGCATCTTCAAGTGCAGAAGTTGGAAGTAGATGCAGTCTAGATTGTGGTACTCTAGATGTTGTATCATTACAAAGTTTTGCAACAACTCTTCCAATATTTGCAGTCCTAGTGGATAAAGTAGTAAGAGTACTTTTAATGGCATCTAACTTGGACTCAAAAGATTTGGTCGTACTAATGTCTTGACCTCCAACTATTCTAAGAGAAAAAAAAAAAGAATCTATAAAAAGATAATATCAGTTTAAAAGAAGATAATCCGCTGTCGTGGTGAGAGTCTTAGCCCTAAGAAACACTGGGTCTTTTGTGCCTCTCGTTTCTTAAGTGCAAGATGAGATTCATGAAGTTCATAAAACTGAAGAATTTACATAAAAATATACTTTATTAATCTTCCCATATTCTGCCTTTAAAAACTTGCCTTCAAATTTGCCCATAAATCCTAGGATATCACATCAATTGAAGCAAAATTTGAACACAAAGTACTTAAGGAAGTAAGGAAGCAAACTCCATAATCCCTTTGATTATAGCTTATGTGGTTAGAGAGAACCATGTTGTCAAAGAAACCCCTCTATGCTGCCTTTGATTCTGGACCCCCTTTGCTTCACACCTTCATTTCTCCTCATTATCAAAACCCCAAGTATTGAAATTTGGTAGGCTTGTTGCTTGCTTTATGTTGTAAACATCCTCCAATTTTTGCTCCAAAACTCCTCTTAGAAATAGAGTTATAGACTCTACTCTTCTCCTTTAATTTTGTCTTCTACCAACTCTGGATCCGACCTCATCTCTTTCTTAACTTGCTTAGATCACGTCTATCAAATTTCACACTCAAATTCATTCCTTAACTCCATTCATACCCAAAAAAACTCACACACACACTCTGCCCATACAAACCCCAATTCTGCTTTCACTCTATTTCTCTTTTCACCTACATCCGGTTACAATTTTACTCATAACTCTTTGCTCAAAGATCATATTGACTTAAGATTTTGATTCAAAGTAGTAAACTCAATAAGGAACACAACTCCAACAAATTTTGCCTCTAAAGTCCGAATGGTTCTCAAGAGCCGAGGCCCGAAATTTAGTAAACCTCACTGCCCTAGTCTTAAACACCTGCAACTTTGACGACTCATATCTCCCTTGATACTTAACCAAAAGACATGAAAATTATTTCTATATGTTTCTTATCTTGTCTACTACAAATCCACAAAAAATTGCACTTAAACTCCTCTCTAAGCTTCTTCTACACACAAAAACGTATACTACCTATCAAAAAGAAACCCCTATCTCTCCAAAAGAACCCTCCTTCTTCTTCTTCACGACCCCCTTCTTGTCCTCCCGGCCTGGTCTTCCTTCTTCCCTTGGTCAAAGAGACACCTCAGCCATGTCTTTCCACCTCTTCAATCCTTTCTTTTGGATTAATTTGAAGGAATCTCACTTTTTGAGGTAAATTTCTATTCTACCTTCTTACTACCATTTTTTTCTACCAACTTCTCTTCTAATTTCAGCCCACAACATTTAAGTTTAGATCTAAAATAGAAGAGAATAAAGATAAAGTAGATCTAAGATAAAATAGAAAAAAAATCTAATAAGTAGAAAAAATAATTAAGATTAGATTAGAGATAAAAGAGAAAGAACTACATCCTTCACTGCCAAGTCAAAGAAGCTTGTGTGGTTAAGTTCTTAGCTACTTTGGAGTTGACGTGGGTTCGAATCCACTTGACTTCACTGTAGAAATCCTTGACTTCATGACTTGGTACTGCTAGTGGAAATTTCAGCAGGAAATTAGTAGTTTGGCCTACCTATCATCCCTGAGCTTGTGATAAATATTATAACCTCCAAGATAATGTGGTTATAACCACAACCCTTTCTCTTTTTCATCCTCTCTTCTTCTAATCTTAATCTTTTTATTTTAACACATTCATTTATATCTTTCACACTATGTTTTAATTTACAACGTGACACCGCAATCTCTAAAATGCTTTAAGACCTTCAAGGAGAGGGATGATCCACTCTCTCACAAGAAGGACAAAGCTCCAATATTGTGATGAAGAAAATATTAGTTTAGAAGAGGATAATCCGCAACTTTTAAAGTGTTGGTCTACTTTCGAGTAGAGGGATAATTCACTTTCTAACAAAAAAGATCCAACTTTAATATTGAATATGAGATCAATCTCGACAAATTTTCAAAGATACAAGTATATAAAATAAGAAACTTGAATTAGGATAAGGTTTCTAAAAGAAACAAATAAGAACTTGGATTAACTAGATGAGTATACAAACAATATCAAAAAAGGTGAATTAGAACTCCAAGAGATACGTTGTCTAGATTGAAGAACTCTTCAACCTCGACTCCTATATATACTCATGTCTAAGATGCTTCCTAAGCTGCTACCATCAAACTAAGAAGCTTCTAAAGTAGCTTCTACCAATTGGGAAGCTTCTTAAGCTCCTTCTATTAATTAGAAAACTTCTCAACCGACTTTCACCAAGTCTATCTTATGTCCTTTCTAGACATTCTTATCTTGTACCAAAAGAAAGAAATTTAATTTTTGATCAATAAAAAATAATCTTCTTGAAGTTAGTGCAATTTTATCTTCAAGCAATCTCAAGTAAGTCTAGTCAAGTATCTCTTCAGACCTTTTTATTTATGATATTAAAAATAATTCATCTAAGTCTCATGATACTTTCAAATTTAAATTCAAAAATAATCTACTCTATTTCAAAAGATGCTTATATGTTCTAGAAAGTGAAGCATGACTACGTTGTCATGGTAGAGAGAATCTGCCTCAAGAAAGTACTGGGCTTCTAGTTGCTACTAAATACTCAACCAAGATCCAAAATAATAAAACCTTCAAATTTGTATAAAAGTCTTTCTTTTAGGGCTATTACATCTAATATATACGTCTTATTTCACAAAACACTCAAACTATAACAAAATACTCTAAATCCTCATTTACTCATAGGGGAGAGGGGGGATTTTTTTCAAACTTCAATAATCTATAACTCTTAATCTAACCATTCATATCTATTCAAAATTTACATAAAGTATTAATGTGCTTTTAAAAACTAGTACAACAAATTTCAACTGTTGATTCTTTATCAATCTTCAAATATTGTGAAAATCCTAACAGTAGCTTCAAACCCTTGTTTGCAAACACCCGTATATTAAATTCTTTATATCTCACAAACTAAATGTTCAAATGCTATGATACTTTGATGTATAGCTTTTCAACACAAAGATTCACCTTTTTAGAAATTTTTAGATGAAATTTTATCTGAAAACTCAAGATATGATAAAACCCATCACTATCAGCAAAACGGCCTATTCACTACCTTCGAATCCAATCTGTTATCTTTGATCTCCAATAATTTCTTCTTTAAAATTCCAAATATAGTAATTCTTCCATATTAGGTGTAGATCTTGAAATCACCTCTCTAACTGCATCTCCCGATCTCTAAAAACTCTCATACAACTCCAATCCTCAAAAAAATGACAGTAGGTATAATTTGTACACCTTAATTTCAAGCACCTACTCCTCCCTCATTAAAATCCCAAATCCCTTGATTTTTATACCAAAATTGTAGCCCAAAAAATAAGCTTTCTAATTCTAGTCTTTGTTTTTCAAATGGCCTCCTTAAAGTCACCAAAATCTTTATTCTTATTACGAGCAGCCTCTTCAAAGCCTATTGGGCATGACCATTGACTTCACCCCTTGTCTTTATTCATCTTCATCCTTCCAAATAGGCCTCTTAGTAGTTTAATTCTTCTTCTTTGGATCCCAATTGCCTCTCAAGGCTTTATACTAAATATTTAGGTTCTATATAATTTAAAAGCCATAACCAAACTAAGTAAAAATCTAAAATAAATTTTCTTACACCAACCCTCTTTAATTTACTTTAATAATCATTCGAACACATATCTAAATCTATAAATATATTATGCATTTTGAGTGGATTTTACATACTATAAGTAAATACAGTACGACAACGTGCCCTTGAAGCTTATCACAACTTCCCTAAAGTAGGGCATTTTGGATATAACAAGACGTTGGAGCTAATATCAAGAGATTTTTGGTGGCCTTAAATATGAAAGGCTATTAAAGAATTTGTATAGTTGTGTAATATTTATTTAAGATCAAAATCTCCTTGATATTAATCTTATAGATTTTTTTAACTATTACCTATATTAGAATAATCTTAGTCTTTTATTTCTATGGATTTTGTTATGGATCTTCTAAATTCAAGTTCATATGCTTCTATATTTATAACTATAGATTATTTTATCAAAATGGCATATTTTATATTATATACAAAATCTATTATAGGTAAAAAAATAATTAAATTCTTCATTAACAATATCTATTGCTATTATGGATTGCCAAAGGATATCACATTATATAGAGGGACATAATTTATATCAAAATTATAAAAAATCTTTTTCAAAATATTGAAGGTAGATATAAAATTATCTTTAACCTTCTATCATCGAACTAATGAAGAAATAAAATGGATAAATTAAATTTTGGAGCAATATTTTAAGTGAATTATCAATTATAATCAAGATGATTGAATAAATCTTTTGCCATTAGCACAGCTTGCTTATAACAATTTGATATATTTTTTTATTCAATGAATTCTATTCTTTATCAATTATAATTATCATCTATGATTTGATATTTTTGATTTTTTTTAAAAAAAAATCTTATGACAAAAGATTTAATAAATTAATTATCAAAGCTACAAATAACAATGAAAGCACAATTAAAAGAAACTCAAGAACGACAAAAAATTAATACAGATATCTATTGCAAGAAATAACCTCAATTCCAAGTAAGTGATAAGATATGATTATTTCATTGTAATATTAAAACTATTTGTTTTTATGACAAGTTGGATTATCATAGACTTAAACCATTTTTAATGTGTAAATAAATTAATCTAATTGCTTATTGATTACACCTATGAAAACCTATGAAGATCCATTATTTATTTCATGTATCTTTGCTCAAATCATGTAAGATAGTGGATATATAAGAAAGAAGACAAATGCCACTACCTCCTATAAAAGTAGATAAGAATGAAGAATTTGAAATAGAAGAGGTCTTAGATTCAAGACAACATCAAAATCAGCTAGAATATCTTGTACATTGGCGCATATTTGATATTAGTGAATGCACATGGGAGCCATCCAAGAATCTAGCAAATGCATCAATAAAAGTCAATGCATTTCATTGACAACATCTATCAAAACTAAGATGAAGAATCAAAAAAATCTTTTCTATAAAATAAAATAGGTTCAATAGAGATTTCATTTTATCTTGTATCATTGTTTACTATTTTTTTGAATTTTTTAGCACCAAAAAAATATAAAATCAACAACTAGCAAATTTAGCTCAAAAACTATTATTTGCCGACTTACTGGATGAGACATTACGACTATCACAACCTTCAAGACAATATAATAGAGATGAAGATCATTAAGAATGATATGTTTTTCTTTGGATTGATGGCGAGATACAACGTATTTGATATTATGACCTTGGAAGAGACTTTCAATGTTTGGTGATACTTTTAGAGGTAGAAAGTAGTCTTGATGGTGTTATAAATATTTTCTTTAAAAAAAGTTATAAAGGCCTCAACAGTGATTAAATATTAGGGTAGTCCTCCTGCCTTGATATAAGATACTATCGATGGCTGAAAAGACCTATCAACTATATTTTAAGAGAAGTAAGAGCATAGTATGTAGCAAATATAATTTGATACATTTTGAACATTGTCAACATACTATCACTACTCCTTGTGGAATTCATCCCTAGAAAGGGGAATAATGTTACGGACATAAGATTTATTCCAATAATTATTTAATTAATATAGATAGATAGAAATAAATAAAAATAGATTAATTTGATAATATCTTATAAAAAAGCTTCTTAGAAGTTTCATAGACATGTTTTCATCTTTATATACTTCAAGATAGAAATTTTGTACCTATTATCACTCTTTGGGACATAACACATGTGTACAAAGAATTCTAAAGGATTAGTGATTAAAATTAGAAAGAATACTTTTTAGACTACACTGTATATAAGATTCAATAAATTTTAAATTAATATAATAGAGATATTGGAAGTTGAAGTCAATACTTGCAATTTAAGGATTATAAATGACTTACTCAATTAATAGTTGTATTTTGAGCTATATCTCAAGCAATTTGATAAGATTTTGATTCAAATTTTTAAAAATATATTTATTATTTTGTTATAAAATTATATACAAATTTTGGTGGTATTTGAGCTTTAGATTCTTAGAATATGAAGAAAAGAATATTTAGATATTTATAAATTAGGATCTAAAACACTTATTAGGATTTTTAAAATATCAAATAATTAGGATAGAATTTGGAATTGATTTTTTTGGTAAAATTTAAGATAATAAACTTTTTTTTTTTAAATCAAAAAATATAATAATAGAATTAAAAAATATTGGATCTTAAAATTTAGAAAGAAAAAATCTTTTGTAAGTGTTGAAGGGATTTTATTACAATTTGATCATTTTAAGCAATCTAAAGAATTTTTTGGAAGCCAAGACTTTATAGAGGTATAAAAGATAGATATATAGAACTATGATAAAATTTTGATATAAAAATAAGTCTTTGAAAGGAGATTATGGATATTTCTTTGAAGTTATTGAGAATCTAATTTATAAGTAATTGATTAATTATAATTTGGCATTGCAAAGGTTAAAAAATTTCTAAATATCATCAAAAAATTTATATATTAATCTAATTAATTTAAAAAAAATCTTATTTGTATAATATATTTTAATATTATAATATGTATTTGTCTTATATATTAAGGACAAATCACTTATTAAAACTTAATTAGTTAATTAAAAATAAACTTTCTATAGTTAGATACTTAGTTTTTTTCTATATTAAAAATCACATCACATGATATTAGACAATTAACACATATATTGCTACTTTGGATTTGGAAGAATGTCATTAATGAAATCTCTATACCTTTAAAGGTGCATAAACTAAGTTATAAGCTAGCTTCTATATACAATCACTAACGGTGTAGCTATGCTAATGCATAAAGTATTTTAGCTATCCTTGTCTTATTCTTGAATCAAGTACTTTTTCTACCTCAAATTCATTTTAATTATCTACTTCAATATAAGGTAGTAGTGCTTATATTCTTCTTGATATGCTTGATTTTTTATAAGATTTTAAAAAAGAAGCATGAAAAATAAAATGTATCTTTATAGATACTTATAATTCCTAATAATAAGAAAGAAGATTAATTTGTTTTTAAATAAGAAATGGCCCTAATATTTAATAGTCTAATTTATTATAAAATCAATTGATTTTAATATTTTGTTAAAAGAGCTACATTTTGTCATCTGTCATTAAAGGCAAGTTGTTCTTTTTAGAACCTATCCTTTGCTGTCTTATATTATTTTTGAGCTTCCTCTAGTTGAAGTTTCATAATTAAATATAGCTTCACCAATTGAGTAGTAAATTCTTTAATTCATAGATTGTCAAATCTAAAAATTAATAACATATTTAATTATCGATGATATCCATAGTTGACACAAAAAGATATTTATTGAATAGAAGCATGGGTGGTGTTGTTGTAGGCAAATTCAACAAATAGCAAGTAGAAAATCTAATCTTATTGATAGTTGATAGCATATTTTAAATATTGCTTTAGAATTTGATTGATTTGCTTCATTTAACCATCAATTTCTAAGTTAAATATTGAAAATAATTTAATGCCTATTTGAAAGATTTTAAATAATAATTTTAAAAACTTGAATATAAATTATAGTATTAAATCTAATACAATATTATTTAGCAATTTATAATATTAATAGATATTATTAATAAAGAATTTGGCCATTATTTTTTTTTAAATTATTTTTTTGTAAAAAATAAAATATTTTATTTTGATAAATTGATAAATAATTATAAATTCAATATCAAAAGAATTAGATGGTAGAAGATCTATAATGAAGTCCATGAAAACAAAAGACCAAGATTCTCTTAAAATATATAGTAGTTGAAAAAGTCCATATAGATAATGTTGAGAATTCTTTGATTTGAAATATATGTCAAATGAAAGTACAAATTTTTAGATAGTCTTCTATAATTGAAGCTATCAAAAATCTCAAGAAAGTAATTCCAACATCTTATTAAATCTAAAATGCCCAGCAATAGGAAAGTTATGGCATATTTATAATACATGAAAGTATGCTGGTCCTTTTGGAATATATAAATGTTCTTCAAAATAAATGAGGTTGTTTTCAAACTTAAAATTGCTAGGATCATCTTGAATATTGTTAACATATTATTTAATATCAAGAATAAGAAAATCCATAGCTATTGTTGTGAAAATCTAAACAAGACATGAAGAATCTACTTACTTAGGTTTTAAAGGTATTATTTGTTGTTAATTGTATGCTACCTCTCCTTTTTTTGATACAAGGTATGAGTACTTAGATAAAGCATATGACAATCCTTGCTATTTTTTGATGTCGTATTATGATTGAGCTACCTTGTGAAAATAACATATATATATATTTAATATATAATTTATTACGTAATTAAATAAGAGCCGTATTAATAGATTTTAATTGATTACAAAATATAGTTAGATTCTTATTTTGAAAAGAATTTGTTTCAAAGGACTATTATTGAAATTTGTATAGTCTTTTTTTTTTTTAATAATGACTTTTAAAATTGATTTATATTAATAATAACTTTTATATATTTAAAATCATCTTTATTAGATATTGGTGATTCTTAAAATATTATTTTGTTTTTTTTATTTGATATTTAAGATATATATTATATAAATCTTATTTTTTAAAAAAATTAAAAAGAAATATTAGTATCAAAAAGAATAATTAGGCCATCCATGTAGATGAATTAAAATGGATAATAAAAATTTCCATTCCTATTGGCACAGAGTCATATCCAATAGACTTTAAGGAGGCTTTCAAAGATCTTATTAGAAATTAGGATTAGTGTTTTATAATCATTTGAACATCAAAGGTTAGGATTAATAAGTTTAGATTTTTGAATATAATTTTGGTACAAAAATTGAATGATTTAGAATTTTTGTGAAGGAGATATAGGTGTTCAAAGTCAAGGCATCAATTTTATACCTACAATCACTCTTTAGAATATAATGCACATGTATAGAAAGCAATAAAGCATCTACAACTAGAATTGAAGAGAGAATTTTTTTTGATTAAATTATATATATATGGCTTGATGAATTCTAAATTGGAATAAAAAAAAGATTAGAAGTTGAAGTTAGCACTTACAATCTAAGGACAGTAAGCGATCTATTTAATTAGTAGTTGTATTTTGAACTATATCTCAAGCAATTTAATAAGATTTTGGTTCAAAATTTTTAAAAATTTGTATTATCATATTAGTGGTATTTAAATTTTAGATTTTTGAAATATAAAAAAAATAATACTTAGATGTTTGATAAAATTTAATGATATAAATTATAATTTCAAGAAATTTGAAAAAAAAATAGAATGGCTGGATCAAGAGATATTAGATCTTAAAATTTAGAAAAAAAATAAAAAATAAAATTATAAATGAATAAGAAGTTGAAAGGTTTTTATTATAATTTGAGCATTTTATACAAACTAAAGGTGTTTTTTGGCAATAAAAACTTTGTAAAAATATAAAAGATGAATATATAGAGCTATGATAAAATTTTGATACAAAGATGAATCTTTGAAAGGAGATTATGGATTTTCTTTGAAGCTATTGAAAATCTAATTTATCAATAATTAATTAATTATGATTTGACATAAAAAAAGATGTTAAAAAATTTCTAGAAGCCATAGAAAATCTTATATATTCACTTTTTTAAATATGTAAGGTTCTTATTAATACAATATATTTTTTTGTTTATTTATCTTCTTTATTAATGACAAATCATATATTAGAGCTTGGCCAATAAATTAAAGCTAAATTCTTTATAATTAGATATCTAATATATTTTTAAATTAAAAATTATATCATGTAATACCAAATAAATATTTGATGTTGAAATCAAAATGAAATAAAGACATATTTCAATGAGCTTGGAGGTAATTTAAAATATAAATTAATATAAAATATTTAAGATATTTATAATATGTATAGATAGTCATTGGATGTAAAACACCATTAAGAAAATGGTGCCATTTTAAGAAGAGTTTACTCAAATAGTTATCTAAATAATATAGATAAGTAAAACTAGATAAAAATAGATTAATTTAATACTATCTTACAAAATACTTTTAAGAAGTTTCATAGACATAATTTCATTTTTATTCATGTCTTATGAGTCATCAAGTTGACTCATTATTTGTTTTAGGACAAAAAATATATTTAAAGTGCCAAAATTACAATCATGAAGTAAAGATGTATTTAGAGGACGCTAAATGAAGGAAAAGAATATTAGTAGAGAAAAAATAGAGTCTTAGTAAATCTTAGAGATAATTATCTTATTTAATATAGATTTTTTTTTTAACTGTAAGAATTAGGATTTAGTTATTGAGACCAATGTATATATTGGTCTTCTATTTTCATGTATCACTTTTTAAAAATATATAAATATTTGTGGATCCCACCAATAGATCTTAATTGGTGGATTGGTTAAAAATGTAATCTTAAGTCATTCAATTATACAAATACTATAGTTAGAGAGTCTTTTTGATTGTTTAAGTATTTATTAGAATTTAGAAGTATTTATAAATATAAAAATCTTATTAAAAGAAAAGTTACAAAAATAGAGTCTTAGTAAGTCTTGGAGGCAATTATTTTAATTGGTTTAGTATTTTTACTTATAATTAAGTATTAAGAGTTAATTATTGGGACCAATTTTTATATTGGCCTTCTAACTACATGTATTATTCATTAAAAACCTATAAATATTATTTAGTAGGTAGAAGAAGCATGAGAAAGAAATCTCATGTCTTTTTATTTATTTTTATAGAAAATAGGATTTTAAGTTGATTCAAATTGATTTTATTATTATGAGAAATTTCCAAGGTAGAATAAAATAGTCTTAAATTGATATTATCATCTTAAAAATATTATAGATATTTTTAGAATTTATTTAGAATTTATTAAGAATTTTTAGAATAATTTTGAAGACTTTGGTAAAAATGAGTTTTACCACCTTGGGAGCCATTATGAAGAAAAGGAGCAAGATTTGAAGGCCATGCAAAGCTCCTAGGCTAATAGAGTGATTTTAAACACTATGGTGAAGTCAAAAATGAAAAATTATTAGTTCTATTAATATAAAATAGGAGGACCAGCAGCTAGTATAGTCCTTGTAGGATGGGAGGTGCACAAGTCCCATATGGGTTGTGGCACCTTGGATGTAGGTAGGAAGATAAGACTAAGGCCTCGTGGCTTCTTTAGGACATCCATATATACTACTTGTGAGCCTTGGTGAGGTTCAAACTCATGACCTTTTAAACAAATTACCTTTAAGGTAGAAATTTTTTATTTAATTTTTTCATTATTTACCTTCTATCTTTGAATCATCATAACTTACTCATAATAACTTAGATTTACATGTTTTTCACATCATTGGAAAGATAAAAAAAATTACCTACTTGAAAATATAATTTTTATTTTTTATTAGATAAAAATCTAGTGAACAAACTATGACTAGTTTTGTAGTGTGCAATTATTTAATTGCACAAATTTTACTTGTTTTGTGTTGTTCTTCTCCTTCATTATTGTTTATTGCTCCTTATACTTTACACCATAATTTATAAGCAACTCTTAATTGAGGCCACCTTATAATTTGGATTGAATAGTGAATTTTACGCTCACAAAGTTATTAAGTAGGTGAAAGAAGCATGAGAAATCAACCTCATATCTTTTTAGTTATTTATATAAAAAATAAGATTTAAGTTGATTTAAATTAATTTTATTATTATAAAAAATCACCAAGATAAAATAAAATAGTTTTAAATTGATATTATCATCTTTAAAATATTATAGAAATTTTTATTATTCATTTAGAATTTATTTAGAGTTTTATAGGGATTTTTAGAAGAATTTTGAAGACTTTGGTAAAAACAAGTTTTACCACCTTGGTAGCCATTATGATTAAATAGAGCAAGATTTGAAGGCCATACAAGATTTTTAAGCTAATTGAATACCATGGTAAAGTTATAAATGCAAAAAAAATGAGTTCTACTAATAGAAAATAGGAAGACCAGGAACTAATCTAGTCTTTGTAGGAAAGGAGGTGCACAAGTCCTATATGGATTGTGACACCTTGGATGTAGATAGGAGGATAAGACTAAGGCCTTGTGGCCTCTCTAGGACATCCATAAATACTACTTGTGAGCTTTGGTGAGGTTCAAACTTATGATCTCTTAAACAAGTTATCATTAAGATAAAAAAATTTCACATAATTTTTTTATTATTTATCTTCTATCTTTAAATTATCATAACTTATTCATATAACTTGGATTTACATATTTCTATATCATTGGAAAGATAAAAAATTATCTATTTAAAAATATAATTTTTATTTTTTACTTTTTATTTTTTATTAGGTAAAAACATAATAAACAAATTATTACCTAATTTTGAATTGTGTACGTACTTGATACCATCTATTTTAATTTTTTTTATTTTTTCTTTTTTTATTATTGCTATTTGATTCTTTTACTTCACACCACTAATTACAAGCAATTCTTAAGTGAGGCCATCTTATAATTTGGATTGAAGGATGAAATTTATCCTCACATATCTATAAATGATTGATAAATTAGAAACTTGGTCAAAAAATTAGTCAAATATTGTATATATTAGTAATTTGTGGAACAAGCTAATTACATAGCATACATATAGAAAATTTATCTTGTAAGTTTATCACGTGTCTTGCAAATTAGATACATATTGAAGGTCCTATAGAATGTTGCTATATATCTTTTAGATAGATAGTATATATAGAGACAAGAATGAATCCTTCTTCATTCTTATCAACACCTTTTTTATTTCTAGTCTTATTTTAAAAATCTCTATTCTTCTTGTCTTTGGTAATAGCCATTTTAATTTAATATTATACCATCTTTGAATGATTTTTTATCCTTTTTGAATGACACAAGAGTATTTTAATACTTTGGTTGTTTATATTTTATATCCTTGATAGTTTGATAAGAATATTAATTTATTATTCTTATTTTATATTTTAGAAATAAAAAAATTATTTTATTTTTATTTTTGTATTTGAAAGTTGTAGACTATCCATCTTTAAATAATATTTTTTATTTTTTAATCTTAATTTTTTTTAAAATAGAATAGATCATCTTTTTTTATAAAAAAATTTATTTGATATTAGAGGTTGTGAATTATCTTCTTCTAATTTGAATTGTAGATTTATTTAATTATCTAAGATAAAAAGAAAAATTATAGTTGCTACACTTAGCAGAAGTGAGAATAGATTTGCAACTATTACAGATCTTCAAAAGCTTGTCAACACTCTTAGGATAGAAATTTCACACATCACTAATGTCAACTATGGAAGTACTATTCCTACATCTATAGAAGAAATATAGAGCCTATGCTAAGAAATTATATAGTTGAAGGAAGTAAGTAGATTGATCTTATAATCCAATCCAACAAATATTACTTCTATAAGTATGAAGGATACAAAGATTATTATGCTTGAAAAGTTTAATAGAACAAGATCAAAATTTTAAGGATTTTTACAATAAATCAAGCTTTATCTAAGATTGCATTCTTTCCAATATTCTAATAGATTTATCCAAGTTGGATTTATAAATGCACTTTTATCCAAAATCTTTCTTTTTTTTTTTTTTTTTTTTTTTTTGTATCTTTGTTGAAAAAGAATTCACAACTTCTTTATGATTTGAATTCATTTATCAAAATATTTTTGGATATATTTAGAAAAAATGATTAAAAAAAAATAATAGAGACCAAGTTCTTATCTTTATAATAAGGATCATGGTTAGCCACAATATATGCTGCTAAATTCTAAAACTTCACTTATAATATAGAATGGAATGACAAAGCCCTTATTAATCAATTTTATTATGAATTGAAGGATAATGTCAAAGATTTGTTATTAATAATATCAAAAGCAGACTCTTTAGAACAATTTATTATTCAAGCCATTGTATGCAATAATTGATTATTTGAAAGGCATTAAGAACATAGATTTGGCTGAAGAGGAATAAATCAATTAATAATAGCAATTCCTAACTTTTTAAAAACTTATTTGATTAAGCCAAAATCAATACAAATTGGTATAATATCATACTATAATTACTTATAATATGTAAAAATCAATTAAAATATATAATATGTTCATAAATTCTACTATATATTAGAATAGTTAATAAAGTAATTTAAAAGATTTGGTGTAAGAAATTTTATTTTGATTTTTTTTACTTATTTTGATTATAGCATTTAAATATTAGAAAGTATTTAAATATTTAATATAAAGCCTTGAGAAGAGATTGAGGTCCAAAGATAAAAAACTAAACTACCAAAAGACTTATGTAGAAAGATGAAAGCAAGGTATGAATGAATGAAGATAAAAGATGAAGTTTTTCATTCCTATTGAATGATGGTCATACCCAATAGGCTTTGAGCAGGCTATTTACAACAAAAATAAGAATTTTGATAATTTTAAAGAAGTTATTTGAAAATCAAAGGCTAAGATTAGAAAGCTTATTTTTTATACTATAATTTTGATATAATAATCAATAAATTTGGAATTTTTATGAGGAAGAAGTAGGCACTTGAAATTAAGGTGTACAAATTATACATATTGTCATTCTTTTGAAAATACAAGGAGTTATATGAGAGCTTTTGGAAATCAAGAAGTATAATTGGAGAGGTGATTTTAAGACCTATATCTTATATAGAAGAATTATTATATTTGAAATTCAGATATTAGAAGTTGAAGACAATATATTAAATTCCAAGGTAATAAATAGACTATTTTTTTGATAGTTATGATTTCCACCATATCTTAAGCTTTCAGAAAAATATTTATCTAAAAATCTCTAAAAAGATGATTTATTATTTTAAAAAGCTATATTTTTAATTTTCATAGAATTTGGAAATTTAATTTGTGAGATATGAAGAATTTGGTACGGTATCATATTACACATTGTCTTGTTTGAAAATGCACCACGCACCTAGTTATAGAGGATGAAGTTGTGGTTCACATATACGTAAGAATCTTTAACATGTTTCATTCATATAAGAAGAATATGATTAAATATCAATACGAGAGTACATAAGTCAATATAAAGTATTTAAAAATACTCTCCTTGATAACTTCATCTATATATAAATCCCAATTGCTTTGTTGCTTGTCACAATCAAGCAACTAAGATTTTTCTTTATAAGTCTTAATCTTATTTAGTAAACTTCAATAGGTTATAACTTTTAATCTAGCCTATATATTCATCAGTTCCTTACAAAAATAGCTCAGCCTTCTTGGTATCCAACAACTACCTCTTATGTTGTGGTAATTAATCAAACTTTATTTTAAATTGCCTAATTAATTCATTTGGAGCTATTTGATTCCTTGGCCTCAATTCAATTCATCCCAAAAATGATCTTATAGTCATCATTTTTGAGTCTTCCTCAAAAAACTCATCCTTTAATATCTCCTCAAATCTTTTCAAATATCCTCCATGATATAATCACTTTATGCAATTCATATATTTTCTTTTTAATTTCTAATATCACTACCAAATCAAAAGTGGTAATCATCTCCATCTTTGAAACTTAATGCACTTCCATTTCATATATGTAAACCTTTAAAAACTTGATGATGTTCCTCCCTTCAAATCTCACTACCTTATCTACTAGTGATTGTAAGGCTTTAGTAGGTCTCTTATCATCATCTTGCACTTATTGCCTCTTTTCTATAAATTGGACAAATGTCCTAAAAAGATATTAAGCAACCACCTCTCTTGGTAATCCAAACCTTGGACTTTGATCTTCCATCTTCACTTGTAAAAAAAATCTAATTATTACTAATTTCTCAATTAAGTATCAAGAAAAATAAAAATTCCAAATTTATATAAATTTGTTTTTAAAAAGGGAAAATACATCAAATATATAAGCTTCAAGTACTCTAGAATCTCCAAAATATAGCAAATACACTAAATCCTTCATTATCTTTAAAAGAAGAATTTTTTTTAAACTTTAATAGTACATATATCTAAATTGAACCATCCACAAGTATTCAAATTTTACATGAATTATTGATTTATTCTTAACAACTATCACAACAAATTTCAATTGTCTATTCATTGCCAATCTTTAGATATTGCCAAAATCCTAACAATAGCTTCATATCCTTGTTTACAAACATCCACATGCTAAATTCTTTATATCTCACAAATTAAATGTCCAAATTCCATGAAAATTTGATATATAGCTTTTTAACATAATAATTCATCTTCTTAGAAATTTTTAAATAAAAATTCTTCTAAAAGTTTAAGATATGGTAGAAATCATCACTATTAATAAAATAGTCTACTTATTGCCTTAGAATTCAATCTACTATTTTCAACTTCTAATATCTCTTTCATCTAAATTCTAAATATAATAATTCTTCTATATAAAATATAGGTCTTTAAATCACCTCTGCAATCATACTTTTTAATCTCTAAAAGCTCTTATATAGCTCCTTGTATCTTCAAAAGAATGATAGTAAGTACAATTTATATACCTTAATTTCAAGCGCCTACTCTTCTCTTATAAAAATTTCAAATTGTTTAATTTTTATATTAAAATTGTAATATAAAAAATAATTTTTTTAATCTTAGACTTTGATTTTCAAATGCCTTCTATAAAGTGGCTAAAATTCTTGTTCTTGTCGTAGATAACATGCTGAAAGCCTCTTGGATATGATCATTGATCAATGGAGATGAATATCTTTATCCCTTGCCTTTATTTATCTATATCTTCTTTTGATCCCTCCAAATAAGTCTCTTAGTAAATTAATTTTTGTATCTTTGGGCCCCAATCTCCTCTCAAGGCTTTATACTAAATATTTAGATACTTTATAATTTAAATGCCATAATTGAAAAAAATATAAAATACCAAAATAAAGTTTCTTACACCAACTTCTTTTAATTTAATCTACTAAATATTCTAACACACATCCAGACTTATGAATATATTATGTATTTTATTTAATTTTTATATAATGCAAGTAATTGTAGTATGACATTGCCACTAATTAGATATCCATAGAATTAATATTAGTGCAAAAGCCTATGATGCCAATTGAAAAAATCCACCTTGTATAGATTTTTTTATCTTGAAAAGATGATATTGATATAGAAAGATTGTTGGAGCTTTGCATCTAATAATTAAAAAGGTTACCTAATGACTTACAGATTGTAGTTCAAAGATTGAAAGTAGGAAGGTTGAAAAACAAAAAAAAGATTGGCAAGAGTCATAAACTAAGGTCCAAGCCTATTCAAGTTGGAGATTGAATTTTGATTTATGATAGCAACTTAGAGCATCAACATAGCATTGAAAAGAAATTTACAAAAAATATGGATTGAGCCATATTTAATATTCAAAGTCTGTGATAATACCACATATTTTTTATGAAAGCTAAATGGGACTATTATCAAAAATCCAATGGCTAAAAAAAAGGTAAAAGCTTTTAAGAGAAAGAATAGACAATTTAGAGCAAAAGACCTTAAAGTATTTCTGGTTCAATATTTAGATCAAAAATAAGAAGTTGAAAAATTTGTAAGTGAATTAGAGCAATTTAAAAGTGATAAAGGAAAATTATAAATAGCATATATCAAGAGATATGTATGTTTGAAAGATATAGATATTGTATTATAATTGCATATAGTATACAAAAACCAATCAAAATTTGTAATATATTCATAAGTTTTAATATGTCTTAGAATGGTTAATAAAATAATTTAAAAGAGTTGATGTAAGAAATTTTATTTTGGTTTGTTTTTCCTAATTTAATTATGGCGTTAAAATTATATGTAACTTAGATATTTAGTATGAAGCTTTGAGAGGAGATTTGGAGCCTAAAAGTTAAAATCTAAGCTACTATGAGATTTCTTTGGACAAATAAAAGTAAGATGTGGAGAGATAATGACAAGGTATCAAGGACATGCTTAGTAAAACCTTCTAGAATATTCTAGAAGATACTTAGAATTCTCTAGAACCTTCCAAAATCTTCTAGCATCTTCCAAGTAGATAGAAGTTGCTTAAGAAGCTTTCTAATTGATAGAAGTTGCTTGAGAAGCTCCCTAGTTGGTGGAAGTTGCTTGAAAAACTTCCTAATTGGTGGAAGTTGCTTGAGAAGCTTTCTAATTGATAGAAGTTGCTTGAAAAGCTTCCTAGGTAGGAGTATATATTAGAGTCGAGGCTGAAGAGTTCTTAAGTCTCGACAACACATCTCTTGGAGCTCTAGCTCACTTCTCTAGTATTGTTCTTATACTCATCTAATTAACTCAATTATTGCTAATTCTTTTTGAATTTTTTGTTTAGACTTCTAGTCTATATTTTACGTCCGTGATAATTTGTCAAGATTGTCCTTTTATCAATATCAGAGCTTAATTCTTTGAGGCAAAGAGTGGATTATTCCTCTCCTTGGAGATACTTCAGAATTCTGAGGATAGCGGATTATCCTCCCTTGGACTGGTATTGATTCATTTTTTTTTATATTTAGCATGGCTAGTAGAGAAGACATTAACATGGTAGAATCTTTTGAGCCAAAGTTAGACGCGATCATCAATGCCCTTAACGCTCTAGCAATTAGAATTGCTCAAATTGAAAGAAGTTTTACTAAGCCCCTTGAAGCTACAAGAATGGGAGTGGCTTAGACTATAGTACAACCACCTCTAGCTAATGAAGTACTGCCATCTATAACTCAGCATGAGAATTTGATTACATCGCAGTACAAAGAGCCTCGAGTCAGTCTTCCTAAGAATTTTAATAGTACCTGATCAAAATTTTGTGGTTTTGTAAATCAAGTTTGATTGGTAACATTCTTGCAATTGGAACGCTATTCAATCAAGGAATCGCGAGTTGGATTAGTAGGGACATTGCTTACTGGACAAGCTTTGTCTTAGTTTGCCCCCTTATTTAAAAAAAGATCTTTTATCTTGAATAATTTTGAGATCTTTCTAGAAGCATTCGAGGAGGCATTTGGAGAGCATGATAAGGCTTGGTGGGCAACCACCAAGATTCATTTTTTTATCAAAGATCATGCTTTGCATCTGTTTTTGCATCGGACTTCAGACAATTTGCCGGTGATATCAATTGGGGAGAAGAAGCGTTGGTGAGTCAATTTTATTAGAGACTCAGAGATGATGTGAAGGATTTATTACTATCTCTATTCAACCCTCAAATATTCAATGAAGCAATCAGCCAAGCGATGAAGTGTGACAATTGGCTTTTTCAATGACATAAAGACCATTATTCTAGGGCTATACGGTATCCACGAGGAAACCAGTTCTACTTGGCTATTCCTATAAAGAATATAGAAGCTGAATCTGAAATGGAAGACATACAAATCAATGCGATATGTTTCAAGTCCCTCACAGTTGAAGAAAAGAAGCAACAATTTGAGCAAAATTTGTGCTTATATTGTAGAGAGGCAGGCCATAAAGCTCAAAATTGTCCTAGAAAATAGGCGCCTCAAACAACAAGACTCAGGAGCATGAGCGTGTAGGAAAACAAGGACGCCTAGCCACAATAGGAACCGTACGGCTAGACATTTCAACATCCCAAATTAATCAAGGTTCCTTTTTCTCACCTCAACCTTCTCATTATTTTACGATACCTTTATTTCTTGGTATTCAAAAACTGCAAACCGATGCTCTACTAGACTCAAGAGCATCTGCTTGCTTTTTAGATGAAGAGTTTGCCATATTTTACAAATTTTCTCTTGTAAAGAAACCAAAGCCTGTCCATATAGAAGTCATAGAAGGGTGACCTTTGTCTTCTGGCGATGTTACTCATGAAACTAAACCATTGAAGGTACATCTTGAAAATCATAAAAATAACATTATATTTAATATTATCAAGACCCCTTCATGTCCATTGATTTTGGAACTATCCTGGCTTGATAAATATAACCCATTGATAGATTGGAGGTTGTGAAAAGTGAAATTTTTAACAAAACTCTTGAAGGTGAAACCTGCCAAGATAATGTCTAAAAACAAACTCTTGTTCATAGGTACGAGGGCCTTTATGAAGGAAGCTAAGCATAATACACCTCTTTTTATCTTTGCAATGCCAGCTCAAGAAGATGCATCTTCAACTTTGGTTATTCCAGAGCAATATGAAGAATTTAAGGATGTCTTTGAAAAGAAGAATGTTAACATGCTACCAGAGCATCAACCATACAATTGTGGTATAGATCTCTAAGAGAGTGTACAACCACCATTTGGTCCAATCTACAATTTATCACAAGACGAGCTCTCAGGATTGAAGGATTACATTGAAGAGAATCTTACAAAGAACTTCATTCCACATTCTAAATTTCCAGCACATGCACCTATCCTCTTTGTGAAGAAAGAAGATGGCTCATTACGAATGTGCGTGGATTATAGAGGCCTGAACAAGATCACCATGAAGAATCAATATCCATTATCATTAATATCCGGACTCTTGGAACAACTTGGTGAAGCCAAAATATACACCAAGATAGTTCTTCGTGGAGCTTACAATCTTGTACGAATAAAAGCGGGAGATGAATGGAAGACAATATTTTGGATGAGGTATGGATATTTTGAATATAATGTCATGCTTTTTGAATTGACCAATGCACCAACTATATTTCAATATTTGATGAATGATGTTTTTCAAGAATATTTTGACAAATTTGGTGTTTGTTATCTCGATGATATTCTGATCTATTCCAAGAATGTTCAAGAACATGAGGATCATATGAAGTTGGTGTCACAAAAACTTTGGGATACGAGATTATATGCCAAGTTAAAAAAATACATATTCTATCAACCCAAGGTGGAATTTCTTGGTTATATTATTTTGGACAAAGGATTACTAACGGATCAAAAGAAGGTTTAAGCAATAACGGATTGGGCAGTATCAAAGATGGTATGGGACGTACAATGTTTTTTTGGATTTTCCAACTTCTATCACATTTTTATCAAGAACTACTCACAAATTGCAGCCCCATTAATGCGATTGACATCAAAGGACAAGCTTGAGTGGAGTATCCGAGCACAAGAGGCTTTTTAAGAGTTAAAGTCGGTGTTTACGACAACTCCTATTTTGGTACATTTTGACTTTACAAAGGCCTTCTATTTGGAAACAAATGCTTCTGACTTTGCGCTAAGAGATGTATTATCACAGATAGAGAAGGATGATAAACTTCACCCGGTTGCGTTCTACTCGAGGAAGTTTTCGACAACAGAAATCAACTATGAAATTCACGATAAGGAGTTGCTTGCGATAGTTGATTCTTTTCAAGAGTGGCATCATTTATTAAAAGGTGCTGCACATCCGGTGACTGTATATACAGATCACAAGAATTTGGAGTATTTCACAACAGCTCAAATTTTGAATCATCGTCAAGCTCGGTGGAAGATGTCATTATTCCGATTCGACTTTATAATCGCATATCAGCCAAGAAGATAGCAAGGACTATCAGATGCGTTATTGAGGAGATCATATCTAGTGCCCAAGGCTGGAAATGCAACATTTGATCAGTAGTTTACAACTTTGTTACAACTAGAACAGTTTCACCTCTGTACCACCTCTATGATCATGCCAATTGATGTTGATTTTTTAGAATAGGTCCGTGGAGCATCAACTGGAGACTCATTAGTCTCAGATGTGAAGCAGCGCTTTGATAAAGACAAGTTCAAGATTGAAGATGGTTTATTATATTTTGAAGATTGACTATATATTCTAGAAGGACCAATTCAACTTTGTATTCTTCAATCTCGACATGACATCCCAACTGCAGGTCACTTTGGATTCAACAAAACAATGGAGCTTATTTCTCGAGACTTTTGGTGGCCTCAAATGTAGAAGATAATGAAGAACTTTGTGCTATCATGTGATCTTTGTTCAAGATCAAAGAATCCTTGACATCACCCTTACGGATTTTTACTACCTCTGCCAATTCCAAAGCAGTTGTGGTCTTTAGTATCTATGGACTTCATCACAGATTTACCACCTTCTGCAACATTTGATGCTATCTACGTGGTGGTAGATTGATTTACAAAGATGGTACATTTTATTCCATGGAGAAACACAACTTCTGGTGAAGAAATAATAAGATTGTTTATTGACAATATATATCGGTATCATGGTTTATTGGATGACATTATTTCGGATCAAGGGCCTCAATTTATATCAAAGTTTTGGAGGTCGCTTTTTGACATACTGAGGATAGATATCAAACTCTCTTCTACCTTCCATCCTCAAATTGATGGTCAAACAGAGCCAGTCATCCAAGTCTTAAAGCAATATCTACCATGTGCGATCAACTATTAATAAGACAATTAGACTACATATCTACCATTGGTGGAATTTACGTACAATAATTCGGTCCATGGCTCAATCCAACACACACCTTTTTTTGTAAATTATGGATATCATCCAAAATTCGATTTGTTAAATAATTACAAAGATGAAAATTCAGCAGCTAAAGATCTTGCAAAGCATTTAATAGAGATCTAGACCACCGTGAAGCTTCAATTACATGTAGCTCAAGACTCGTACAAAGCTACTGTAGACAAATTTTGGAAGGATTTTCCTATTTTTCAAATTGGAGATAAGGTTTGGCTCTTGCAACAGAACATCAAGAGCACTTGATCTTGCGATAAATTGGATTATAGGAGAATGGGACCATTTTACATTTAGGAGCAAATCAATCCGGTGGCTTATCGACTGAAACTACCCACATCCATGAACGTACATCCAATCTTTCATGTTTCTTTTTTAGAAGCTGTCAAGAACAATAACTGGATGAAATCAAATAAATAAGTGAGACCTCTCTCAAAGAAATAAATGTAAAGAAGTATATGTATTAAAAAGAAATTGAAATGGCCAATGCCAAAAGACAAGAAAACTAGAGACTCTTGAATTAGATTGGAAACAAGAAAGGAGTTGACAAGAGTGAAGAAGGCTTCACTCTTGTCTCTATTTATACTATCTACCTAAGAGCTAAGTGGCGACGTTCTATAGGACCTCCAATACATATCCAATTTACAAGACACGTGTCCAAGTTGCAAGACACGTGTCGAACTTGCAGGGCAAGTTTCCTATATGTTCGCCACATATTTAGCTTGGTCTTCAAGCTACCAACATGTGCGACATGTGGCTAACTTATTGACCAAGTTTCTAATCCAAAAGTCTACTATGGACACTTATAAAGTCAAAGCAGCATCTATAAAGTTTCTAGGAAGTTTTTCTAAAGATATTATGGAATTAATCTGCTTTTACCTTCTTTTATCTAGTTCTATCTGATCATATAGTAACTATGTATATGTCCGTGACATTACCCCCCCTTTAAAGGACGAGTTCCACAAGGAGCGGTGATTACATGTGTAGAAAGTCTAAGATGCGGCGAATAGTATTTGCCACATATTCTGATCTTTGTTCTCTTCGAAGGTAATTGATGGGTCCTCTCAGCCATCGATAGTGTCCCATTCCAGGGCGAGAAGACCACCCTGTTACTTTGATCATTGTTGTGACCTTCATAACTTCCTTCAAATGTCACATCTGGAACACCGTCAGGAGTTGTTCCTATCTCTAATAAAATCACCAAACATCAAGAATCTCTTCCAAGGTCGTGATACCAAACACGTTGTATCTCGCCATCTATTCGAGGAAGAACATGTTCTTGAAGATCTTCATCTCGGTTGCGTCGTCTTGAGTTTGTGACATCCATGATGTCTGTTATAGGTCAGCAAATGAAGGCTCTTGAGTCAAATCAAATCAGTTGATTCCATTCTCTTAGCGTCACAAAATACAAAGAAGCTACAAACAAGGATAGAAAGTTGAATGTTATCTTGCCTACATCTTGTTTCTTTTATAGGGAAAGTCTTCATCTTGGTTTCGATGGATGTTGTTGATGAAAGGTCTCCACCTTCCTCGCTGTATTCGCCAGATTTTTTGCTGGTTCCCATGTGCGCTCACTAATATCGTATCCGTGCCAGTGAACAAGATATTCCAACCTATTTCGGCGCCGCCTTGAATCTAAGACTTCTTCTATTTCAAATTCGTCATTATTGTTCACTTCTATAGGAGGAGGTGGCACTTGTCTTCTTCTTGGTATGTTCATTGTCTTATATGGTTCAAGAAAAGACACGTAGAATACAAGGTAGATCTTCATAGACTCTGGTAGGCATAATCGATATACAATTGGATTAATTTGTTCAGAAATACGAAAAGGTCCAAGCTTACGATAGTCCAACTTGTCACAAGGTTGCGTAGTCTTGATATTGCGACGAAGTAGTCATACCTTGTCGCCTACGTTGAGTTGTGGTTATTCCTTTTGATACGCATCAGCGTTTATCTTTTGTCGTTCTTGAGCTTCCTTTAATTGTGCCTTCATTGTTGTATGTAGTTCTGACAAATGATTTACCAAGTCTTCCGCCGCAGGATTGTCAACTTTCGAATAGTCAAAAGTATCAAGTCGTGGATGGTAACCATAATTGGCAAAGAAAGGTGTTTGTTGTATAGAAGAATGTACCGTATTATTATAAGCAAACTCTGCCAATGGTAAAAGAGTTGTCCAATCATCTTGTTGGTAGTTGATGGTACATCTCAAATACTGTTCCAAGACTTGATTTACGCGCTCCGTTTGTCCATCAGTTTGA